>NW_004624827.1:7416331-7431247 GCF_000247695.1 Heterocephalus glaber | reverse complement strand
ATATATATATATATATATATATATGTCTGCTGTTAATGTTTTAGGGAGATTTTAGTTCAAAGCATTAATACTTAATTTGGAGTCAATTGTTCCTTTTCTATTTTTCTTTTTCATTTCTATTTTTCTAATCAATTGTAGAAGTTAAAAATAAAATTTAAGCATTTAATTGGTTGAAGTTCACTACTTTTAGATGCAAAATGTCAACTAAATCTTTTACACTCAGAAGAAATAAGTGAGAAAGATATTATGTGGCAGACAAGAAAATTAATATAGTTTTAACAACTTAATCATGTAATTGATGAGCTGGGAAGTAGTAAAATGCTACTATTTCCCTCTACTTATTACTACTAAAATTAGGGACAGCCTTTTGAGACTCCGTGATTCTGTAGAGAATGTCTTTACTAAAAGAATACAAAAAATGCAAATATTTGTCTAATTTGAATTTGGTTAGAATACTACAAGTAGCTCATAATATGTAGAAGGAAATACTTGTAAAAATAGGACAGTAGTTTAAATAAATAGTTCACATACCTTAAAATTGGTAAAAAAAATTTTTTTAATTTACTTAATTGAGACGAGAGTAATAACTACGTCCAAATATTTCAGGATCTAAGTTGCAGGATGAATTCAAGGACACTACTCGTCTAAAAATAAATAAATAAAAAGGAAATCTTGGCATAGACGATTATTCCCTTACTTTCAAATGAACTGAAAAGGTGATACTTGTCTTTGTGACAAAATTTAATTCATTCAAATTCAAAACTTAATTCAAAATTTAATTCTTACACTAAAGTTACTCTTACACTAAAATAACTGTCATATAATTTTGGAAGCCTTGCCAATATTTTTAGTTGACAGCTCTTTCTTTGGCTTCTGAGAGAGAGGCCTTCCTGTATACTTTGGCATAGTAGGTGGTGAAAAGAAATCAGCTGTTCAAACATCTTGTCATTCACAAGTGTAAGCAGTAGTCATTCTTGTGGACTAAAATATGCTTAGATCTCACACACCACACATCATAATTCAATAGCACTTTATTTATGCTGAATTCACCATTTGGCAATGAAAATCAAGCACCGTGTAAGATAAAGATATGACAATTTGAGATAAAAAAGCAAATGTCAAATTAGCTCAATCAATTTTACTACCCTGTGGTGACAGCAGCCGTCAGTAACAATTTTCTCACACTGCTGGTACATGTCTGTTACTGGAAACAGTATGAAAGCTTTCTAATTAATTGCTACTGGCAGTTCTGCTACTTCCAAAAGTTTTCTCTTGAAATATAGATGGTAACCTGTCTCAGTATATGACAATTGTATCATTTTTCTACTTACAAAGAAAATATTTTTCTTTCATTTGCTAATTGTTGGCACAGAAGATGTTGCAGTAGATTCCAGTAGACAAAAAGAAACAACAAAAGTATTTTTCAATTCTTTCTTTCTTGTTTGAGAGCTCTCTGATTGGCTGGAAAACATATCACTGTCACATTTTATGTGACTCAATTGAAAAGAGATGACTATTAGTAGGAAAGATAGAATGTGAATAAAAGCAGTTCTTCCAAACTATATTAGCACATAGGTCCATTTAATTCATTATGTATTTCACTGACCACATTGCTGACCATATTTAATGTAAGAAAGCCAAGATTGTGGACAAAATGCCTTTACAAAACATGTCTCTAAGGGGAAAATGACAGAAAACACATCGTGCAGCTGCTTAAATATTCTGAAGTTGTCAATTTTTTTTTCTAAATTAAAATTAGGAACACAAAGCTGACTGAATAGCAACACCATACAATTATGCAGGTCCACAATCTAGATCTGAACTTTTCCCTTTCTTGAGTGATGGCTCAGTGGTTGTGGAACAGTATATAATACTCAGTTATTTAATCACAGTTCTTTAATGATCTCCACTACAATACACACATCAAACCCTCAGTGAAAATCCAGTCATTCAACCAATAGGAAAAATTTATTGATTGGCTATGGTGCCAGGCAATGTGTCAGATTCTAGATACATAGTGATTTCTACAAGATGTGTCTCTCACTGGGCCTTCATATGTACAGGGCAATGAGCTTAGAATCATACATGTAGACAATGCTGCATAGTACTGGATGCATGGACAATATGATCTGTGTTATATAAACAAAGATAAAGTGCATCATGATGGAATATGAAGAAAGACAGCAGAACCAAGAGAAGAACTCATTGATATATTGATATCTCAGGTGTGGCATTGGCATGTAAGTAACTAATAGTGGTCATTATCCTCAACTGATAAGTTGCAGCAGAAATTGCAACAGGCAGCCCTCTCAGTGTGTAATGAGCAGAAACTTCATGCTCTCTGTGTTGTCATTGCTGATGTTTGAACCCTACTGTTTCCACTTTTGGGGCTGCTGAGATGACTGCACATTCTTGGCAACTGAAAAGGAAACTTGCTCTGCACTCTCCCATAAAAAATAAGGGACAAAACCTATTATCCATCCTAACTTCATCCTGTGTGATTTGAAAGGTGGTGTTAGTGGGGACAACAGGAAGCACTCCTGAAAAGAGCTAAAGTGGAAAAAAACAAAATCAACAAAGAAACAGCAAAAGATGACAATTCAATGGATTCAAATTACAAGAGATTTCTGTTTAGGAAAATTAAACAGATCTGTACTTGATTATATTTTACTAGCTTATTATGCAGTAATGGGGGCTACCAATAAATTGTTTCTCCTTAGAAAAGATAGTTTCACAGAAAAATACAATATGTGGTAGACATGAGCATAGATGCCATTTTTTAAAGAATAAGAACACTGACACATTTTATTCTTTTAGAGTGTACAAATACAGAGGAATACTAATGCTAATCCACATTTAGTAACTATTTTCTTAAAATTTGTCATAAATTCCTATAAGTATATATGTTTATCCCTGACATAATATGGGTTATTTCCTTAGTCTTCCATGAATTTAAACAAAAACTTATGTGCTTCATATTGGACCATTAGTCACCATATTATTGAGTCATTAAAAAGAAGAATGTTTACCACATGATAAATAAACCTAATGCTTACTTCTAAGCAGTAAGTACTTTCAGTAAACATTTGTTTTACAGCAGGTTTTTCCTCTGTAAATTATTATTTTTGCAGCATTTCTTTAAATGGTTTTTACTATTATTGCATTGCAAAAGTGAGATCATATTCTTTGGATGCAGTTCATTATCTCATTTGATTGGGTTTTAATTCCAACAACATACAGCAAAGGCTGATGTGCCTTTTGCAATTTGAAACAGTGATTGCATGCTGAGAGTAATTAGCTTCACTAAGGCAGAACAAATGATTTCTTTGCAAAACACCAAATCTATGTTTCAACAATGATAATCACAGAACATTCAAGTTATTTTGAGTCTTCCTGCATGGTGATTACTTTGCATTTAATTAACATTTTTGTAATCTTAATTCCCTAAAAACTGTAGTAACCCAAAGATTATAACAAAATGTTGTTTTTGAAATGTACTAGTATGGAGAATTTTTTTCTTCTAATTGGTTCATTTGATTTTTTAGTTTCCATTAAGATATTTACATTACCTGGATATTTTATCAAATATATATTTGTACATAATTCTGGAAAAGTAATTTAATAGTTATGATTACCAGAAAAGTTGTGGACTATTCTTCTTGCTCAATTCACCCTGAAATTTTAAAAATCTTTTACATGCCCAATGTAATTATTCTAATAATATTTATAAAAAGGCATATTAGTAGAATTTTCATGCTTGTTTTTATTGAGATAACATGAACATGTTAATTAAATCCTACAAATCTATTTGTACGGAAGAGAATCTACTCAGTAATAGCAACAACAGGAAGATGATTATAATTTTTTATAGTTGAAAGACTAATCATAAAAGCAGTAAAATCTGCACTAAAAATTCAATTCAATTGTCTGTATTTTAGTTAATATTCTCGAGGAGTTAATGATTATTGCAGCAGCTTGAGTGGAAGCATTAATCACAGTTCATTTTGTAAGAAAGAGGTTATGAGTGCATAGTGCCCTGAAATTAAACTCTTACTTTCATAACTCTATATGGCTCCAGAAGACTTGTCATTGTCAGTGTGACACACAGACCCTCTAAGTTCCTACAATTCCATGTAACAAGAGTTTCACAAATTTAGGCCCATATAAAACTTGTTCAAATTCTCTAACCTTGATGTTACACATAAATTAATCCTCCAAAATGTCTCTGGAATAATCAGGTAAATAAAATCTTTAAAAGAGCCAAACATGTAGAGTCTATATTTGTGTCTATGACCTCACTGATAGGCTCGACCACTGTCAGTTTTCATTCTGTATCTGTAATTTCAATCTTGCATGTTAATAAATTTTTATTTTTATATGATTGAGATGTGAGAAATATATTAAAGTTCTAAGAAATTATTCTCCTTTCCTCAATTTGAGACTAGTAAATTGTCAAAAATCTAGTACCTTTTGGAAAGTGAGTTTTTTCTTCAGAAATGTGAATTCTGAGCACAATTTTGAAATACAAAGTGATTTGACTATACAGCTGCTTTTAATATCTGCACTTGGTTAATTAAGACGCCAGCCCAGTTAGCAAATCAATGAAACAAAAATTACCTAGAAATTATTGAAATAGCAGTAAAAAGGTGAGTTAAATAAATGAAAGCCCAAATTCAAAGGATTTGAAGTATTTTGCCCAAGAACAAAATTCTTTAATTTTCTTCAACTTCTAATAGAGACTGTATGTCTAATAATGTGTGTTATTTACATCCCCAAACATTCACAGAGGTCTCCAAATTAATTTCCTCAGTAAATGGCTTTAATTAGGTTCAAGGTGTTATTCTTTGGGATATTTGAAATAGTAACTCATATATCATAGAGATCTAGAGACATGGAAATATAAAACTCATTTTCTCTTAGGAGTAGCTTTCAAGTAAAGTTTTTTTCGTTTTTGTTTGACAAACATTTAACCTTAACAACTTTTTTCTCTCTTACTAAATCTCATTACTGCCTCTATTTGTTAGATCAGGTTCAAAGGTGTACTTATTTAATAAATATGAATTCAAAGAATTTTTTTTTAAAAAAGAAGTTTCATTGAAATGCTATCCTATTGTAGTAGGTTTTAATTTTTGTTGGATATTGAGTTTAGTTGCCTTAGTAACACTTTTATTTGAAAACTTCAAAATAGTCAAACCCTCTGAAGAGAATATAATTGGAAATCCATGGAAATTTACTGAGAATATTATGGTGTTGAAACAGTAAATTATTTGCCTAGAATTGGTGATATCAATGACAGGCTATTGAGGTTTCATATGAGAGTGTGATGGCCACTGGCAGAAGTAATCAAGTGCCAATAAAATGGAGATTTTTTAATATATGGTGAAATATGATTGATTTAGTTGTACATTAATGAAAAGAAAAAGTACAATAAGACATAATTACGATGCTATCTGTTATAAAATTTTAAAAATACCATAAAGCTCATATATATATACATTAATTGAGTATCCTATTTTTCTTTCTTTCTGCCATTTAAAAATTATCTTTAAGTAAACCAATATATATCTGTATAAATCACAACATCCCCACACATCCTATAATGATCCCACTTGACTCAAAGAAATATATATAATTTTCAATAAAACAATACAGATAAATCATATTAACAAAGAAAAAAAAAACTCCTGATGTGAGGCTGAACTTTAGACATGGAGGAAATAAGAAAGAGACATGTTGTTGTTTGTTGAATATGTTTGCCATAATCTCACTAAGCCTGACTTCAAACAAGGTCCCCAGTGAGATGATGCTATTATTTCCTATTACCTCCCAAGCATCCAAATTCTATCATTTTTAAAGAAAAAGATTTATTTGGTTGTCTAAGAATTACGTTGTTTAATTTTTTAAATTTTATACCTCAGGTGAGGTCCTGAGACAATTTGTATTTTTCAACTTCTGTAGACTTATTTAAAATTGAATAGAATTGACAAAGTTATTAATATGTGATTTGGAGTTGTGTAGGTTTTTCCTTGCCTCATTGAACTGAGCAAAAGATTAAGATATAGTAATGATAATAAATAAGATAGGACCAAAAATTAAAACTACTGGGTAATTTCACTATTACATATTGAGAAAAAATTTTGAATAAAACATTGGTAAATTGAGTTATTTGATACAAAAGTAGAATATCACATTATTTATAATCATATTCATAACACAAAGATGGTTGAAAAGTAGAGTTAAAAACACACTTTGTGATTATTATAAAATGTTAAAAAACTATAATATTTTTGATGAAATGAATTAAAATAAAAAATAAATAAATATTTTCATAAGTGATAAAACACATGAATTATACTACAAATCAATTATGCTTTCTTCATAAAATATATCAAATATTCTCACAAGATTACAGGACAAAATACATATACTATTCTTATACTGCTCTCAATCTTTCACATACAAAATTCTTATAAAAAAAACATTTAACACTAAAAGAAAATGGATTAAATATATGCATAGACAATTTACTAAAAATAATATGGGTTGGCCAGGAGAAATGAAAATGTTCAAGTGTATTTATAATTTAAAAGTATAATATGCAATAGCATTGAAAGGCCAATTTTTAAACCTGTGGTATTAGCCAAAATTATAAAGTCTAATGACATCTAAAAAAGTACCTCCATGTATGTCTGTCCAGAATCCTTCTGGTGAAGATGCACCATTCCCAGATGGCACAATTATCTCACCTATTCCATCTCTCCTACCAGATGTCCCAGTCCCCCTCCAGTCTCAGGAGCAGTCCCATGTGCTGTGACACTGTTAAGATGACTGAACTCTCACAATCTGCATCTGGACCTGGTTGCTTGCAGGTTGACAATATTGACCAAATCTAAAAAGAAAATATATTCTCCAATCTATCAAATCCTTCAGAAATTTTTCCTACGTATATAAAATATAAAAGATCATTTCATTTTCCATCCTCTGATGATATTGAATTTTTTATCAAAATAGGAAAGTACTATTTCTATGATTAAAAAAGCTATTTAAAAAGCAAAACATGTAAACTTAAACAAGTAGTAACAAAATTAAATATTCTATTGACAGTAAATAGAATTTAAAATACACAAAGCAAAACAAAAAACTAGTGATACAGAGACCACCACAACATATGCCTAACTGAAATGTCACTAAGAGATGGTAGCTAGATGGAAGAAGACAGTATAAGAACAATAAGTATTCCTGTAGGGAAACATGGATAACTGGAGCAGAAAATTTAATCACAATTAAAAAATAATACAAACAAAAGTATCTCAAATTGAAAAAGTGTAGTAGAATTCATTCCATATTGAAAAGTTAGCTAACACTATGTGTTACTCTGAGCCATTTAACAAGTGGGTGGGAAAGCTCCTAGTTTGGTGACCAGAGCAAGAAAAGGCTCTGCATTAGGTCCAGGCTGTTCTATCACTTGGGCCATAAGATCCGCTGATCAGTTGTAAAATGCAAGAAATCTAGTGACCATGTATAATACTTCTGAATATTTTTGGAAGAATGGGAAATATATGATGCTGGCTGGTTGCTTTTAGCATCTCTGCACAAACAACTAGAAGTGAATCATGAGCTCCAAATACATTAATGGCTTTTAAGTGTGCAAACAAGGTAATAAAAATAAAGAGCTCAAAGATTAAAACTTCCAGTTGTAGAAATGTTAAACAATGTAAAGGTTTCTAAATATGTCCTGAAGAGACATATTCAACCCTAGGGCTGAAGTTCCTGAAAAATCTCATAATTTTATTGATTGAATTTCAGCAAAATTTTAACACCTGGGAACATATATGAATTGAAAGTGAAGACCCTGATAAGAAAAGAATGGGATCCTGTAAAATTGGGATGGAGACTTGAGAAGAACATGAGGATGCTGGAGACATTAAATTCCTAAATTCAAATGAAATTATTTTGCCAGAGAAAGAGATTCCCCTACCCTCAGTGACAAAGGCTTCCTGTGGTATTAGTCTCTCCTATATCTGAGGAAGTAAATCCTGTGTTGCCTATAGAAATTGTGATGACCATCCCTGAGGCAGTTACCTGAGGCAAGACAATGCTGATGCTCCTTAGGACACACCCTTAGAAAGGATTTTAAGAAAGGTATGGGATAATGGTAGAAGAAAAATAAATCTGAGTCAGATTGAGCTTCTTGATACGGGCCCATTAAGTAGAGATTCTGAATTTATTGTTGCAGTTTATGGAAATTTTTTAAAAGGTGCTAACAGCTTATTGGGTTGGTTGGCTAAAATATGGATCAAAAGACCCATTGTGAATCAGCTGGAGATGTTGATTTTCCTTGGTTTACTATTAATGAAAACATTCAAACACTTGGGGAAATGAGAATGGTGGAGTAGATTTCCCAGGTAATTTAATTTAATCCTTCATACTGGGAGAGTTCAGAAAATGTACCCCTTACCAATACCTTAAGAAACAGTTTTGTGAGGGGCACACCAGAATCCTTGAAGAGCACTGTCATTTCTGTACTCTGTATGCCAGATCTTACTGTGACAACTGGGAAAATTAAAGGTGGAGGATTTAATTGGATCCTAGAGAGGCAGGTGCTAAGTGTCAGTGCTCAACCACCAAAGCAAGTTATGCCTACTTACTGTAGCAGACAGCAGAAACAAAGCAATGACTAGAATGCTCTGGCACATATAGGCATATGGCATTGGCTAATTAGTTACTAAATTTTAACTGAACTTATATAAGCAAAAACTTTTAGAAGAAATGAACAAATATCTACCAAATGATACAGATGGAAAAACATAGCCTCTCAACCAATTCCCAGACTTCAAACAGTGTATAGAACTTCTTGAATGAAGGGGATTCTGGATTTCCTAGTGGAAGGACTCTGGTTCACTACCAAAATTTATATTTTCAAATGTTATCCCATGCTTCTCCAAGGGAATCTAAGAGCTTTTTCCAGGGCACTGGTACATTAAGGAAAAGGAAATGATCAAGCATTTTAGGACATATTGGACACTGGTTCTGAACTAGTGTTTAGTTTGGGAGATACGAAACACCATTGTGGGCCCTCCATTAAGATTAAGGGCCTATGGCAGTCAGGCAGTCAATGAAATTTTATCCAAGGTCTGACTCACAGTGGGTCCATTATGTCCCTGAATCCTGTGGTCATTTCTCCAGTTTCAGAGTGCCTAATTAGGATAGATATACTTAGTATTTTGCAGAATCCCCATATTGGTTCCCTAATCTGTAGTGTGAGGACTATTATGGTGGGAAAAGTCAAGTGGAAGCAATTAGAGTTGCGTCCACCTAAGAAAGTAGTAAATAAAAAACAATATCACATCCCTGAAAGGATTACAGAGATTGGTGCCACAAACAAGGACTTGAAAGATGCAGGGGTGGTGGTTCCCACCACATCCTCATTTAACTGCCTTATTTAGCCAGTGAAGAAGATGGATAGATCTTGGAGAATGATAGTGGGTTAGTGTAAACTTAATCAGCATTGACTCCAATTGCAGCTGCCATACTGGATGGGGTATCATTGCTTGAACAGATTAACAGATCTCCTGGTACCTGATACTCAGCTGTCAATTTGGCAAATGACTTTTTCCACATACCTATCCTTAAGGCCCACCAGAAGGAATTTGATTTCAGATGGCAAGGCTAACATTAGATATTTAGTGTCCTACCTCAGGGGCATATCAGCTCTCTAGCTCTGTGTCACAGAGATCTTGATCATATTTTTCTTCCATAAGATAGCACACTGTTCCATTGTATTGATGGCATTATGCTTATTGGACCCAGTGACCAAGAGTTGCGGCTACTCTGGACTTGTAGGTAAAGCATTTGCATGTCAGAGGATGGCATATAAATCCAACTAAAATTCAAGGTTCCCCTACCTTAGTGAACATTTTAATAGTATAGTGGTAGGAGGCATGCAATGATATATATTTTATGCTGAAGCATAAATTGTTACATCTGGCCCCTTCTTCAACAACAACAAAAAAGAGGCACAATGCCTAGTGGACCTATATGGATTTTAGAGGCAATACATTCTTCACTCGGCTGTGTTATTTTGAATTATTTATCGAATGACTGACAAAGCTACTAGTTTTTAATGGGTCCAGAAAAAGAGAAGGCTCTGCAACAGGTCCAAGCTACTGTGCATACTGCTCTGTTGTGTGAACCATGTAATTCTGCAGATCTAATGGTACTTGAGAAAATGTGGATGCTATTTGGAGCCTCTGTCAGGTCACCAAAGCTAATCTCAGTGGGGTCCCTTATGATTTTGGATCAAGTCTCTGTCATCATCTGTAGACAACTACCCTCACTTTGAGAGACATCTCCTGGCTTGCTACTGAGCCTTAGTGGAAACTGAATGCTTTATAGTGGGACATCAGTTTACCCTGTGCCAGAGGTGCTCATTATGAAGTGGGTGTTAGCTGACCCATGAAGTCATAGGTGTGCACTGCAAGTTAGTCCTTCACCAAATGGAAGTGATATACATGTGACTTAAGCCCTGAAGGTACAAATAAGTTACATGAAAAAGTCGTTCAAATGTTTATGGTTCCTACTTCTGCTATTCCGCCTTCTGTTCCTTTTCATGCACCTATGGCCTCATGGGGCATACCCAATGATCAGTAGACAAAGGGAAAGAAAATGAGGCCATGGTTGACAGATGGTCCTGCATATTATACAGGAAGGACTCAAAAGTAGAGAACTGCAGCATTGCCTTTCTATGACACCCCTGAAGGACAGAGGTGAAGGGATATATTCAGAGTGAGCAGAATCTCTGGTAGTGCACCTAGTCATACATTTTGCTTGGAAGAAAAAATGGCCAGATGTGTAGCCATATTCTTATTGATGAGCAGTGGTCTGAATGGATGGCAAAATACTTGATGAAAAAGACATTTAGCAAAGAGGTATATGGATAAATTTATATGGGTGAAGGATGTGAAGATTTTTCTGTTCCATATGAATGTTCACCAAAGTCAGCCTCAGCAGATTTTAATAATCAAGTGAAAAAGATGACTCATTGTTCTGTGGATAGTAGTCAATCTTTTCCTTCAGCCACCCCTGTCATTGCCCAATAGGCTCATAAGGAAATTGGACATAGTGGCAGGAATAGAGGTTATGCACAGGCTCAGCAAAATGTACTTTCACTCACAAAGGCTGACCTGACTATAACCAAAATTGTATGCTGTGCCTGCCAACAGCAGATACCAATTGACCTAAAAACAGGGTTTGGTCAGGAGATACTGAGTCTCAGATATGGCCCCCTTCTCTCAGGTGATCAGGTGTGACCTGGTGGAAGGTTAGTTATATGGGACAATTTCCATCATGGGAAGGGCTGTGGTTTCTCCTTGTTGGGATAGATAGTTGTTTCTGGTTTGGACTTGCCTTCCCTGCATGTAATGCTTCTACCAAAAATACCACACACAAACTTATAGAATGACTTATTCCCACTCATGGTATTCTATACACCATTGCTTCTGACTAAGGAATACACTTCATGGCCAAAGAAGTGTAGCAGTGGGCTCATGATTATGTAATTCACTGGTCTTACCATGTTTCCCACCATCCAGAAGCAGTTAGCAGTTGGGTCAGTAGAAAAGTGAAATGGTCTTTTAAAGATGCAATTACAGTACCAGCAAGGTGCCAATACCTTGCAAGGCTGGGGCAAAATTCTCCAGAAGTCTTATATGACCTGAGTCACATCCAGTATATGGTACTGTTTCTCCTATAGCCAAGATTCATGGATTAAGGAATCAAGGGATGGTAATGGGAATAGTACCACCCACCATTTCCCTTACTGATGCATTAGCCAAATTGTTCTTCCTGTTCTCACAACCTTATGCTCTTCTGGCCTAGAAGTCTTAGTTCCAGAGGAGTAGGCTTCTAACAAGAACCACAGCAATGATTCCATTAACTGGAAAATGAGACTTCTCACTGGTCATTTTAGGCTCCTCATGCCTATGAATCAACAAGCTAAAAGGGGAATTACTGTGTTGGTGGAGGACTTCGAAGGAAAAATTGGACTACTATTCCACAACAGCATCTCCTAGTATTACCATACCCTGTTACTAAGGTCAATTGGAAACTAGATCAACCCAATTCAGGTGACTGTAAACCCAATTCAGGTGACTCAAGACTTTACAATATATACTCTCAGTTACAATCCATGTACATAAATACAAAGAAGAACTCCAAGCATCTCCTTCACAGAGATTTCTTTCTCCTCTAATACTTTGATAGCTTTAAATCATCACATGCTGCAAAACTATAAAAAATTGGGAGAAAATAAACACTTAGAAGTTGACAAACATGTCATCCCCTGATCATGATTTCCACACCAAATGACCCTGAGGCAAAGGAGTACCTAATAGATAAACATGCAGTTTTGTTTCAGAATTTCTTGTGACTAATTAGGTAAAGATCCCACAATATACAGTGGAAGAGCTCTGAATGTGAAACACCAAGTTTCAAAGGCAGAATCTGCACCACACTGACACTACATACCACCTAAGGCAAAAATTCAGTCAATAGTAAGTCTAGGGTTGATATTTTGTCCTTCCCTCTTGCAATATAGTCTTGTTATCTAGGATCTAAGTAAATCAACTAGTAAATTTTTAGGACTGTCAACCAAAAATATGTTATGTGCCCTGCAGACTTGAAATTTCATCTCACCATAATTTATTTTTGGATAGTATCTTAAAATGCATTACATTTATAAAACTCCACAAATAATCATGGTATGGGTATTATGAAGCAAATTTTATTACACAAGATGGAAGGTACATTTATTCACATTGTAATTATGTAAGAATTATGTAAAATGGCAAACATTTCTTTTTCAATCAATATTTCTAGTTTTTAGTTCAAACAATACATTCTATGAAACATAGTTACTATCTAACTTATTTCTTCTTCAATCAATATTTCTCGTTTTTGATTCAACCAATATTTTCTATGAAGAACACTTATTTACATGTCTTTAAATATTGGTTATTCTGTTTTTTTCATTTTATCAGCTTTTATTCCTTTCAACTGAACAATGAAGTGTTACCAAAATTTTGCCAATATAACAAAACACCTGAGAAAGACAACTTAAGGAAATAAAAGTTTATTTGGGCTCACATTTCAGAGGTTTTAGTCCATGGTTTATGGGTTTCATTGTTTATGGGCCTATGGTGACACAAAGCAAAATGGCAGAGAGGGTGTGGTGGTACAGAGATGCTCACCTTAGGGTGGCTGGGAAGCAGAGAGACAAAGAACAAGGAAAGGACTGGGAACAACATATACCCTTCCCACTTACCTACATCCTCCAACTAGTCCTCAGCTGCTACAGTTTCCAAGATCTCCTAGTAATGCCATCCAGTTATAAATCCATGAATGGATTAATCCACTGGTGAAGTCAGAGCTCTCATGTTCCAATCTTTTTTTCCAAAATCTCTACCACCGAACATGAGAGCTCTCATGAACCAATCTTTTTTCCAAAATCTCTGCCACTGAATAGGAGGCTATACCTTTAGTACCTAGACCTTTTTGAGTCATTTTAGGTCCAAGCCATAAAAACAGCAACAAAAACCCCTCAAACTTTATTACTCATTAAATATTATCTCCACTTTCGGCAAATGGGAAAATGTCTCCTTGTTGGGCCAATAAAATTCAGTTCATGATGGCTAGAAAAACAGCATGAACTTATTTGTCCAAATGAGGCATTTGTCTGAGGAGTTCTTTTAAGCTGTCTCATGTTGTGTTGGGATATTTACTGCTTATCCTTAGAAATGGGCTAGTACCATGGTTCACTCACCTCCAATTGTATTTCTTAGTATTCAGAGGGAATGGCAGCACCATTACCCTTATAATAGAAACAACAAAGGAAAGAAGATATTGCTAAATGTTTTGGCAATTCTATACAAAAATTGAGAATATAATGTCTTCAAATTTGAATTTAAGATGATTTTGTCAATGTAATAATCAAAAGGAAAATTAATCTTCACAGACTTATTGACATCTATGCAAATATCTATCAAAATTCTCCAATATCTGGCCTCACAAATTTTCTGGAATCTTGTTTATTCACTTCCACAGAAAAACCTGTAATTATCCAGGTCTTCACATTTTTTAATGTCAGTACTTGAATATTAAGGTCAATTTAAAGATGAATGTTAAATTTCTCACCCAGTCAATGCCAAAGTACAGTAAAGAAATGAGATACTATTACATTGAAGGTAGATAAATCCAAAAATATTGATTTATAGCTGGCCTAGAGTGATGTAAAGAGATGGCTTGGTCAACCAAAATCCATAGTTAGTTAATTAGGTCTTTATTTAACAAACTATTTCCAAGATTCCCTGTAAGTTTTGTAGTAAACAAAGTCATTTGATAACAAATGTCAAAAAGTTCATAACCCATATCTCTATTTTTAGCATAGTCTAGCAGTATATGCTGAATAATAAGTGAATTCTTCATTTTATTCTACTTTGCTTGGAATTTTTCAATTAAGAAAAATCTTAGAGACACTACAGAAACATCCTGAAAGACAATCCCTGGATTCTGGTTTTCCAGGGACCAGGACCAGGGTGCACGACCACATCAGCCTAGCTTGTTTTCACTGCTGTGAGGTTGTTAACAACTGTGCTGAAATCTGTAGCACTGCCTTGGTTCTACCAGCACTGATTTACTGATGCCATTGGCCAGGCTATCAAGTCTAAATTCCTTATTTTCTTCCCTGGCTCAGCATTGTGCCAAGAGTTCTGCTGTCCTCTGGAAGTATGTTATGATGAGATCAAAGAAATGAAATATTACCTCGCTGCAGACAGACAGGTCTGCCTACACCCTACCGAGGTGCCCAGTAATGCGGAACACACACCAAATCAGCCCACTGCAGACAGGCAGGTCTGTGCA
>NW_004624827.1:7376817-7397163 GCF_000247695.1 Heterocephalus glaber | reverse complement strand
ATTTACTATTTAATAAATTTCCATTAACTTCAACTATGCTTACAAAAATGGATAAATTTCAAATGTATAATATTGGATGGAGTAACAAAAGGATTCAAATAATGGACTTAATTTATTTCAAATTTCACAACACATGGGGCTGGGGATTTAGCTCAGTGGTTTTGCCACCTGCCTTGCAAGCGCAGGGTCCTGAGTTCGATCCCCAGTACCAAAAAAAAAAAAATTTCACAACACATGAAAATATACACTATATTAAAATGCATTTGGTTTTGTACTACCCACTTAATAAAATTATTGAAATATTGACAGTATTGATATAAATCAACTTTAAGCTACTTAAGTTTGTGAATGCAGAAGAGTAGTGAAGGACATTTCCGATTATATCCGTAAAGCTTTCTTTTTAAAGGTTTTGAAAAATATGTTATATTAAACATATAGGTATATAGTGATTGTGAAATTTTATGTGTGTCTTTAAATATATTTCTAAAAGTTTATACATTTAGTTAAAACTTAAAGGAGAAATAATATATCTTTATTTTACCTGGAAACATATTTGTTTTTGAGACAGGCTCTTGCTTTATAGTTCAGGCTGGCCTTGAGCTTGTGGCAATCTTCCTGTTTTTGCCTCCCAAGTGCTGGGATTACAGGTGCACAACATCACACCTGACTTTAAACGTATCTTTCTATATTCAAATAATCTGAACAATTGACTCAAAAGTACAACTCAAATAAAATGTCAAACTTAACCAATCTTTAGTTATTAAAATTAATAATAGTTTAGACTTTAACTGAAAGAACAGAGAGATACTTTATTTGTTCTGGTACTTAATGATGACTCATTTCAAATAAAGTATTTAGTAACAATTTGAAAATCATTAGCAAAATAGACTTTCAATGACACTTCACATGTTAACTGCTAAAGCTGGAGTTTTCCATTCTCATAAAACTCTGAATTACATTGGTTAATGGATACAAACAACTGGTTTTTCAATTAAGCTATAATTTATTTTTAACAATATGATTTGAAATACAAATTGTGGCAAACACATAATCCAAATTCTTTATAAAACTTTGCCAAATACTTTAAAACTTCTTTAACATTCTCACCACCCACCTACATCAAATAAAGAAAATATAATGGATTGGGCCAGGGATTTAGCTCAGTGGTTCTAGTGCCTGTCTTGCAAGAGCAAGGTCCCAAGTTCAATCCCCGGTACAAAATAAAAAAGAAAATACAATGGGAATAGCACACAAAACTGATGATTCAGAATCAAATTTACACAGAGCATGAAGCAAAGGAAAGCTAAATATATCATAGCTTAGGGTATAATTTTAAAAATAATACATTTTTAAAAATTTGGAATTGTGTTCTACAAGTTTTGGTAAACCAGCTTCCTTTTACAATAGCCTATAGATTTTTCACTATTTTAGCATTCTACTATAACATAGTTTTTTATTATAATCACACTATAATTTATTATAATATAATAAATTCACAGAATAATCACACTATAATTTGTTAAGACACTATCCTATATTTGATAATTGACTTTCAATATTTGACTTTTAAAGCCATCAATTTTTTCTTAGTTACTTTTTTCATGGCTGAGACAAAATACCCAACACTCAAAGTTAAGAGGAAAGGTTTATTTGGCTCTCAGTTTGTAGAAGCTTTGGTTCATAGTTGGCTGGCTCCAGGGCAGGGTGGCATGACAGAGGGGAATCATATAGGAGAAACAGTTCATGGTAGGCAGAAGGCAGCAAGGCAGCAAACAACAGGTTACAAGTGACAAGCAGTGATCCTGTTTCTGACCCTTAAATGCTATTCAGGCTACCCACCCGTAGGGCAGGTAGCATTCACACCCAGGTTGGGGCAGCCTTAATCCTAGCATTACACCATGAATCAATCTCAGCATCACATACGTGATCTCAGCATCACACATGCTAAATCTAGCCACCTCCAAAAAGCCCCATCTATGACCACATGAGGATTTGGGGGGACATCTAGATACAACCCATGACAATTTCTATGTATAGTGAAGTAATTGTAATTAATCTTACATGTGACTTACTGATTTAAACTCTGTAAATTTTTAGAGACCTTTACTTAGAACAGTTTCTCATATTTGCAGAAAAAAAAGAGTGTAGATAACATAGGGAATTATTTTATACCTATCACCCAGTTTCACTTATTAATATTTTACATTAATATGGTTCATATGTTCCAACTAATGAAATGACTTTCATATATTATTAATCAAAATTCATGATTTATTCGTATTTTCTTTGTTTCTACCTTAATGTGTTTTTTCTATTCAAATGTAGTTTTTCTGTACCCAATCATCATTTACATTTATATGTTGTATCTCTTTAAACTTCTCTTGGCTGTGGCAGTTTCTTAGACTCTTCTGGTTTTTGAGGGCCTTGAGAGTTTTGAGGAGTACTGATCAGGTATTTTGTAAGTTTTCCCTCTATTGGAATTTGTCTGATGTTTTTCTCCAGAAAAACCTACTACCCACCCTGACCTGACAGAAATGTTTATGTAGATTAAAAAAAATTCTTCCCTCTTTACTTACTGAAAATATTCCTTAGCTGTGAATTATCCAAGTCCAGTCCTGATCTATTCAGGAAAATAATTCAACTATCTTCTGTAGTCTTTTATATGTTTGTTTTCAAGCACCCCATCAGTGTAACATCCACTTAATCCTCAGAAAAATTCACAGGAATTGCAAACTAATGGTATTCTCATCCATATTGTATCAAAACTTCTGATATTTGGATGATAATCTTCATATTATCTAAAGCTCTTTATGAATATGTCTATTTTTTTTTGCCTGAGAATATAGATACAAGCTAGCTGAATGCTGTGCTAGGTCTCCAGATTACATTTTTAAATATTATTTTTTATTTATACCTTAATAGTTCCCTCAGCATTATAAACAACACTAAAACTAAATCAAGATTTAACTCAAAAGTAAACAATAAGCTGGGAAAAATGGAAAGATCTCATGAGCTTAAGTAGAGGAATGAAAGAACACGTTCTTTTCCATTGGTATTAGAATGTCATTTGTCCTATTTATTTCCATCAGAAAAAAGAGTTTTAACATCTTTTTAGCAAACACATTGCCAAATACAGATTAGTCAGTCCTAACAAAAGTCACAACTTTACAGATATTAATCTTAGTTTTTAAACTATTTAAACATATGACTAAATTAGAACTGGCATTAAAACTTTGGAATTAAAGCAATGAAGAGAGAGAAAAACAAAACCAAAAATTAAGTCACCTTATCATTATCTCTACTAAAATACACTCTCAGCCAAATAATTGGACAAGACCTGAAGCCTCTGAGAATATAAAGACAAATGCAATAGAATACTTGCAGTTGAGACTTTAAGCATGACTGACAAAGTAACATATTAAAATGAAGACTGCTTCTCAAGATTGTGGAAATAAATTTAGATAAGTTAAATTAAATTTCAATCACATTAGACTACCTTTAAAATTATTCCACGCTTCCTCAAGTTTTTGCTTATTGGTTTGCTTTTTGAAGGATTACTCATTTTATTCACAGATCAATCTTTCAAAGAAATTCTGGTTTTAAATCTGTCTTGATTTTATATCTATTTTTCCAAATCCATGGACAGTCTAAACAGGAGTGCATGGATCTAACAAAGAGGTAGGTCAAATGGATTTACAAGTGATAAAATTAAGCCAGGATATCAGGTGTACAAGAATAGTCGAGAAGTCTGCAACAGCCCCTGTATGTATTCCCACCCCTCCCCTAAATGTCCAGGTGGGAGGCTTCATTTGGTAGGCAACACCAGGGATCCCAGGGGTTGACAACTCCACATGCTGGTGTCTTTGAAAGTGACATAAAAGCATGGCTGCTTCCACGATTACCTCATCCCTCTAGGCCCTAACAGAGTGTCCCTGGGCCATAATTACACAGTCTCATTTTGTTCCCCATATGCAGAACCTTTGCAAAATAGCTATTATACCTCTATTCCTCTACAGTTTAAATAAATGACTGGAGTGTAAGAAGAGATTATTAGCTGAAACCAATCTGATTTTTTTCTTATTGAGTTAGCAAATTTATTGCCATATATGCTACAAAGTTGTGGTAATTGGTTTTTAAGTTTTATTAAAGATCTATCCATTACAGACACCTTCAACTTGGCATTTAGATGCTGGTATAGTTATAGAAACAGGACCATTAAATATTTAGCCTCCTATAGCTTTTATAAATATTTTCCCTTCACATTTGAACCCACAATACTATCTGGTTCACAGATGGTAAGCCCTCATTCTAAAAGTCACATAGCTTTTTATCTTTTTGAGTGTAAAGTTTCTTTCCTTTTGTGAGGGAATTTGAGTTTTTCTAACAACTGTTTCTTAACATTGATTTTATCTTAATGAATTTTTATGAAAATACTCTTCTTCTATCTTACTGAACTAATTTTAATCATCATCACCAGCACATGTTTTTGGATGTGATTTATTGTCAGTCTTTTGTTTCCCTATCTGGGGTTTCCTACAGGATTTGCTTTGACTGCTGGTTTGTACTTGGGGCTCTGTTTTCAAAACAGATATTAGGTGAATAAAGAATCAATCTTGATAAAATAAGTTACAAATCAGGGCAAGATCACCTGCCTAAATTATATTTCCCTTTAAAGTTTCTCACTAGGAAATTAAAGAAATATTAAAAAAAGTAATACACATTTCTGAAGGAGCTTATCTGTGAGACAGGCATTTATTAATTAGATATGGTACACGCATTTGAATGGTATATGGATTTGAAATGAATATTTTATATGGTATATGCAATTGAAATGAATATTTTATTCATCATCCAAGTAAAAATTATCAATGAAATAGACATTCCTTACAAAGTTTGTATTGCATTATTCTGCTTTCCTGCTCTTTGAACAGAATTGTCAATTTCCTGCTTTCCCATGGGAAAAATTTCAATGAACATTTATGCAGAGATGTAATTTTTCTTTATACCTACACATCCAATTACATGTGGTTAATGGATAATACTCAGTCTATTTTTACTGTTTTCACGTATTATGTCATAAATGAAAACCTTTTAATTTAATGGCTCACAATCAAAGCCAGTAAAGCAAAATACTTTTTTCCCCTTATTTAAATTCAAAATTACAAAACTGTCTGGGATAAACTGCCTTGAAAACCTTGATCAAATTATCTAGGCACAGCTGTATATAGAAGCACAAGTCTAGTAAATATTTGCAATCCATTATATTCTCTCCTTTGGTGATTAACAGTCCATAAAGAGATTTTAAGCAAAGCTACCAGTTTAATCTATGCAGGCTTTACATCTAGGATGCCATGCTGAACCAGGCTGTTATGGGAGGAAGTCAATGGCGCAGCCACAATTTCTAAACTACAACAGTGAATTTTTAAAAACCCTGAGGAATTACAGGTCCATTTACTCCATCTGTGGTACACGGCGAGATAAATAGGAACAAGAGTTTATGAGACTTCAGTTACTGACTAATGATTCTTCAAGTCATCAATGGCTAACAAAACACACGTTAACATGAACTATGAGTTTTAACGTCTTCCACAAAGTGAGAAAAACAAGCTTTTTATAGTCAATCCAAAACTGCCTAGAGAAATGATCTATTCAATATCCAAGCATCTAAAATATTTTTATAACCTTTTAGCAAAACTATAAAAATTAATTTCTACTGAAAAATTCTTGCTTGATTTAGTTTCTTTAACTAGTAGCCTCATTTCCCCTATTTTCAAATGTAACTTTACTAAAAAAAAAAAGAAAAAAAACCGAATCAGATATAATGAGTAGAATATATCAGGCTATATATTTGTGATATCCAATAAAAATAATCAGGAAATAACAGGAAAGAGGAAGTAAAACAGCTAAAGTAAACAATGTCATTTTCATAGTTTATTCAGATTCCCTTTTACAAACCAATTTGTTCAAGCTGTACAATAATTATGTGCTAGTTATTTGATTGAAGTTCCATCTATATCTGAGATCCAGATGGTGTTCAGGTTTAGCTTATTGAGTAATTTTACCTTGAGCAGAGCATTTGAAGTGTTAAACAAAATGTTATGATCTCGAGTGAACAGAACATTCTGATAGCCTATCATTATTAAAGCACAACCAAAAAAGCATTAAAAAGTTTCACAGTCAAGGGATATTAGCCATTCTATCACTCTTAATTCTATTTAGCCATCTCTTTATGTCAGAATGGCATGCCAATAAATTTACAATAGATATGTGGCTAGAGGAATTCAAATTTAATTTTTTCATTGATACCCTCTTTACCAACTTCTTTCTTTGTCTTTTCTCATCTTATTGCTTCTTTCTACCATATCAACCAGTATGTGTTTATATCTTCATTTACATTTTTCTTAGGACATGAAAACTCATAGTAAATGATCTCAGAATTTAAAACAATTAATGCATTTATATTACTTATCTGCATATTTATTTATATTCTTCCTATTCTAAGAATTTGAGGCAGGTTGAGGTAGTATAAGAATAAGTATAATGGGATTTTAAAAAATACTTGGTTGAAGTCAGTGCATCAAAAATATAAAGTAATAAATTTGATGAATCAAAGCATCATTTTCTAGTTTGTAATGTAAAGACATGTCTGTTGCTTGTAAGTATTCTGCAACTAGGTATAAGATTCCACAATACCTGTAGAACTTGAAAAACTTTCTCAATGCTGCTCATTTTCTCTTCATGGTGTACGTTAATGGAAAATACATTGGGCAAGGAACAATATTGTCAAATGCTGACAATTATATGATAGACAATTACTTAAGGATATTCTTTACGATATCTTTATTATAACTTGAGTACATAATATTAAAGTATAGTGCAATATAAGCACTACTAAAATCTATCAGCTCTAAGCACATAAGACCTTAATGCTGCCTTAGACGAAGAAAGATATTTTTAGATGCTCGAAAAAATAAATGGTCACAGCATTCTTCAAAAAATTTTCTGGGGAGCCAGGGATTTAGCTCAGTGGTTTTACCGCCTGCTGTGCAAGTGCAAAGCAAAGACCCGAATTCCATCCCCAGTACCAAAAAAAAAAAAAAAAAAAAAAAGCCATGAATGATATTCTGCACAATGGAATTTTCATCAGTAATAACTGAAAAATTATAGATACTAAAAAGTAAAAATTATAAATACAAAGGGTCTGAAAAATGGATCTCAATATCCACTAAATAAGTAACATATCTTGATTTAGCTTAACATTTTGATAGAATTTTCATATACCCTACAATGTAAAGATGTGCTAAAATATGAAAATATTTCACGTTAAAATTCTAAAAGCAAACTTTTATTTGCACTGCTGAAGATTGAGCCCTGGCTGTTTGCACTGAGATATATCCCCAAGCTTTTAAAATTTTGAGACAAGGTCTTGCCAAGTCACTGAGTTGCCCAGGCTGGGCTACAACTTTTAAGGCTCCTGGCTAAGCCTTCCAGGCTGCGATTACAGGCCTATGCCACCAGGCCTGGGTTCCAACATCCAGTTTTAAGGAGTATCTGAAGTAGACAGTGGTGACAATATTTACATTTTACAAATCATTTGATCCTCTGATTTTTTCCATTTGAAATAAAATGTAACTGGATAGGTTTTCATAAAGGAACAAAAATTAATTTGGAACATTCCAGAAGTGTAATCTTGATGTCAATTTTTCCCAAAAGCTATAAAGAATTATTCATACAAAGGTTTGTGGGGATTTAAAAGAAATGATCATTAAAAACTAAGATTAATTCATCAATAATATCCTAGATCCTTATTTCCTAATTTAACTATTTTAGTCTAAAAACTAGGAAAGGCAATATATATAATGTATTCAAACTTGAGCCAACTATATTATACTTCCCCTCATTATGTTCCTGACTATAATGTATATTTAAAATTGGTAATATTGGCAATTAAGGATGTTAGTTATCATATGAAGAGATATGACTATTTCAAGTAAAGTCTCTAAAGACAAATTTTATATCTATTCTATTTAATACTTTTAATTTGGAAGAATAAATTGGAATAGGCACTCATCACAATTATAAACAAAACAAAACTGGTACAGATGTGAAGAAATGGAGATTTAAAATACAGTTGTTAGAGAATGACAGTAGAGAGAATGTACAACAGAATATGAAACATTTGGTATAAAACCAAAATATAAAATTAAAGTTCAGGAAGCTCTAAGAAGTAAACAATGAAGAGGCAGCATAATAGATATATGCCAATTAACCCAGCCTATCTACAAGGAAAATTTTAAGGGCAAAGAGAAACAATGACAAAAAGGGAACTTTTCCGGCAAACCTCACAAAGCAATCTAAACAAAAATTAAAAATTAAAACCTCAAATGGCCCTATATCAATTACATAAGTAGAAAGAGTATGGAAAAGGCATATACAAACATAAAGATAGAAATCTAACATAAATAAAATTAAATCATTATGAGAAAAGATATGAAGAGGTTAAACTTCCTTAAGAAATATCAGAGACTCTTAGCAATAAAATGCCTTCCAAACTGAGGAGGAGTGGAAATGAATAATCCATATGTATATATATTTTATAATATAAAATACTTATTTAATGTAAAATACATATTCTTTTTATATCATATATTTTTCATGTTTTCAATAAAATCAAATTTGACGGAGTGATGAAACAGTTTACTATCTTGAGTGGCTATGGTTTACAAGTGTAAATACATGGCAATACTAATGAAAATGTCACTTTAAATTCATGTAGATTATACTAATTATATTCAATACAATTTTTAAAGTAAAAAAAAAACAGAAAAGGGAAAACCATCTGCACAGACCAGTTAAATATGAAGAAATAGTGAGTAAATTAAAGCTCAGCTCAAGTAACTCCATCAACAGAAGAAATTAGTGCTATCCTTTACATTTACCAAAGGCAGAATCCAAAATATAGATTCAGGGGTCATGAAACTTTGTATACGGAAGAGCACAGTAGAAAAACTGTACAAAATAACTGTGATGAATACCAGTAAGTTATGGGAACTGTGTTTTCTTTTTGAGACTTATGGGATCAAAAAGGTGACAAACATGAATAAATTACTGAGCACAAAAATATTATGACAAAACTACAGAATTTTTAATCTTGATAATGCAAACCAATCTTGGTAGTAAGAAAAGAAAGACATTTTCCCTACAATATTTTATTGATTGATATAGAATGAAGTGTACAGCTGCTTTACCATCATTAATTATCAAAGTACTAGGGAAAGCAGCAAGCCACTGTACATGTGTGTGTGAACTTGCTAAAGTTGCCATTTTTATTTGATGGGGAAAGAATGAAAATACTTATACTGAGATAACTCTGTGTCCTTCCTTCCCTATAATCTTAAATACGTTAGAGTAAAACACTAAATGTGGCCATAAGCATATTGGGATAAAACATATGTCAATTTTTATGTAAACCTTCCTGTGAAAAGAATTTTCTATTCATAATACAAAAGAGGATAACTAAAGAAAAATATTAATAAATGTTATGATATGAATTTGCAAAATATGTTACAACAAAACTATCATAAACAAAATTGAATGGCAAAGGAAAAAAATAACGGAAATTATATAGAACACTTAGAAAAAAGTTTAATTTTTAAAAAAATTTAAAGAACTTCACAATGTAAAATCTTTAGTGAAGATAAATTAAGAAAGGAAGGACTCTAAATAATAAACATTAAGAGCCTTAAATATTTGCATTCTTGATTATTTCTCTAAATTCTAGAAATATACTCTTAATTGATTAAATTTTTTAAAACCTATGCTTCCTATAAAATTTTGTTAATCACAACATAAATGCTGTGCTTGCTTTAGCAGTACATATAGTAAAATCACCATATAAATGTGAAAAACTTGAAACATTGATAATGATAATAATAATAGTAAAAGTATAATATATCCACAAAACTGAATGCTTTTATTTTGAAAATAATATTATAGAAAGTTTTAATTACGTTGTAAGATTTCCAATTGAGTATCTGGCCAGGCGGAAGTCTTCCAATAGACCATAGTATAGATTCAGGGATGGGCTCATGAAGAAAGCCAGAAAAGGGAAACCCAGATAAGGATTGCTATTGAAGCTGTGAAAAGAAACACTTTCTGTACAATCATATTGCTAATTATAAGGATCATGTAATTTTGGAACTCAGAAGAGACTACTAAAGAACAAAATCAAAATAAAAAGTATTAATGAGCTAAAATGATGGATGAAAGGTAAATTTCCAATAGTGCCTTTAGAGTCACACTGTAAATCTTTGGAAGTCTTATTAGCCAATTAATTCCTTCCTCTCTCCCTCCTTTTCTTCATCCTCTTCTCCTTCTTCTTTCCCTTGTCCTGCTGTTCTTTCTTTTTCCTTTCTTTTCTTTCCTTCCTTCTCTCTTTTCTTTATTATTTCCTACTCCCATTAAGTATAAGTTGCATCTCTCAAATTTGGAGAGAAAAATATCCTTTTTTAATTGGTACAATTTAGATATACATAATGATAACATTCATCATAGGGAATCTGTACCTGTACATGATATATCTTGCTGCTTCTTTTTTTCCCATTCCCCTCCCCTCCTTTCAATCTCTCCTCTCTCTTGATAAGTAAAAATAGTTATGCTTTCCTGTCCTCATTCTGGCTTTCCCCTGCCTTCCAGACCATCAAAATCACTTTGCTTTCTAATTTTCTTGAACATGGCCTCTGTCACGATACCAATATTTTGTCTCTTGTGAAATTATTAATAATATCAGTGTAAGCTGATTTTCAAATGAACTAAAATGCTTTTCAATCCTATAATGGACCTAGATATTTTGGATAAGCAGAGACATAAGAATAATTATTAGCTAACATCTATTGATTGTTTATACTACTTCAGAAAGTATTCTCAGAGCTTTGCATAGATTATCACATTCAATCATTAAGCCCTGTAAAAATTAGATCACCCATTTTATTTGAATTCAGGCCTAGGAAGTTTAAATAGTTTACTCAATGTCACACAGCTCAGAAATGTCATAAATAGGATTTTAATTCATGGTCACTGTGTATGAGGAGCTTACCATACAATTGGGACATATAATACATAGTTAACGACAGCATAGAAATTTGTGTGTTAATGACTGAGCCAGATAATGAGACTAAGAAAGAAAAGGAAATAAATGTGATATAAAAATTGTGTAAGAAAATGACAAACATGATGTGGCACATTTGGGAATAATGATTTCCTTCTTGTAGTTGGAAAGTAAACTGAGTCTAGATGAGTGGCGATTTGGCTGGCATATAGGCAAAATCAAGAGATTGTTCTGAAGATCAAAACTACATTTTGAGCAGTGCTCATAAATGTGACTATAAAACTACAACCTGCTTTTAGAAAGTAGGCACCGTGTTGGAGCCCCTCCTTAGATAGTGAACAGGCTGACAGAAGACTAGCAACCCTATCCACTGTGTAGGAAGCCACGGATATGGTGAGAATGGCACTTCCACCATCCCTGCTGGGGGCACTGGGTTCCTCAGTGGAGCAGAACTTCCCTACCCAGGACTGGTGAGTGAAAAGGAATAAATTATCTTTTGTAAGGTACAATGTTTGTGGCCTCAGTGACAGCAGCTTTTTAGCCTGTGTCCTAATTTATGCAAAGCTTAATTATATTTCTATTAATAACTTCACGTGGAGATATCATGTATGAGATTAAAAATCAATTTAGATATGTTAATAAAAAGCTTTAATATAAGTTACAGAAACATATAATCAAACCCTTTGTTGTCATAAATTTGGCAATGATAAATATGTGAGAAATGTTGAGAATACTTCAGAAAAAATGAAATAAAACATTTACAAACACATATGACTATTACAGGTATCCTATAGTCTTTATAAATGTTTCTTGTAAATTTTTCAATAATTTCAGAAGGTCAGAAGTTCAAAACTAATAAAAAATAAATAGATATATGCATAAATTAGATCATAGAACATCTGAATGAGTAAAAGGGCCATGAGATGAAAATCTTATATTTAGATACTGAATTTGACCCCAGATTTTCTTGCAGATAAGGTAAAGAGACTTTAATATTAAATAAACATTTAAATATAGTTATGTGTGGGTTAGAAATTATATGTAAATTGCAAGTAGTCAATAAAATTGCCGTTTTTTACCATAAACCACACTGACTTCGGAGAAATATGCCAAAATGTCAAAGAGCTCACATTTCTACAATATTATTATCATTTGCATAATATTGTCCAATCATCATGGCGCATATTCTTTAGTTATGTTAAAATAGTTAGAAAACCATCATATTTAAACTAATCTTCACGAAGTCAAGGAGTCAAAGTTGAAAATATCGCCTTCACAGGAAAAAGACTAAGAAGCAGAACATTTCTGGAATGAAGATTATGTTTCCAGGATTCTGGTTTTGAGATGACAAACTCAACAAATTTCACATTCACTTTAAAAGTTAGCCATAGATACTAACAGGTAATAATTACCCAGTAGTACTCAATATTTTTTTCATTTTTGGAACAATAATTTCAACATAACAGTTCACGTTTTTTCAAATGCTTTTAGTAGTAGTTGTTTTTTCTTCTATCTAGTATCAAGAGGTCTTTAGGATTAAAAATTAAGTGTTTATGCTAAAAAATGACAAAAGAATCAGAATGGATGATCTCAGACAATGAGATGAGCCAATTTCTCCAGGAAGATATTAGACTTACATATTTTCTAAAAAACATTCAAAACTAAAATTAGTATTTGGTTTTAGTAAGAAGTGAAGTTACACTGAAGACTATTCCAGTAAATTTATCTTCATGCTTTTTAAAAATTAACTACATAGTTCTAGAATAGCTTGGTGATCCTGAAAGAAACCTGACAGTTGCACTTCCCTCCATGGGTGCATAAACTACAGCAGCTTCTGACTTGACACTCTGGAATATATTGTCCTCTAAACACACAAGAGTAATTGAGTATTTACTATCCTTGCCTTTTACAAGGATGTTTTATGGTACTTTAGGAAGTTATAAAACACTGGGTCTACTTGACTTATAAAAATTTCTTTCTTTCTTTACATTCATTTCAAGGTGTTCAGTTAATGGAAAGATAAAAATAACTATGAATATTCAAAGAAGAATTTTAAGAATGAATGAAAGACTAACACAGGAACATTGTTAATGAAGCTAAAACAGGTGTATTTTCTGGGTGAAGATTAAGAGAACTAAAGTGTGATAATTGTGATAATGGTTTCAAAGGAATGATGGATTTGCTTGGAACAGGCAAAATAACTGGATAATAATTTTAACCACTACTAAAAATGTTTTTAAATTTGTAATTGTAATATTATGAGCAAAATAAAGAATTTGATTAAGAATTAAAATTATGGTAAACAGAGAGCTAAATGTTCTATATATTCACTTACCTATGACTATACTTTTAATGGAAAACTCTCATCATTTGACTGTGAGTCCATAACCACAATCATTTTTAAGTGAATTTAAAAGAATTTTCATACATAAAAGTTACAGATAAATTAATTTAATTGAAATATACTACAGACAGAATAGTAAGAATTTTACTTTTTGGAAATAGATTTCATTTTCATTTTTTGCATTAAGGTCTATACTACAGACAAACATGATGATTGGTGTCCTTGGTGATTCTTCTGAGTCACTTACCTATGAAGGGAAATCAATTGTTTTGTTTATCTTCAACAAAAATAAAAGTTCAGAAGGATGTATGTGAGTTCATATTTTTGAATGACTTCCTTTTTAAAGGAATTATATAGTATAGTGTTTATATATACCCGAGAATAATAGTAAACATCATTTAGCATAGGCTAGCCCCTGATTTTGAGCACTTTACAGACAACTCATTCCATAGTCTCAGTCAGTTTAAGAGAAAGGTGCATACTACCATAATTCATAAATGAGAAACCTGAGAGAGAAGAAAGTTAAATAAGTTTCTCAAAGATACAGGAAGTGGGTGGGGCAGAACTGTGATTCATATCAGAGTATCTATATTGATATCAAATATTTAATCCACTATCCTAAACAATTCCCAATACTATAATTAGATCCAATTATAAAATACATGTTTTGGACAACCACAAAAATAGAATTCTCATTTAAACATCTAGAGAATTTTCTGTGCAAAAGTGTAAGGTGAAGTTCGTATTATCAATGCCTTTCTAAAATATATTCATAGCTAGTGAAAAAATAATACACAAAAACTAGCTTTAATAAATACAAATCACAAAGTTTATAAAAGAATAGTGACAGTAATGGGTAAGGGATAGACAGGCTGAGGAATGGGAGTACACAGGCAAGCAGTATTTGAAAGCATTATCTGTATTCTGGTGCTATGGAAACAGTGAAGAAGGATACATTTTACTATTTACAAAACTTTAGTTGCATATCTCCATTGGCTTAGGATGTGACTAAATGTGTGTATATACAAACATCTAGATAATTAACAATTGCAGTTAGGCTCAAAAACTTCCCCAGTCTCCAATTAAAGAAAAAAAAAGCCACATCCTTGCATATAGTAGAACCTTTAAAAATAAACAAAGCAAAAACAGTGGCAAATGAATAATAGACATTACAAAATAATTGTCAAAAATATTAGCTTCCTAGGGCTGCAACAGCAAATCAGCAGAAAGTAGTTGGCTTAATACAGCAGAACTATATTCTTTTACATATCTAGAAGACAGAAGTTCAAGACATAGCTTTCTTATAAGGTACCAACTATTGGGTTTAGTGGCCACCTTAATTCTGCATTACCTCATATTTAACTAATTGCATATAAAAATTCTTTATTTTCCAATAACTCACATGTCTGATGTTCTGAGTAAACATGGATTTGGAAAGAATATTATTTAACCCAGTACCTCATGCAGTAGCTACACATTTTGTCAAAAATTTCTCTATGAATTTACAAAAATGAATAAAGTTATTAATTCCAAAGCACCAAGCAGAGACACAAGATTTTAGGGAAGCAATGATGAAAAAACAGGAGATAATGTAAACTAAAACAGGCCAGAGGAGATGTGACATTAATGTTAAAACATAATAAAATTAAGGCACAATTTGAATGAATTTGACAGAAACAAATTAAACAGAAAGTTATGAAGGAAGAAAACATCATGGAACATAGCTCTTATTTGTACAACTCTTAGATGACTCAAATTCATTCTTCAGGACAATTGTACGCAAACATCATAAATAGAACCTTAAAAAACAAGTAGATTTGAGTCGTGTTTTTGGAAAAAAACTTTGAACCTAGAGGAACAAAATGGCTAGAAATGAGCAATATAGAGGTATATCCTTCAATATTTAAAGAAAGTTTATGCATCTAGACAAAAGATTAAACAACATATAGAGGAAAACTTTTGAATGGTCTCAGATAATCTCATATCATTTTTCAATATCCAAAGAAGTGCAGCAATATTTACAAATTCCTAAATAAAACAATGTATGATCCAAGAATCTGTACCTAGGAAATGTAAGAGTTTTACATATGAATACATTCAGTAATAATGTCCTCATAAAGTTTTCCCAAAGAAATGGTTAGATTCAACTAAGAAATAATGGAAAAACTAAAGCAATAGGACTCTTTCTAAACACTAAATCTATTGAAAGATATTATGTCCCCATATTACACTTGATGTAAATATGTTTATAATTTATACTATATATGTATATATAATATATATAGCCATATATAAATAATGAAAAGGAAAAAATGTGGAACTTATAAAATTATAAAGTAAAAAAGAGTATAAAAATGATGGGGAAAATTGTCCATTAGCTTTTTCTTTACCTTATTAGTTTTATCAAAATGTAATATATTTTTATATTTAATCAAAATATATTATTAGATATATATTTCAGCATTTATAAATGAAGAGCATTACAATAATCTTATTGAATAATTTTAGATGAATCCTAAGAGAAAACATAACTGATTCAAAATGAATTCACACAAAAAATGGAGTAAAGAAAAAGAAGATATTTTATCATCAATTATAGTAGGGAATTATATAGTACAAATGAAATAGAATATTGACCACTATAAATTTACTGTTTATATTATAATGTGAAATAACAATTGTAGGTATATGTTTATTCATAATTATATGGTACCAGCATTCAAATAGCAAAAACTGTGATATAACAAAATATATTGAAACAAATCAGTAATATAAGATTTTGAATCCCACCTCTTTCATTTTTAAATTGAACAAAATAACTACCAATATAGAAGAACTAAAAACAATTAAAAATAGAGTAAATCATTTTTATAGTATCAGCACAATAGTACAAAAATGACTCATATGACTCTACAAAACATTATTCTACAAAGAGAGGGTTCCATACATTCCATAGAAATATAGTATCTTTAAAACATAAAGCAAGTATAAGTCATAGTTAATAATTAGTGACTACCAATGTCAGTTTCTGTCAATATCATATGATATTGTATATTATGCTGCATTTCTAAGGCAATTACCTTTGGCTAGGTATAGAACAACAGCATTAAAACAAATCAGGAAGACATGACATCCTTACAACCTCAAGTAATAACTAGGAGTCATACTTTATTTTTATTTGTTTTTCAATAATTTCCAAGCAATTTCACTTCTGCAAAATATGGACAGCATATTAACAATGACTAACAATTTACCTGTCACCTAAGAGGCAATGAATGGATTGGAATTAAATATTCATTGACATCACTCCATTCATTATTTGATTTACACAATTATAATTATAATTTTGTTATAACTTTCTTATAGGCAGGGACTTTATTAGTTGTCTTCATAATCTTGCAAAGTGTATATGTACTTAACAACAGAGCCCTATCAATATATTTTGAGTTTATCTTTACTGACAGCAAATATATTTGCTTGTAGAAGAAATAATTCTCTCGAAACAGAGATTTAAAATAATTTGACATAAATGAAATAGAAAGGAAAAGTACTTAATTTTTATTTAGGCTAACAACATGATTCTAATTAGGCCATGGACACATGGGCTTCCACTTATTTTCATGCCTCCTTTAAAGCCCCAGAGATTCAGAAGATAATCATGACAGCAAAACAAATCATATGGGAACCAGTAAATCACATCTTCATTAGCACTGCAAATTTATGCCAGTTCTATTTATTCCAGCTTCTGATTTCATGTGGCTTCATATCAGTTCCTTAAAGTTTTTGTAAAATGTACCTTTTTGCCTTTGTGTTTATTTTCCTTTAAAATATGTGTTAAGATGAAATAATAAAATGTATCAAAATAAAATTATTAAAAACAAAAGTCGACTACAATTACAAAAAATCTTAACACCTTCCAAAAATCACCTATGTTTACAAATTTATTAACTATTGAAAGTAAATTTCATATTAAAATAAACCACACTGATTATACTTATACATGACACCTATAGCAAAATCTATTAATAAATATAAAATTTTAGTGTTAAAGCTTTTACTTTCTAATTTTGGTAGCATAGAGTATAATCTTCACAGCATTTTTGGGGTAATTCAATACCTCAGTAACGTAATTTGAACATATTTTTGACAGAAGAGCTATTATTAGGTACCAAATTTGGGAGCAACATTGTGGTCGTCTGTATCTCTATTCAGTGTTCTTTTCTGAGAATAAGAGGCAGGTGAAATTTCAAAAGAACTAGAGTTAGTTTACTTAGCTATCATTTATATACTGCAATCTCATAATTTGAAATCATCAATATAAATACCAATATAAACTGTGAAGATGAAACTTCTGAAGCTTATTTAAAAGCAGTATTGGTAAAACATTACCTTAACTTGTATGCTTACAAGTAACAGTTTAATATTTTTTAAAAAGAGAGAGCTAGTCATGAACACTTTCACTTTTTCTAACTTAAGAAAAGAATTTGACAGCCTGTGGAGATCAGGAAAATTTGATCAGTATTTGACAGTTTGGATTTATAATCTGTAAATTAATAAATTAGAATAAAATAAAAAGCAGTGGATTTTTTAAATCTAAACTTTTTAACCTACCATATAGACTAGAAAGCTCATAAAGATTGTTCCCTGGACAGAGATCTGACCAACTACTCAGAGAGAAATCCCTAAACATTTGCAATCTTCAGTAATTCACCATTCTTACCACTAGTCTACCAACAATACCTCTTACTTTTTCCTTTTTTTAACAAATTGAGATCATGTATATATTTTTTATTCCATTAAGTTTATTGATACATTTTAGGTATACATTATGATCACATTCATTAATGGGAATTTGTACCTTCACAGGATTTTTCTTGCTTCTTATTTTTTTCCTACCTTTTACTTTTAATGAATCAACTATCACACTAATCACACTGACAATTTTAAACCTAGTTTTAAATATTTTATATAGATGTTTAAATAAGCACAGCTTATTTATTTGGTACTGACATTCAAAACATACTACATTAAAATGGAATGATAAAAGATCTGCAAAAAAATACTATAAAATTGAGTAATGTATTAAAGAGAAACTGGCCATTAGTAGCACTGAAATGAAGCTTTAAAATTTATACAATAAATTTTGTTATTACCACATGTAGTATTTTAAATAATCAGGTAAGACAATGTGATTCAATATCAGAAAATTATTCTTTTGTTTTTAATAAGCTTATTTTAAAAACCCACCCCCATAATATAATATTAATGATTATGAATATTTAATGAGTAAGCAATTAGTAGTATAAGGTAATATTAGAGTGAGATTTATTAACCACAATGCTGTAAAATAATATTAAATGAAATGCAAGTGAAAATATTAAAATATCCAAGGAAATATCATTTAGTTTTAAATTATGCTTATGGAGTTCTGGAAACTAGTATATAAAATTCCTCTCCATTTTCAAGAAAATAAAAAAAATAAAATGATCTAAGAACATGCTATGATTCATACTGATCAGGTACTGGTAGAGTTAACCACATGTTCTTCATGTCCCTTAATTTCACTTCTGACATTTTATTCTTTAGAGGTCAAGTCCCTGGAATGAATGACTCCAACAATGGTTTCCTGTGCTCAGAGAAGAAATCTTTGGGAATGAGCCCCAGCGACAATTTGGATGACTGTTTCAATCCTGTAATATTTTATCCAACAATGAAAAGAGTTAAAGGGAAGCAGAATGGCAAACACAGTTCCCAGTATGTCCCTGGGTTCCTACACAGAAGTTTTAATGACCAAATAACAAACATAAAGCCCACAATCACTTCAACAAGCAGGCTCAAGTGGGTAATGTACCTGCAGATGTAAACTGATAGTATGATATACTAGTGAGTGTTTTGAATTGCATTTTGTATTCTTCTCTAATTTCGATGTTTGGGCATCACTAGATTTTTTAAATAGAGCATATGATGGAAGGCAGGTTTAATGAAAATGAGTTAGAATGATAAAATTAATACATTTTCAGTTTACACACATAAAGCACAAGTAATGTAAGCTTGTAAAAGGTAATATCAAGATAGCAAGTTTATTACAGTTTCTAAAGTTCACAGTAAGCTATTTGAAATCCAGAAAATAGAAAAATAGCAGTCATATTTAGCCAAGCAATACGAGAGTTCAAAAAAATAGATATGCTCCTTGGTAGTAACTAACAGGGAGTTTTCTTGAAAATTAACATCTTTTCATTAGAAAAGTATTAAGTTTTTGGCATCTCTCTGGCAAATAAAATTGTGGTAGATTGTTGAATACAGATAATAAATTATAAAACTGATTTACATGGTTATTTTGAAAAAGATTGCTTAGATTCATCCTTTAGTCAATCTACAAATTACATTTTCTTTTTTTCCCCCCATTAAGTTTATTGGTACATTTTAGGTATAAAATAAATTTACATACATCATTGGGATCTTGTACCATTACATGAGTATCTTGGTACTTATTTTTTTCCCCTTTCCCTGCCCTCCCTTCACCCACTCCACCCTTCCCTATTTGCAAAGATTTTGTTTCCATTTTTTTCCTTTTCTCATATTTTTTCCCTTCTTTCTTTTCCACTACCTCTCCCACTTCCCCTGCTCCTTTAGACCTTTACTTCCTATTGCACAACATCAATTATATATTTTTAAAATTACAATATCAAGACCTGGGAAACATTACCACAGATTTTACAGAATTTAAAAGAATATAGAAAGCATATTTAAAAATTGGTTTTGAAATAAATTTGACAACTTCTAAAAAGTACCTTGGAAGACAAATTAATGAAACTAATTCTGGAAGAAATAAAAAATTTGAATAGCACCTATTAAAGAAAGTATATTCCTAGCTTGAAAACCTACCTATATGACA
>NW_004624827.1:7363797-7374754 GCF_000247695.1 Heterocephalus glaber | reverse complement strand
GTCTAGCAGCTGCTGGATTGATTTCTCATGTTCCCTTACAATTTTATTTTATTTATTTTTTTGGTACCAGGGATCGAACTCAGGTCTTTGCGCATTGGTAGCAGGTGGCAAAACCATTGAGCTAAATCCCGGCCCCCCTTACAATTTTAAAGCAATTTTTCTTTTCCTGGTCACTAATTGCAATCTTATCTTCTATATCTGCAATTCTAACCTCACATTGATTCATTCTGCTGTGCAGACTTTCCATGGAGTTTTTAATCTCCTGGAAATGTGTTTTATGAATTCCATTTGTTTCCTATGTGGGTATTCCATCATGTTCCTCAGATCCTCTATTTTTTTGTCTGTGCCCTCTTTAGATTTATTAATCATGTCTTGCACTATGAACACAATCTTTGCTGTTATCTGAGTAATTATTTCTGATTTCATTTTTCCTAGATCCTCTTTGTTGCCAGTTCAGAGAGTCCAGGTAGTTGAGTATGAGATTGTTACATCTCATTTCCCTTTGGGGTTGCTGTAGGTGATGCAGAAGTCTGTTTTTGAGGCTTGTTTACATGTCTTTTCATTTCCACAGTGGGGGTGGTGCTTTTAGCACCCACAAGGCTCACCTTCTCTGCCCTAGGAGAGTGGAATAGTGGTGGTGGAGATTCCTTCCAGGTGCTGGGACTGGCTCAGCTTCTCTGCCCTAGGACCGTGGACTTGCGGTGGGGGAGCTTCTTTCTGGTTGCTGGGACTGGCTCACCTTCTATGCCCTAGGAGGATGGAATGGCAGCTGGGGAGCTTCCTTCTGGGTTCTGGGCTAGAAATTACATTTTCTACTCAAGAAGGAATATAGTTTTTTCTTTGGAAAGATGTTGCTCAGTCCTTGTCTTACTCTGCATTCTGCCTACTAATGTTCAAGATTGATATTACCCTCTGCATACTGATAACAACCAGCCTGTATCTTCTTCTACCCCTGTATGAGTTCATCTCATGGGCAACAATGATACATAAAATTAATTATTGATTTTAATTAAATTGTTTCATAAATATAATAAAGTTAGAAAATTCTAGCTATTAATGATTACCTTCTTCCATCATCTATTAATAAATTTATACTTTTATGTAATATATATGCATATAGTAGAATACAAGGAGAATACACACAGTAAATATTAGCAAAAATTATCCCAAAACAAATATTAACATAAAAGCCTAAAAATGTATCATCAATTTAAAAAGAAGAAAAAAATTTATATCTAGATGATTTGTTTCCCCTTAGACGATTTAAATCTGTGACTGGCAAGGACCTAGGAGACCAAACATTCTGGATTATCCCAATCCAAACAGAGATTATGAACACTGCAGTGGGGTCTCAGTTTCAGTGTTGGAGAATCTATATCTTGCTCTCTTCCTTTTATAATATATAACACTTTGGCTTTCTAGGTTGAAATTCAGTTTTATAAAGTTCCCTACTTTCTGGAAACACATCCTTATCTAGTATTTTTTTCATACATTACATAAATTCTTCTTTCCTTGAATATTTACCATGTTTTGTTATTTTATTTTAATTTTGCATCTTGTGAGTTGAATAGAGTTAAAGGGTATTATTGTCATTATTACTCAGTTGGAGAATATTTTCCTGTTAAACCTTAAGATTAAGATCTCTCGTGCTTCTTATCGTCTAGTACTGAGGATTGATCCCAGCATGTCCATGCTAAGCTACATCCCAGCCTTTTTATTTTTGGAGACATAGTTTCATTAAGTCTTTTAGTGGCTGGGCTCAAAATTGCATTCCTCCTATCCAAGCCTCCCAGAGTGGTGGGATTACAGTTGTACACTTCTCGTCAATTCTTAAATTTAAATGTCCATGTAATGTTAGAAGTATGCTAAAAATGTTAACAGAATAATCATGGTTTATAAGGCTCCTGTTTCAAAGATTTTATATGATTAAAATTTTTAAGTGTCCATTTTTGTAGAGAACAAAAGTCTAACACTGTTATCTTTTTTTCTCAAAATGATTCATTCCTCAAATATTTTGCCTTAATTTCATATTCAAATGTTAAATGGTATCTTTTGCTTTCCCCTATTAAAAAAAAAGAATTTGCCAACATTTTTTCTAGATATATATTTGTACCATGTTTTAGGTTTCTGAGACCAAATTACTGTTATTATTTCATGATTTACACATCACAAAAACTTCATTCTTTCCATCAGTACTTATAAAGCACATGGAAAATCACTGGCCATTGGCAGATAGGTCACAAAATGAAGCACTCATGGTCAATCCTTATCTTATGTTGGGAAAATAATACGAAGTGCCTGTTCCCTCATCTAGAATACAAAATATGCAGAGTAGATAGGGACAAACTGTCTTTATTCTATGCCTCCAGGGCACAGTATAGTGACAGGAATACAGAATGTGATCAATAAACACCTGCTCAATAAGTGAAGGAAAAAATAAGAGAATAAATTTGAGGACATATCATGAGCATCCCTAAGGACATTGTAGAAGTGTAGTTTAATCCTATAAAGAATTATACTATAGAAATTTAAACTCCTATAATATAGGGTTGATGTTGAGAAAATTCTGACAATTAAAAACAATCACGGAGTTAAAAATAGTGAAATGAAAGATGTTTAATATATAAGTAGATTAATATATTAATAATTAAATGGAATCCTTGTTAAATTAAAAATTCAACAAAATAGTTGACTTTTACTTTGTTTTGGAATTCTTTCCTTGTCAAAGTCATCTTAACTTTTATAAGTTACTTTAATGTGTTTTAAAACATATCAGTCTGCTACTGATAGAAATAAAAAACAGAACATAACCAATCTGTAACAACAAGTGCTTTGGAAAGCACTAGTCAACTTTAAAATCAACAAATGCTACTAATGAAAACAATATAAGCGGTAAAGATGTTTGCAACAATTTAACTGCAAGAGGATAGAAAAACAAATTCAAATAAATGAAGAAAATGGGCTAAAAAGTCTACATGCTATGAGAAATTTTTTCTTCTTTTTTCTTTTTACTTATCTTTCTTTTTCTTTCTTCATTACTGGGGACTGAAAACAGGGCCTTTGCACTGAGTTATATCCCCAGCCCTTTTTTATTTTTATTTTTTGAATTTTGAGACTGGGTCTTGCTAAGTCACTAAATTGCTTATGCTTGGCTTGAACTGATGATCCTCATACCTCAGCCTAGCAGAGTACTGGGATTGCAGGGGAGATTTAGAATATCTGTTTAACATGTGAAACTGTCCCAAACTTTCAATCCTTAAGGAAAAGAATATTAGTACTACAAGTCAAAAAACAATGAAAAGTCTCCCAATCCTTAAGTGTTATGCTGACCAGTAGAGACGGGTAAAGCACTTTAGAAAAATCTTGAGGAGCATCACCTAAAGCTAAACACACCCATGACTAGCTTCTCCTGGTCCTAGAAGCCAACAAAATACTCATTGTGCAACCCAAATGACACTATGGGACATTTATAGCAGTGTCCATAGAATATAAACTGCAAATTTCTATCAGCATGCTGGGAAAATGGTGCATTCAGAAGGCAGAAAGAGCTGAGACTGAAGACCAAAATATCAACACCCCAGACCCTCTGGCCCTACAGGATCAGTAAGACTTTGCAGGCACAGATCTTATATAAATTCAGTAATGTCCCCAGTTGAACCTTTCTTGTACATAAAATTAGCACCCTTGTGATAAACAGACATTATAGCAGAGGCCAAGAATCTCTGGAAGACATCTACAGGTCACAGGAGCTCTGCAAAGTCAAGGAATGATGCAGTGTCCAACAAGAAGTCTGAGGTGTAGCTGCTAAAAGGCCAACCTGTAGCTAGTTCCAGGGTAGCTAGGATGCCCCACTGGGTAGAGTACCCAGAAGCCCCCTCCATACCTGAACATGGAAGCATATAACATACTTGTTTAAGTGAAACAGTATTTCAGAATGACAAGGCTGACATGAATGAGTACATAGCTTCTAGCCATATACTACCATGAGAACTTATCTGCTAAGCTACCAAGGACTGAGTTAGTCTTATTCTTTTCCTTATTACTAATTACTTTGAAAAATGTAATGAAATAATTGGTATAAAAAGGAAACTAAGGTTTGTTCAATGTCTTCCCTGTGAGCAGCTTAGTAATTATGTTATCCCATTTAACTATTGCAATAATTTTATAAAGAAGATATTATTATTTTTATTCCTGTAAGGTGAAACTTAGGTTTTCATCTTACAAAAATAAGGATTTAGACTGGGGGTTTAGCTTAGCAGCGAGTGCAAGGTCCTGAATTTGATCCCAGTGCAAAAAAGAAAAAATAAGGATTAACTTTTCCAACATTTCAGAGTAAGAACTGAAGCTCAGGGGTTTTTTTTCCATTAAGTTTATTGGTACATTTTAGGTATACAATTCAGTTACATTCATCATTGGGAACTTGTACCTTTACATGATGTATCTTGATTCTTGTTTTTGCCCCATTCCCCTGCCTTCCTTTCACCCCCTCCACCCTTCCCTACTTACAAAGACTTTGTTTTCATTTTTTTCCTTTTCTCATATTTTTTTCTTTCCCCTTCTTTCCTTTCCACTACCCCTCCCATGTCCCCTGCTGCTTTAGACCTTTTCTTCCTATTTCACAATTATCAATTATAACATTTTGATCTTTATTTTACACTTTAAGTGTTTCACACTAGAGAAACTATTTGGTATTTACACATGTGTGTCCTATTTATTTCTCTTAAGAGTATGGTCTCAGTCTTCAACCACTTATCTATAAATGTCTCTAGTTTCTTGTGGCTGAGTAATACTCCATTTTATAAAAAACAAACAAACAACATCTTTATCCAGTCTCCAGTTGGATGTTTTCCAAGTTTTAGTTATTACAAACGGTGCCGCTATAAACATGGGTGTGCATATATCACTGTGGTATGATTCTTTTACCTCTTTTGGAAAGATACCCAGTAGAGGAATAGCTGGGTCAAATGGGACCTCTAATCCAAGTTTTTTGAGGTATCTCTATATTGATTTCTACAGTGGTTGCACCAATCTGCACTCCCACCAACAATGAACAAGTGTTACTTTCTCCCCAAATCCTGCCAACATTTGTTGTTGTTTGATTTCTTGATAGCAGCCATTCTTTCTGGAGTGAGGTAGAATGTCAGCTTTGTTTTCATCTGCATCTCTCAAATGACCAGTGATGTTGAACATTTTTTCATGTTTATTTGCTGCTTTTACTTCTTTGTCTGAGAAATGTCTGTTCATTTCACATGCCCATTTTTGAATTGGGTCTTTAATTTGGAGGGGTCTGATTTTTTTGAGTTCTTTATATGTGCTAGATAGTAGACGTTTGTCTGTGGAACAGCTGGTAAAATTTTTTTCCCACAATGTATGTTGTCTCTTTGCTCTGTTGGTGGTGTTTCTCTTGCAGTGCAGAAGCTTTTTCATAAGATAAGATCCCAGTTGTTGATTCTTTGTACTAGTTCCTATGCTACTGAGGATTTATTCATAAAGTCTTTTCCTATGCCAATGTCTTCAAGAGTTCTACTAACATATCTTCCAGCAAGTTTAGTGTTTCTGTTTTAATATTAGATCTTTAAACCAGTTTGGTTTTAGTTTAGTGCATGGTGAAAGATAAAGATATAGTTTTAATCTTTGGCAAGTTGAAATCCAATTTTTCTAATACCATTTATTAAAGAGGCTATTTTTCCTCCAGTGAGGATAGTTGGTTGGCTCCTTTGTCAAAGATGAGGTAGCTGAGTATGTCTGGAGTTGTTTCTGCATCTTCTAATCTGTTCCACTGATCCTCGGGTCTGTTTCTTTGCCAGTACCATGCTGTTTTAGTGCAGTGAATTTGTAGTATAGTTTCAAGTTGGGGATTGTAATATATCCTGCCATGTCTCTGTTGCCGAGAATTCCTTTTGCTAGTCTAGGTTTGTTCTGGATCCAAATGAATTTTTGGATTGTTTTCTCTAGTTCTGTGAAATGTACTTTTGGGATTGAATATGCAGAGCAGTTTTGGAAGTATGGCCATTTTCACTATATTGGTTCTTCCTACCCAGGCACAGGGGATGTCTTTCCATTTTCTTATATCGTCTTCTATCTCTTTTGCCAGAGTGCTGTATTTCTCAACATAGAGATACTTTGCTTCCTTCATTAGGTTGATTCCTAGATATTTCAATTTTTTGGATGCTATTATGAAAGGAATTGTTTTGCTAATTTCTCTCTGTGATTCTGTTATTTGTGTACAGGAAGACTATTGATTTTTGAGTGTTGACCTTGTGCCAGCTGCTCTACTGAATCTCTCAATTAGGTCTAGAAGTCTTCGGTGAAGTTTTTTTGGACTTCTATGTAGACTATCATATCATCAGCAAATAATGACAGTTTAACTTCTTCCTTTCCTATCTTTATTCCTTTTATTTCTTTCTCTTGTCTAATTGTTGTGGCCAATGTTTCCAGAACTATATTGAACAGGAGTGGTTATAGTAGACATCCTTGTCTTGTTCCTGATTTTAGTGTGAAGGGTTTTAGTTTTTTATGATTTAGTATGATGTTGGCTGTTGGTTTTTCATAGATAACCTTTATTGAGATAAAGACCATATATTCCAATTTTCTGTAAGGGTTTTATCATGAACGTGCATTGAATTTTGTCAAATGCTTTTTCTGCATCTATTGAGATGATCATATGTTTTTTTCCCTTGACTCTGTTAATATAGTGTATTACATTTATTGATTTACAAGTGTTGAACCATCCTTGCATCCCTGGGATAAATCTGACTTAGTCAAGGTGTATGATCTTCTTGATGATCCTCTGTATTCTGTTTGTCAGTATCTTATTGAGGATTTTCATCTATATTCTTTAGGGAGATTGGCCTATAGTTGTCTTTTTGGGTTGGGTCTTTCCCTGGTTTTGGAATCAAAGTAACACTTCCTTTCAGGAGTGAATTTGGAAGTATTGCTTCCCTTTCAATTTCATTGAAGATTTTAAAGAGTAGTGGCAATAGTTCTTCTCTAAATGTCTTGTAGAATTCAGCACTGAAGCCATCAGGCCCTGGGCTTGTCTTTTTTTGTAATTTTTAATTAACTTTTCAATTTCACTGATTGTAATTAGGGTGCTTAGAATTTTTATACCTTCTTTGTTCAACTTTGGTAATTCATATGTATAGAGAAATCTGTTCTTTTGTGTTTTCCATTTTATTAGAGTACAGGTTCTTGAAGTAGGTATTGATGATCCCCTGGATTTCTGCTAGGCATGTTGATACTTCATATTTTTCATTCCTAATTGCATGTATTTGAGCCTTTCTTTCCTTTTTTTGATAAGGTTAGCTAAAGGTTTATCAATTTTATTTATTCTTTCAAAAAACCAACTCTTTGATTCATTGATTTTTTTTATATAATTCTCTTAGTCTTCATTGCATTGATTTCTGCTCTGATCTTTATAATTTCCTCCCTTGTATGAGCTTTGGGTTTGTTTTGCTCTTCTTTTTCTAGGAGCTTAAGATTCAGCATTAGGTTTTTATTCTTTCAAAGAACCAACTCTTTGCTTCATTGATTTTTTGTATTGTTCTTTTAGTCTCCAGTGCATTGATTTCTGCTCTGATCTTTAATATTTTCTCCCTTATACAAGCTTTGGGTTTATCCTGCTCTTCTTTTCCTAGAAGCTTGAAGTTCAGCATTAGGTTGTTTATTTGAGCTTGCTATTTTCCTAATGTGAATATTCACTGCTATAAGTTTCCCTCTTAAGACTTCTTTCATAGTGTCCCATAGATTACTGTATGTTGTATTGGCATTATCATTTAATAGTAAAAGTGATTTCTTCTTTAATGTCTTCTGTGACCCATTGGTTGTTCAAGATGGTGTTATTCAATTTCCATGTGTTTGTGGAGTTCTTGCAGTTTCTTATGCTATTGATGTCCAGTTTATTTGCACTATGGTCTGATAATATGCACGGGATAACTTCAATTCCTTTGCATTTACTTAAAAACATGTTCTTTGAGCTAGTATGTGGTCTACTTTGGATAATGACCCATGTGCAGCTGAAAGGAATGAATATTCTGATTTTGTGGGGTGGAACACTCTACAGACATCTATTAAGTCCATATGTTCAAAGGCTTGGTTTAGTTCTAGTATTTAGTTGTTGATTTTTTGTCTAGATAATCTCTCTATTTGTGACAGTTGGGTATTGAGGTCCCCCACTACAATTCTATTTGTTCTTATTTGGTTTTTCATGTCCATTAATATTTGTTTTGTATAGTTGGGGTCATTCGTATTTGGTGCATATATATTTATGATTGTCATCTCTTCCTCTTGGATTGTTCCCTTTACAAGGATGTAGTGACCATCTTTGTCTCTCTTAATTAGTTTTGGTTTGGAATCTACTTTCTCTGCAAGTAAGACAGCTACTCCTTTTCTGGGTTCCTATTGCATGGAGATCTGTTTTCCGTCCTCTTACTTTCATTTTATGAATTTCTTTTTGAACTACATATGTTTCTTGTATGCAGAATATTGTTGGATTCTGCTTCTTAATCCATTCTGCCAGTCTATTTCTTTTGATTGGTGAATTCAGGCCATTATCATTGATGGTTATAACTGATATCTATTGACTTATCCTTGTCATGTTATTTTCTTGTCATTGGCTCTCTTTTATTTTTCCCCATCTCACTTTAATTTCTTGCCTTGCCTGATGGATTTGCTCATGGAGTTGTGACCTTTGATATCTTTTTCTAGGATGTTGTTTAGAATTGTTTGGAATGCTGGTTTGGTATTCATCAAGTTTCTCAGGTGTTCTTTGTCATGGAAGTATTTTATTTCCCCATCAATTTTGAAAGATAGCTTAGCAGGATACATTAGTCTAGGTTGGAGGTTGCTTTCTTTTAGGGCTTGAAATACTCACTTCAGGGTCTCCTCGACTTGTGGGTTTGTGTTGAAAAGTCTGCTGTGATTCTGATGGGCTTTCCTTTGCATGTGATTTGTTTCTTTTTAACTGCTTGTAGTATTTTGTTCTTCTTTTCGGTTTCCAGGATCTTGATTATTATATGTCTAGGTGTAGGGTTTTTTTGATCATGGCTATTTGGAGTCCTATATGCCTCACTTATCTGTATGTCAAATTCCTTTGTTTCTTTTGGGAAGTTTTCTCTCATTAATTCTGTGAACAGTTTTTTATGTCATTTGTACTTTCTCCTGCCTTTTCATGGACTCCTATCAGTCATATTATTCTTCTTTGCATCTAGATGCTGTTGAATTGATTTCTCATGGTGGTTTACTATTTTTAAGAGATCTCTCTTTTCATGGTCACTGACTGCCATCCTGTCTTCTATAACTGCTATTCTGTCTTCAGATTGGCTCAGTCTGCTACAAATACTTTCAATGGAGTTTTTAATCTTTTGGATATTTGTTTCATGGATTTAATTTCTTTCCTATGTTGGGCATTCATCATTTCCATTTCTTTCCTATGCTGGGCAGTCATGGCTTCTATCATGGTCCTGAAGTGATCTAATTTTATTTGTTTCTGTTCTAGAGTCCCTAATCATATCTTTCATTCTCCTCACCATCTCTGTAGTGATCTGGGAAATTATTTCCATTTTGAATTTTTCTAGAGCCTCATTCATCTGTTTTATTACTTCCTGTGCTATCAGTTCAGGTTTCTAGGTGCTTGATCATCAGACTTTTCCACTTCATTTCCCCCAGAATATGCCTTTGGTGAGCTGGCAGTCTGGGTTTGCACCTTGCTTAAATGTCTTTTCATTTCTACTTTTGTTGTTGGTACAGTTTTTGGTTCAATTCCTAGGTTTATACTTTCATATTGCTTATTGTTAATATCTATGTTGTTTGTATTTAGAACCCTTATGGAATGACTGCTTCCTAGAGGTATTTTCTAGATATAGCTAGTCTTTAGGTTTTGAGTCTCTAATGACTGAGGCAATCTCATTTTCATTACACCAGGAAGGACAACTAATTACATCAATCACAACACCTTAGCCCAAGTGATACAATCAGCAACAACAACAGCATCAAGGACAGCTTAGAAAATTACAATTTGTGGTAGTTAATAACCTATCACATTTAAACATGTGAATTAAATCAAAATCAAAGACCAGCCCAAAATATGCTTATAGTGAATAAACTATTCAATATAGCAACATTATCCTTTGTGATGTGGACTTAGAAGGAGTTGAGAAGGGAGGGATAGATAGGTAGAAGGACAGGGAAAGGTTAGAAGTGAGGCCAGAGGACACAGGAAGATCATGTGAACTCTAGGAAACTGTTGAAGACAAGATGAAAAGAGAATGAAAGAACAAAGATAAGAACAGAACAACCTAACAGCAACAGGGAAGCTAGAAACTGTACTTACATTACTTAAAAGCTAGTGACAATCAAGAGAAGGAAAACGAGAGAAGAAAAGAAAAAGAAAGAAGAAATGTGAATTAGGGCAGGAACAGAACAAACAAGGAGATGAAGAACAATGTGGGAGAGCAAGTGAGAGAGACTGAGAGAGAGAGAGAGAGAGAGAGAGAGAGAGAGAGAGAGAGAGAGAGAGAGCAAGACAGAGAAAAGAAAAAAGAAGAAAAAAAGAAAAATTTGAAAAGAGTAGAAAAAAGAAAATAACTAAAATTAAAAATAAGAGAAAAATAACTTGTAAATAAAACATACAGGAGGAGGCTCCTGGGCTGCCATTCCTCCACTACCAGGGCAGAGGAGGTGAGCCAATCCCAGCACCCAGGGGAAGGCTCCCAGGCTGCCATTCCAGTGCTCCCAGGGCAGATGAGGAGAACAGCGTGATTGCCAGCAGCATCCCACAACCGTCAAAATGAGAAGACACATAAATAAGCCTCAAAAACACACTGCCAGATCACCTAGAGCAACCCCAAAGGGAAACAAGATGGAACAATCTGATATTCAACAACCTGGACTCCATGAACTGGCAACAAAAGAGGATCTGGAAAAAATGAAATCAGAAATAATTTCTCAGATAACAGCA
>NW_004624827.1:7280303-7361117 GCF_000247695.1 Heterocephalus glaber | reverse complement strand
AATATGCTTTCTATATCCTTTTAAATTCTGTAAAATCTGTGGTAATGTCTCCTAGATCTTGAAATTGTAATTTTAAAAATGTATAATTGATATTGTGTAATAGGAAGTAAAGGTCTAAAGGAGCAGCAGAAGTGGGAGGGGTAGGGAAAAGGAAGAAAGGAAAAAGAAAAAATATGAGAAAAGGAAAAAAGTGGAATCAAAGTCTTTGCAAATAGGGAAGGGTGGAGTGGGTGAAAGGAGGGCAGAGGAAGGGGAAAAAAAATTAAAACCAAGATACTCATGTAATGGTACAAAATCCCAAAGACGCATGTAACTGTATTTTATACCTAAAATGTACCAATAAACTTAATGAGGAAAAAAAGGAAAATAAAACATACAAAATAAAAATGAGGGGCCTCCTTCAGGGTATGTCTTTGCTTTCACAGTAGACAACATGGGCAGCAGTGTGCAGATCTAAGTCAATTAGTCTCAGCAAGCCAGCAGCAAATCCCTGAGATTCAGGCTGATTTCTGGCTGCAAGGCCCAAGTTGAGCTCCCTGTCCTCCTGCAGGGTTGAACTCTGCAAGATTCTACTGCAGGTTCCAGCTGTCCTTCCCCTGAAGTTAGTCCAGTTTCTGATGGGAGGTGGTGATTCCTGCAACTTACCAACTACAGTGGTCTGGTGTGCCTTTATTGCAGAGATTCTCTTCACTTTTCTAGTGGGCTTCAATTTTCATCAAGGAGCCTGAGAGAGGCCCTCTTTCTGTTGTTCACTTCTGCTCTATCTTCTGGAGCTCAGAACAATGACCTTTATGACCCCCCATGCCTCTGCTGTGTGTATCCAGGTACCACTGCAGCCCAGAGGCCAGAGTTGGCAGCTGGGGAATGGGGGTGTTTTGGGGTGGTGCTGCAGCCGCCTGCACTGCTATTCTCCTTGCTCGGAGGCCCAGGGTGTGGGGGCATCTGCAGCTCAGCTCCACGCAGCTCAGCTCCTCATGGGTCCACTCCTCGCTCCAAAGGTGAGTTTTAAATATGGATATTTCTTTCTCCAAAGCCTAAGAGCTTTAGCTACATTTATATTTTCTAAGGAAGGAATCTGATCAATCAAAAAATAGTAAAAAAAAAAAAGTGGCACACATCAAGAGATAAAAACATAACCACTTAGAAACACAAAATCACTGCAATACTCACCTAAAAGTGCATTGATCTATAAATAGCATGATGAAAATAAATCATGTATATTTGTAGCATCATAACAATGGATGTCAATAAATGAAAAGTAAAATACAGAGTGCAAAAATACACTGCAGCTTATGAATTCATCATGTTCATGATGACAGTTATCCTAAATGCCAAGAAAATGATTCTCAGTGTGTACAAGCAAGGTTTATGCCCAAACGGCAGGAGCCCATCAGAACAGAAGCAGCAGGGGCATTTGCAGAAACTATGTTCTACCTGGCAGAAAACAGACTCGAGCTACCTGGATGGAAATATGCCTTGATGTGTATAGTAGCTGGCCCAGGGACAGAATCTGAGGAAGAGACTACAGAGGAATAAGAATCCTCACAATATGGGCCATAGAACTTTGATATTAACTTCCATACTTTCATACTTTTGGTCCACAACAGATTAAAAAAAAATCTTGTTTTTCTGATTTATATTGACTTACAGAAAAAGAAATGAAAAATTATATGACAAGTACCTATTAGGGCTTATTTTTCCAATTAGGATTTAACAGACAGTTGGGAGTTTTAATCTGCCAAATAGATGTATAAAAATTAGTTAAAAGATGGATGTTATGTAGGAGAATACTAAGTGAAATGAGAAAATTAATTCAACTCTTTTGTTGTTTGTCTACTTAAAAATTTTGGTTGTGTAACTCACTCAAAAGGGGTTCTATATTTTATTTACATACTACGTTTCTTAATAAAATAGGCTTAAAAATAAAACCTAGTACCTAAAAATACTGACAGTAACATGCACAGAGTACATATAATATACCTTAAGTACTTTAAAATAATGTGATATGTGTCCCACTGATAGTGAGTAAACATTGTCATATGAACATTTTTTAAAATATCACTCTATTCTTTCTGACATATTATTTAACAAAATTAAAAATAGAAAACTAAGAGACATAATAAAAAATGTTGTAATTTACCAAAACATTCCTTGCAACAGATAAGCTGTCAGATAAGATCTGAAAACTTAAAGATGAAATCGTAAAGACCATATAAATAAATGAATACCATATAAATACATCTTAGGAAAAAAATCCTAAGAGATAGGGAAAGAAAGGGAGTGAAACTCATTATCTTAAATTCTGCCATTATTAATGTCTTTTCCTTTTAAATCCTTAATTTTATCTCAATACTCAACAGTGAATTATTTTATTCAATTCGTAAACATATACCAACATGTACCAATAAAAGAGCAATGCCGAAGATAGCTACTGTGTATTCAAGGATGGCTAAACTCTGGTTTCATAATAGCCCTTATTGATTCTTTGATACATTTGCTACATTTGATTCTTGAGATAAGACCTTATAAATTTACATTTAATATTTGTCAGTCATAATGGAAGATCAAATGAGTAGTAGGGAATTTCAAGAGGATTGGTAATACTAAATATCTCCCCTAGCCTTTTTAAGCTATTCTGCCAAGTAATTGATTTGTCTCTAAAATATATTTATATGACTCCAAATGTCTTACAATAGCATAATGTGGTTCCCACTCTTTCTCAGAAAGGATCACAGAATACCGCTTTATAAAATAATATCTGTCAGATTAAAAGAGAATAAAAAAGGCTAAACTGAAAAAGGCTAAAAATTTCTAGTCTTCACATTAACTTCTAGTTTCTACTTTGTTCAGATATATAGACTTTTTAAACAGAATGAGCTAAAATTATAATATCAACTAAAATATAAATTATATTAGAATAAATAATCTACTGGAAATAGTAATCAAAACCAAGTATTAATAAACAAATCCAGTATCTGAAAATTGTTTTTATTGTATCAATAAATTTCTCTCAATTATTTCATGACAAACAGCATTATTTTCATCTTAAAATGAAAGATCTATAAGACAAAAATTTCATGATTTTATGTTTAAAGACTACTCTTTGAAAGTTCTAAAAAAAACTAACATCATTTTAACCACCAAAAATGTTATTAATGCTACAATTAAACCTAATTTTCAACATCAATTTCTACCTTAAATTCCAGATAATTGTTTTTCTATTTGCTCAAGTTCATAAACCTGCAGCAGAGAGAATATTTATTATTGGTCATATAAAATAAAACATTAGTCATCTGTTAAAATAATATTTCTCTCTTTTAATTAAAATACTGTATTAGCTGGTAGAATTTCTCCATTTCCAGGAGTAAAGAACATAAGAAACTTCTATTGTTCAAGCTGACTGAGCTGCAAGAGAGAAACCTCATCAGTCACTGAATTGCCCTTGAGCGGCACATTTATGATATTTGTAGAGTCTGTTTGCTCCTGAAAATGTTCTTCCATTTAAGAAATACACACTTGAAGTAGACACATTTTCTCTCCCTTCTATTCTCAGCCAAAAAAAAAAAGATGTTTTTTCTTTGTTTTCTCTGCCTTTCTTTGTTTTCTAGAAGAACGTTCAATAAACTGTTCTGTCAAGAGAAAGAGCAGAGGGCTCAATTCAGTAAAAAATTGCAGTGATTATGCTATGCAATTTTGCTCTTGCTACTTTATCACAATTTGCCATTCAAGTGGACACTGCTATGCTTCCAGCTCTAGAGGGGAAAAGCCCCAGCAATTGCTGCAAGGTCATTTTCCACCAGAAAGACACCAGTCCTATTCAAGAGGATGTCATGTGTCAGATTTTCAGCAGTCCTTTATCATAAACCAAAGTCCTGACTTCATATAACACAAAGCAGCCACAATGGATTATTATCAAGTAATATTATTTTATCTAGATAAAGTCCAGGTTAGAAATAATCCTTTCTTTTTCCATAAGAAGCTACAATTATTTCAGGCCTCAAAGATACATTTAATTTTTGCTTGTTAAAATTAGTATATCTTACTAGTTCTTGATTACTATTCCACCTTAAAGCCATTCTAGTGGATGTATAAAAACTAGGGAGACACTCAGGCTTGGAAAGATGATTCAATTGGCTTGCGGTGTACAGAGTGTAGGGAAACAAGCCCCAAAGAAAGTCTGTATTCCTAGGATGATCTAGGTTGCCTTTCAATTAGGCTATTGTGCTGAAAAATATTTGCTTCCAGAATTGATTCAGTATTAATTAACGTACTTAGTAAAGATTTCTACAGACATTTTTGTGCATGTGTTACAAGTCACAGCATAGTTGTAGGTGCTATGGGCCAGTATAAAATATTTTTAGGATATTTCATGTTGTTTTTATTCATGTTCAGTTTTTAAAAATCCAGTGTACATTTTACACTTATAACACATATCAATTCAGACTAAATATATTTCAATTGCTCAATAGCACTACACTACTGGATAATACCTCTCTGGACTCTCACAGGTAAAGATAAACCTGTGAAAATGTCAAAATATTATAGAAAATTCCAAAATCTCTAAAATGCTATTGGAAGTAAAAAGGGGCAGGAAGTTCATATGGAGGATCTGGATACATCTAGAGGATCCAGGACAGTTTATGAATGTATTTATTCTTCTGTGATTAGGATATAGCAATAGTTTTGACAGCAAAGCTTGTCCAAGTACTAAAAAAGGTAAAAACTGACACTCTATGGAGTACTGAGGTGCTAAACTCCGAAGTTTAATGGGTCAGGTGCATTCAATGCATTTTCAACTTGCTGCTGCAGTTCAACATCACATGAGAGAACCATATCACATTGTTAGCTAGGAAATATATCAATATTGCAATATACTAATATTTGCAATATTAGTAGAAATATGATTTCTACTTTATGTGTATCACTTTTCATACTATGGTAAAGTGGGAAATTCATTTAAACTGTTATAATTCAAGGAATTTCTTTATCCAAAGAAAAGACATTAAAGATACAAAATTAGTAGGTCTTTGGAAGCAAAGCAAAATTTTACTCTCAAAGAAATTTTGATTCTGTGAAGGCAGAAATGTGAAGTGGTTATAAACATATTTGAAGTGGCAGGAAAGGAAAACCACTAAAGTGAGGCAAAAATAAGAGGATTAAGAGTTAGGTGCTACTGAAGTTTTATAAAATATTTAATATACACTTCATGGTAATGACAGTGAAAAATATTATTGTAAATACAAAAAGATGAAGAGGAAGCAAAAAAAAGCATATCTTTACAGAAAACCAACAAATCAGAAAGGAAGACAGCAAAAAAAGAAGAAAAGGAAAAAGGGAATACAAAACAACTTGAAGACAAAAATGATAATATTAATTCTTTACCTATTAGTAATTACTATGAATGTAAGTGGATTAAATCCTCCAATAAGAAACAGAACAGGAGCATGGATTGAAAAGAATCAAGACCCAATTCTATGCTGTCTATTATAATTCTCTCAAAATCATAATTTCAATGATGGATAGACGATCCAGAGAGAAAATCAATAAGGAGACACTTTTGAACAACGCCACAGACCAAATGGACCAAACAGACCACACACACCTGCCATTTAACAGTAGTAAAATCTACATCCCTTGCTTGCATATATGGAACATTTTTTTGGAGTAGATTGTATTAGATCACAAAGCAAATTTAAACAAATTTACTGACTGAAATCATAACGTGTATTTTCTGAACACTATAGGATGAAACTGGAAATCAATACCAGAAAGAATATTGGGAAATTCACAAATGTGAAAATTAAACAGCATGTTCTTGAACAACCAATGGTTTAAGAAGAAATAACAAAAGAAATAAAAAATTAATATAAATGAAAATAGAATCACTATATAACACAGCTTTGACAACAAAAGAAGTTCTGAGAAAGCAATGAATCATCTATTTTAAAAATATTAGATAAAGAGGAATTAATGTTTTACCTCAAGGAAACAGAAGAAGAAAATAATGAAGCCCTATATTAGTAAGAAAAAAAATGGACACAACACAAATAAGTGGAATAGAGAATTAAAAAAACAGTAGAACAGATGAACAGAGTTGTCTTTTTAAATGATAAACAAAATTAGCCAGCCTTTATGTAGACTAAGAAAAAACAGAGACTTAAATAAAATCAGATTTAAAACGGGTGACATTGTAAGTGACCACAAGAGATAACCTTGAACAGAAATACAAAGGGCACAGAGGCAAGTACAAATAAATATGTTCCAACTCTTTAGATAATCTAGAACAAATGGATCAATTACAAAACATACAGCCTGTGGAGCATGATTCACAAAGAAACAGAAAATTGATCAGACCAATAATCAGTAAAGAGATTGAATTAGTAAGAATAAAAAGTTATCATCATAATAAAACCTAGGACCATATACTTCACTGATTAGTTATATCAAACATTTAAAAAATTAATACCAATCATGCTCAAATTCTTACAAAAATATTAAAGAAAACAGAATACCTCCACACTCATTTTATGAAGTCAGAATTAAATTGATACTAACATCAAATAACGACACTACAAAAAAGAAAAATAAGACCACTATTGCTAATAAACAGAGATTCAAAATCCTCAACAAAATGCTAGCAAGCTGATATCAACAGCGCATAAAGGAATACTTCATTACTATTAAGTGGAGATTTATCCTTGTAATGCAATGATGTTTGAACATATGCAAATCATTAAATATAATAAATCATGTTAACTGAAGAAAGAACAAAAACTATGTGATTATTTCAATTGATATAGAAAGGGCATTTAAAAAAAAATTCATCATTTTATTTTAAGGGCTCTCAACAAATAAGGTATAGAAGGCATGTTTCCTAAAATAATAAAAGCAATACCCTGACAGCTTATTAACATCATACTCAAGGACAAAAAGATAAAAACTTTACACCTAAGATCAGAAACAAAGCAAAGGTACACACCTTTGCCACTTCTATTTGACATAATTTTGGAAGGCCTAGGCAGAGTTATTAGGTAAGAAAAGAAATATAAAGCACACAAATCATAAGGGAATAAGTTGTTATATTTGTTCACAGATAACATAACATTACTTACAAAAAATGCTAAGGACTCCACTAAATATAACTGTCAGAATAAAAGCACAGTTGTAGAATACAAAATCAACATATAAAAATTAGCTGTATTTCTATATGCTAACAACAACTTATCAAAAATAGAAATCAAAGAAATACTATTTATAATGGCATTAATACTATATTAGTCAGCTTTCTCGTTGCTGGAACAAAATACATGACACTGCAACTTAAGAGGAGAGGTTTATTTTAATTCACAGTTTCAGAGGTTTCCAGCCATGTTTGGCTGGCTTCAAGGCAAAAACATCATGGCATAAGGGTATGGTGGAGAAAAGCTGCTCACCTCATCATGTCCAGCAAGCACAGCACTTTGGGAAGAGCCTGAGAGGAAGAGGCCAGGGACTAGATAAAATTCTTAATGTCATAAAGCCATAGACAACTTCCTCCAGGTAGGCCCCACGTCTAATAACTCATTCAGCAATGAACTCACTGAGTGGCTAATCAGGTGGTAAGGTTAGGGCCTTCATGATCCAGTGGCCTTTTCAGGTATTTCTTGATAGTGTCATGTTGACCTGAAGGTTAACCAGCAAAAATACACCTCTTATCAATTTAACATCTAATTACATTTCCTAAAACAACACTTAATCTTCAAAGAAACATAGTAACAATGTCATTATTCCAATAACACTATGTAACTATCCCAGATACAACTGAAAATTCACTAATACCTTCCCTAAATCCCAATAATCCCAGGATTGCTCAAAAGTCCAAGACTGAAGCCTCCTATGAGACTCAAAGTGAACTCTTAGCTGTTGATGTCTTAAAAATTCCAAAAGCAAGTTACATGATTCCCAGATATAATGGCACAGATTAAACTTTCCCATCCCAAGAGACAGAAAAAAAAAAGATATGAAAGAATCAGACAAACAAGATGAAAATGCAGCAGAATAATGGGTATATCCTGTAGCTTCATGTGTGGCATCTAGAGCACATGATGGTTAGATGCGAATTCTAGCACATCTAGCCACATCCCTATGGCTTTACTGACTGTATCCCAGATGGTCTCTCTCAGTGTCAGCAGTATCCAGGGCCATCTGGATCATGTCTACAGTAGCTTTTGACTGAGTGAATGGCTGAGCATGGTAAATGAATTCTGGGGATCCAACTCCCTTGGCAGCTTTTCTTGAGTAGAAGATCCAGGGGCTCTCTTCTCAAATGAGCTTTACACATTTGTACCCTTGAGACTGCAAAATGTGTAATGCCCAAGATGTTCCCAAGCCATCTTTTTTCTTGTTCTAGTTCAAAGGACAGTACTTGGTTTCTTTTTAAATGCATTAATCTCTTTACCAACCACACGTACTTGGCCCCAACTTTAAATATATTTAACTTTTTCAAATACTTGTGTTCTGCTCTTTGTTTCTGATTCTCATTATAAATCTGTCAAAAAGCATACAGCAGTACCTATCCCACTTCGTGATGTTGAATGGAATTTCCACCACCAGATTAATTAGTCCACTACCTTTAATCCTGGTCTCCCAAAAAAGTCTTGGGAGTGGACAAAATTTAGGCTAGTTTTCCTTTTTTGCCAGAATCTAATATGAATGGCTTCTAGCCTGATTTTCTATGGCATCTTCATTCTCATCTGAAACCCCATGAGTACAATTTTTTACTGTCTTCATTCTGTTCTTCTGAACAACCACCAGAATCATTCATCAAACATGAATTACAACCTTCTAGTGCTCCTCCAGCTCAGCATTGCCAAATCTTTCCAAGCTCTTCCCTCAAATCAGTTCCACAGGCTTATGAACCACACTGATAGTTAAAGTTACACCAATGACCTGGATTTCTCTATTACCCATTTTCTATATTGGTTGGATTTCACTACTCAGAAAATCTGCACCTGAAGCCCACAAAAAAAGGAGGAGAACTTTAATTTAGCTCATAATTTCAGCAGTTTCAGTGCATGATCAGCTAGTTTCAGTGAAGAAACATCATGGTAGAAAGGCATGATGGAGGAAAGCTGCTCAACTCACAGTGTTCAGAGCATGGTACAGGTTGGGAGAAGCTTGAGCAGGAGTCAGAGACCAGATAAAGTCCCAGCATCATGCCCCCATGACCAACTTCCTGCAATTAGGACTTAACACCTAGTAGCCCATTCAGCAATGAACTCATCAAAGGGCAAACCTACTGATGAGGTTAGTACGCCATGATCCAGGAACTTCTCCAGGAGCCTCTTAACCCAGTCAAGTTGACAATTGATATTGTCTGGGACAAATACGTAGGAAAAATTTTAACCATAAAGTTAAAAGACATGTACAATTAACACCATAAAATGCTGCTTAAAATTTGAAAATCCACAACTAAATGGAAATCTATACTATAATCATAATATTCTAAACTATATATAATTCTCAAAGTAATCTACAGATTTATTGCAATACCTATCAAAATACCAATGACATTCTTCAGAGAAATGGAGAAAAGTAAATTTGTAAGAAAACTGAACCATGATGGTATATGCCTATAATTCCTGCACTCTGGGAGGCTGATACAGGAAGATTGTAGGTTTGAGCCCATACTGAGTAACTTAGCAACTTAGTGAGATCCCATGTCAAAAGTTTTAAAATATTACAAAATGGCTAGGGATGTAACTCAATGTGAAGGCCTTGGTTTCAATCCTCAGTACTGGAAAAAAAATGGAATGACAAGTGACTCTAAACAGCCAAAATAATCCTATCAAAAAGAACAAAGCTGGAGGCATAATATTTCCTGACTTCAAAATATACTGTAGAGCCATAGTAACCCAAGCAACATGTCACTGGCATAAAAACTGATACATAGATCAATGGAACAGAGTACAGAGCTGCAAAATAAATGCATAAATCTGTAGCCAACTGATTTTTGAAACAATTGTTAAGAACACAGATTGGGGAAAGGATGATCTTTTCAGTAAATGGTGCTGTGAAAGTTATATATTTACATGCTCAAGAATGGATTAGATCCCTATCTCTCAGTGAGTACAATAAGGAATTAAAAATGGATTAAAAACTTAAAAGACTCAAAAACTATGAAGCTATTAGAGGAAAATTTGGGGGAAACACCTCATGACATTAGATAGGACAAGGAATTTCAGGCAAAAATCCAACAGCACACACACACAAAAATGCAAAATACACAAATGAGGTTGTATTACATGGGAAGGCATTTGCTCAGCAAAGGAAACAATAAAGATAAAGAAGACGGCTAAATCTTTAGCCAAATTAACTGAGAGAGAGGATCCAAATTAATATAATTGTAGAACAAAAAGCAAGTATAAATAAGGATCCAAAAGTATAATAGATAATGTGAAACAGGAAGAAGAAGAAGGGGAAGTGAGAAGGATAGGGGAAAGGAAAAAGTATGAGAAAAGGAAAAAATGGAAACAAAGTCTTTGTAAATAGGGAGGGGTGGAGGGCTTGAAGAGAGGGCAGGGGAATGGGGAAAAATAAGAACCAAGATATATCACATAAAGGTACAAATACCCAATGATGAATGTCATCATACTGTAAACCTAATATGTACCAATAAACTGAATAAATTTTTTAAAAAGTAGGATGTTACAACAGAAATCACTGAAATCCAAAAGATTATTAGAAAGTAATTTGAAAACTTATATTCTAATAAACTGAAGAATCTATAAGAAAAACCAATAAATTTGTAGATACATATGACCTACTAAAATTGAACCAAGAGGATATAAAAAAGTTTAAACATCTTAATAATGAGCAGTGAGATTAAAGCAGTAATAAAATATTTTCAACAGATAAATGCCCAAGATGCAATGAAGTCTGGCTGAATTTTACCATATCTAAAAAACAAAAACAAAAACTAACACCAATGCTCTTCAAACTATTCCATAAAATTAAAAGATAAGGGATACTTTCAAATTTATTCCAAAAATTCAGTATCACCATGATACTAAAACTGGATAAGGAAATAGCAGCAACAAAGAAGAAAGGGAGAAAGAAAGAAAGGAAAGAAAAAAGAAAAATATAGACCAATATTCTTGATGAAAGTAGACATAAAACTTCTCAATAAAACACTTCCAAATCAAATTCAATAAGACACTCAAACAATTTTACATCATAATTAAGTGGACTTCCTTCTGGTGATGCAAAGATGCTTATGAAATCAGTAAACTTATGAAACTGCATTAAGTAGAATCAAAAATAAAAATCACATGATAATCTCAATAGATTTGGAAAAGGCTTTTAACAAAATTTAACATCCCATTATAAAATCCCTGAAGAAATTCTTCATAGTTGGATTTATACCAGCATAACATAGGCTATATATAATAAATTCATAGCCAACATGATACCAATGGAGAAAAAATGAAAGCATTTCCTTGAAAATTAAGAGCAAGGCAAGAATATCCATTCTCACCACTCCTACTCAATATAATGCTTGAAATTTTATCCAGAGAAATAAAGTGAGAGAAAGAAATAAAATGGATATAAATAAAAAAGTAGAAAGTAAAATTACCTCTATCTATACATGTTATGTTCCTATACGTAGACCCTAAATATGCCATAAGAATAAAAATATGATAAATTCAGTAATGTAGTAGGATACAGATTAAAAAATCAAGTTTTCCCACATCAGTAATTAGCCCACTGAGAAAAGAAAACAAACATAAAATTAAAACTTAGAAATAAACCTAATAAGGAGTTGAAATTATTTCTACAATAAAAATTATAGAACACTGAACAAAAAACTTGAAGACACTAAAAAATGGGAAGAACTCTCATTTTCATGGATTAGAAAACTACTATTGTTAAAATGTCCATATTACTAAAAATGACCTATCAGAATATCAATGACATTCTTCAGAGAATTAGAAAACAAAACACTCTAAAATTCATATGGAAGCACAAAAGACTCAAAATAGTCAAAGCAATCCTGAACAAACAGACCAATGCTGGAGGTATCACAAGACTTAATTTAAAAATATACTACAAGAACCATAGTAACAATAACAGCACAATGGTGGCATTAAAACAACCAAAAATAGAATAAGGGACACAGAAAAATCCACATGGCTAACACCATCTGGTTGTTGACAAAGATTTCAGAAACATACATTAGAAAAACAACAGTCCCTTTCCCTACCAAAATGTGCTGAGAAAATTGTGTATCTGTATGTAGGATACTGAAACTAGATCCCTATATCATGCCCTGAACATAAATCAACTCAAAATTGATCAAAGATATTAATGTAAAACCTGAATCTGTTAGAAGAAAACAAGGGAATATATAAAAATATCAGCACAAGTAAGAACTTCCTAAAACAAAATAAAACATACAACAACAACAAAAAAAACAATAGCTCAAGAAATAATAGCAGGAATTGACTAATGGATTTCATCAAATTAAAAAGTGTTTCCACAGCAAAACTTGTAGTTTTACTTATAGTTGTAGTTTGATCTAAAATTTCACAAGTGCTCATGGGCTTGGAGGTAGTGCTTTTGGAAGGTAATTGGATTGGATCATGGAGGTGCTAAATTCACCAGCTGATCGATCCATTGATGAGCTTAGTGTGTTGTCACTGAGCCCATGACATGAAAGTGTATATTCTTGGCCCCAGCCCTTTCCTGTCTCTCTGACCCTCTTACTCTTTCTTTGCTTTGGCTGCCATGAAGCGAACAGCTTCCTCTGCTATACCCCTGCACTATGATGTTTCTTACTTGGATCTAGATGACTATAGACTGAAATCTTTAAAACTGAGCTAACCTGTCCTTTGAAATGCAAATGTCAGATATTTTGATCTAGCAATAATAAAGTGACTAAAAGAAAACAATTAACCTAATGAAAAGACTGTCTATAGAATGGGAAAAAAACTTCATCAGCTATTCTTATAACAAAGCATTAACATGCTGAATATATAGATAACTCAACAAATGTATCACCAAACAACAATTAATTCAATAAATGGGCAATTGAACTGAAAGGATACTTATCAAAAGAAGTACACATGGCCAATGAATTTTAAAAATAAATAAACACTGGTTGAAAATACAGGCAGAAAGGACCCCCATATGCACTTCTGATAGGAACAAAAATTGGTACAGCCACTGTGGAAATCAGTATGAAGATTCCTCAAAAAACTAAAAATAGAACTCCCATATGACACAGCTCTACCATCCCTTGTTATATATGTGAAAGAATCAAAGTCAGCATCCGATAGAGATATCTGCACACCTCTGTTTATCAAAGTACTATTCACAATAGCCAAGTCCTGCAAGCAGCCTATGTGTCCATCAGTGAGTGGATAAAAAATGTGGTATATGTACACATGAAGTATTATTTAGCCATAAAGAAGAAAAATGTGTCATTTTCAGGAAAACAGAGGAAATTAGACATCATAATGTAAAGCAAAAAAAGCCAGATTAAAAGACAAGTATCATAGCTGTATTTGTTCTCATATGTAGCAAATGGGGAGATGATACATAAATAAAAGGGATATTATTAGAGAAATGAAACTAAATTAAAGGAGGAGTGAGGGGAGAGTAATGAGGAGTAGATATGATCAAAGTATGTTATATGCATGCATTAAAATGTCACAATGAAACCACCACTCTGTGTAATTAATATGCAGTAATAAAAATGTGGTTTTTTTTAAAGAAATATACACCTTGATAGGATCCAGTAATCTCACTACTAGCGTATATCCAAAGAAACTGAAACCAGTGTTTTAAAGAGATATTGGTACTCCCATGTTTATTATAAGACTATTCACAGTAGTTAAGATTTAGAATGAATCTGAATGTCCAACAATTGATGATGGATGAAAAGAATGCGCTTGGGCCTGGGATTTAGCTCAGCGGTGCCACCGCCTGCCTTTCAAGTGCAAGGTCCCTAGTTGGATCCCCAGTACCACCCCAACCCCCAAAAAACAATGTGTACCCCCCCCCACACACGGGCATACTGTTTAACTATAATAAAGACTGAAATCCTATCATTTGCATTAACAGATGAATCTAGAGAACACTAAGTGTTGTGGTTTACTATGGTTTGTTCGCCAACAGTCTCATGTCTTCAGACGTGGGGCTTTTGTAAAGTGATTGCATCATGGCAGCACCATAGTCTTTAGAAGATTAACTCTTTGATGACTTCATAGTTGAATGCACTGTTTGGAGTAGGAGCCTAGTTGGAAGAAGTGGTCTCTGAGGGTGTAACCTGGAAGCATATATTTTTGTTCCTAAAACTTCCCTTCTCTCTTGCTACTTCCTATGTGTCACAGGTTGAGGAACTTTCCTTTGCCATGCCCTTCTACCATGCCATTTTTACCTTGGAGCCAGCCAGGCATAGGCTGAATTCACTCATGTCATGAGCCAAAATAAACCTCTCCTCCTTTAAATTGTGGGTATTAAGTATTTGGTCCCAGTAACAGGAATGTGATTATTACACTATTTAAATAATTAAACCAGAAAGATACCATAATATCTCATTAGTGTGAAGTGTAAAAGTTAAACTCACAGAAGTAGACAGTAGAACAGTCAGCACCAGAATGAGAGGAGGAGTCCACCAGGAGATGGGAAAAGTCTGAACAACAGATAAAAAGTTACAAGTAAACAGGAAGAAAAAGTTCTAGGGTTCTATTACACAGTAGGATAACTACAGCTAACAGTAATATATATTTCCATAAAAGTAGAGGAGAGATTTTTGAAAGCTCTTACTAAAAAGAAATAACTGTATGAGGTGATGGACATGCTGATTATCTTGATTTGATAATTAAGTAATGGATACATGTATCAAAATATCACATTGTACAACATAAATATTATCTGGGGCTTGACATGATTACAACCATCTTTGTTTTAATTTCAATTTTTCTCAGCATGTGACCTGCAATGCTTAAGCTTAAAACTTGATTGTCTTGGTAACTACCTATTGTATGAGTAAAGCATACTTCTGCCTGTGTGTGGGTGAGTCATGGAGGTGTGACTTTGGGTACTTGTGATAGTTAATTATGGTGTCAATTTAAATAAAAAATGCCTAACTGATTGACTTAGCATGATTTAGGGTGTGTCTGAATGATAGACTTGCTGAAGAGGGAAGACCCACCCTGGGTGCGGGTAGCATCAACAAACAGGCTTATGGCCTGGATGGAATAAAAAGGGGAAAAAAAAGAAGCAAGTCTTGCTCTTTTTTTTTTTTCTTGCTCTGTTTCTTTACAGAAATTCTAGTCTTTACCATCACCTTTGGACGTCTTTCTGCAGGCTTCCAGTAGGGACTCTTTAGCTTCACAGCTCACATCATCAGCTTTCCATCTATCATAGACTCTGGACCCTTTCAGACCAAATTTTTTGGCTTCCTGATATGGACTCACATTGGATTCTACAGTAAGCTCCAGGCCTTCAACATTTGACTGGATCCTTTGGAACTCCAGTGAACAGATGACCCTTTTGCATTCTTCCAGATTGTAAGACTGGCTTACAGTCTGCAGAATCAGGTGAGGAATAATATACGTGAGAGCCAACCTCACTCCATTTCTGTAAAGTCAAGTGATTCCAGGTGATCACCTTTCCTTCCTCCCACTTTGGGAGTCCCCTCTTAATGCATCACAGACCTCCACATCCTGTGTGAGTCTGCAACTATATGTTATCGTTGTGACCTTTTGATAGAGCAATCTGCAACTATGTTATCTTTACAACCTTGTAAACAGGATACTCCTCACTTGGGTGATATTTTGTTTCAATTAAACTGTGTGAAACTTCCCTTGACCCCCACTAATTTAGCAAAGCTCTGCTCCTGACCCCCACTAATTTAGCAATGTTCTGCTCTTGTGAAATTCCACTGGCGGGCTCCCTCTCCCTGAGCTCTCCCCAATCAGAAAAGTGTTTTAAAAGGACCCTGAGAGCTGCATTTCCTTTGTTGAGAGACTTTCTGGTGTGAGCTTGTGATAATAAAGGACTCAATTTGGCTCAGAGTGTGGCACATCTCTATAGTTCCAACTTGCTCTCCCCTATCACAATATATCTTATATTAAATCTCTTTCTCTAGTGAACACTGACTGATACAGATTTTGATACCAGGAGTGGCTCTAAAGAAACAGAACTGTAAGAATGAATTTATTTAATGGCTTTAGTGATTACTGGAGTGGGCATTCTAATTTTATGATGCTTAAATCTGCCATGGTGTCTCCTGATAATGTGAACAGGAATGTAATGAGAATGAAAGCATGAGAATGCTCACACTCCCCAGGACTCAGCCCAACCACCCCCTTTTGTCTCTGGACCTATAATGATATTCAAATCCCAGACAGCTCTTAAAGGTGAGGTACACAGTGTGACCATGAGGAAGTACACTATATTCCCCCCAAATTTTTGAATTTTCTAACTTGAATGCAGAGGCCTAATGGACAAGTATGGGAATGGATTTAAAGGTGTGGGGTGATGATGGCAAAAGTATACACATGTGTCAAGCTGTTTGTTAATAGGGGCTCAGGGAAATGGGAATGTTGTAATGAGTTTTTCATGTTAAACCTAATCCTCCACACTGGGATGTTCTGGAAAATGTACCCTTCATTAATATTTTAGGAATGAGGCTCATGAGGGGGGCATCAGTATCTCCGAAAGAGCCCTGTTAGTGCTCTTCTCTGTATGCCAGACTTATGGTGGGGGCCATATTCACTTAATTGAGAAAATTAAGGGCAATGGCTTTAATTGGATCCTGGAGTGGCAGGGTCAAGTGGCAGCCCTTAATCACCAAAGACATTGTGTACATACTTACCATAATGGACCTCAGAAACTGAGCAATGATCAGAGTGCTCTGGCATGTAGAGCCCTTTGGCATTGGTCATGGTGTTGCCACAAAATGAAACTGGCAGGAAGGCTACTAAATTTTTACTAGATTTATGTATTCAGAAAAATTTAATGCAAATGAACAGGTACCTATCTCAAACTGTAGTAACAAGGAATCAAAGCCCTTCAACCAATTCCCAGATTTAAGCCAATGTACAGATCCAGAACCCCTTGCTTGAACAGGTGGTTGGGTCTCCTTGAGGAAGGACCCTGGTGCCTGACCAAAACATTAATTATTAGAAATGTAGGATTTAAAACATCAACAATTTTTTAATAATTCCATTTTTATGATGAAATTTCTGGGAACCAATTTAAAAGATAACAAATTTTCAAAGCTTATTGGTTAAAATTTGGTAACCATTTGGCCATGCATCTATTTTACTACTTGGACTACAAATAAGTACCTGTGTTAATAAAAATATTCAATTATTTTCATCTTTAAGGATAACCCAGTAAGTGTCTTCAAGAACACAAAAAAATGCCTGCTCTCTTCCAAAATTTTTTTGCATTTATATAGCATGGAGAGCTTATTTCATAAATTTCTTACTGTAATTATTTTGATGACCCAGTTCCTGCTCACATAAATTTGCAGATGTAGGGATCACTGACAAAAAAGGAAAATACAAAAGGAAAAAAAATTACATATTACTGTTTTAGAGAGAGAAATTTTGAAGACTTATAAATTAGCCAGCTGTAAAAATAAATAATGTATGTTGCAGCTGGCTCTTACATAGGCTCAAGTGCCCAATAGTAGCAGATGTCCCAGTTCTATAAATGTGCTAGTTGAGGAAGGTCCTAAATTGACCCTGAAACAAATTATGATACAAGTGTATAAGTGAGCATCTGATTATAGCAATAATAAGTTAAATATTTTTTCCAAAAATATCTATAGGCATCAGAATAAATGCTTTTTAGCTAAAGATATGGAAATATCCTATAGCCTCCAAAAGAGTGAACTGATTTTGTCACTGATTTTGTTTGTTTGTTTTAGATAAGCTCTTTCTCTTTTATTTTGAAAAGGATATCAGTTATTTCATTTTAGAAATGTATTCAGAATCTAAATGAATGAAAGTTCTGAAGATTAGCATAAATCTATCTACAGTGACATTTATTTAATAGTGATTTGAAGATGACCTGGTTAGAGACTAGAACTGCTGGTAAAATACGTACTAACGTGGAAAAGTTCAAACAAAATTTTTAATGAAAACACTAATGTATGACATAAACCTTTTCCTGAGGAAAGTCTATATAATGTTGAAAATAAATTTGACTAATTGACAATATTTTAATTCTGACAAGTGAAGGGCACACATGAAACAAAAGAAGGATGGACCCAGCATAGATGAGTAACACCATGATGAGCAAAGTCAGAAGGAGATAATGATGAATTGATTTGAAGTCATAATAGCCACTCTCTGAGTAAGTAGTATCATAGTAAGGGTAAGTTACTAGAGACCTCTGCCATAGGTTCCAGTCTCCTGCCTGGCGTAAGACTCAGGGCTGAAGAAAGACTCAAAGACAGAAAGAAACAGAGAAATGTGGAGCCAGGACAGACAGTGGTGAGCAAACAGCAAAGGTCCTAGTCAGTCTAAGCCACTGAATTTTTTTGGTAATCAAGTAGGGTAAAGACAAACTACATGTAAGGACATGCAATCATGCCGTTGCTATGGATCCTAATGCAGGCAAGGCTTGTAAAGTGAAAAGACAAAGCATTCTTGAATTAGGGACAGAATAGGCAAAATATATGGTTGTAATTAAATCCTTGTCCTTCTAGTCAAGAAGGTTTTAGTCATGGGAATGGAACTGGGTGTGAGCTACTCAGACCTCAGCTATTATGTTATGTCATACTGAGCAACCCAGTTTCATAGGCCATTACTCTGATCTTGACTGTGGCCATTAGTGAGGGGTAGGTCATGCTAACCTATGCAATACCATAGTGCTTATGAGGTTCTTCCATAAGTCATGTAAGCTTCAGCCAGACTTGATTCTTAAAATGAGCTAATTTGAGGGATTTAATTTTTTACAGTCTGCAGTACTTACAGCATGATTTGGGTATAATTGATATTGTGCTCCCCTGCAGGAAGTACTCTAGACAAAAGGAATAATATGTACAAGGTAAGGAGTATTACATAGTACCAGATTGAGAGTGACTGAACCTCAGAGTTAAAAAGTGAAAGTAGTAGTTGAGAGAAGAAATTAGGGGAGGTCATAAATAATCTCATGTGACTTGCTAAGGAGTTTTAGACACCTTTCTATAAGAAACAGAATCCTAGTTAATTTTTTCTGAGTGATGGAGGAACATGTATTTTTTTTTTTTTTTACTTTAGGAAGGTAAAATGCTTCCATGTCACTGGAAAATCTCATTCAATCCTAAATTCTGGTCTTTCTCATCTATGTGTTTCCTAACCTCAGCCACCAATCAGTATCCAACTTAAACATAGTCCTTTAATGGTGCCTTTCACATCACTCCGGTTTTACCCTCTGTAATTCCTATGATAATGTCCTTTACACAGTAGAGGGTTGATAAATGTTGGCTTAATTTAATTTAGACTGTTTCCTAAGTATATGAGGAGGCAGACACTCAGGATAGTTCACTCATTTATTCAAGATCACCTCCTTCATGTCAAGGGTTGAACTCAAGGCTCTCAATAAATATAATGATTTTGCCTTGACCTTACTATGAAGTCGTCATTTGTCATGGTCAAATGTTCTCCACCTAAATGTTCCACCAGTACTATGAGCCTGGTGAAATCAATTTCTAGTTGACTTCTGCTCAACTATTTCCTGTGTCCAACGTTCTTGCCCATGACTGATGATCAAGTCACCAGTGTTACATCATCTGTATTTAAGCCCTCAAAATCAGTTGAATTCCCCCACTTCCATCTACAAACTCACTTACTCTTCCATTCTGCCAATTTAGCTCTGTGATATCTGTTGAGGAACATTTTTTCTCCCCCTTTTTTCTACCCTGGGCTTTTGAAATAAACCCCTGACTGTTCTCCCTGTTGTCATTATCCTCCCTTTTATTATAATTTATTCTATCTACTAAGGCAAACTAATCATCATAAAGTATAATGTCAACCATCAAAGGATAAAGTCTCAGTGTCATTCAATATTATTTTAAAATGTTTAGTAAGATTAGCCAAGAAAATTAAACATTTGAAAGTATGTATTAAAAAAGAAGAAAATATACTTTGGGGATTGTTACTGAAAATATATCCTATTCTCATTAGTAACAAATTTCAAAATTCTAACATAATAATTTATACTGAAAATACACTTAATAGAAATTAACTGCATAAAGCCAGGCATGATAGTGCACACTTGTAATCCCAACACTCCAGGAAGCTAAGGCAAAAGGATCCCAAGTTTGAACCCATACTGGGCAATATAGTGACTTAGTAATGTCTTGTCTCAAAATAAAAAATAAAAATGGTTATGGATTTAGCTTGGGATAAAGGCTCTAGTTTCAATCCCCAATATTGAAAAAAAGTGAACTACATAAAACTATGTAATAATGGTGGAAAATTTAAGATCAGGAATACAGCAGACTAAAAACAGGTTTAAATAAGCTTCAGTGTCTTCAAAGAATTAATGTTATCACTTTCATAATAATGTCATCTATCTAAAAATTATATTATAATTTTGTTTCTCTTTTTATAGCTTTTGTTTTGACAAATATTAGATAACTTTAAGATGGCAACAGAAAGTCATATGTCTAAAAGAGCTAAAATATATTTTAAAAAATGTAGTACATGCCGGGCATAGTAGCACATGCCTGTAATCCCAGCAGGTGGAAAGGTGAGGCAGGAGGATCGCTGCAAGTTCGAGGCCACATAGTGGTCTCACATAGTGAGACCCTGGCTCAAAAAACAAACAAGAATGTAGTGCAAAGAAAGTTTGCTTTACCACTGTGTTAGATTAAGATTGCTATATTATAAATTAATGCAAATTTAGCTGTTTTAAACAACACTCATTCATTACCTCACAATTCTCTAGGTTAGAAGTCCAGTACTACATATTTGTATTCAGCATCCTGTCCCATGGCCCCTTCCATCTCAGCAATGAACATCAGCCCTAGATCATCATGCATTTATGCTCCAAATCTCTTTCTTTTTGTGACTAACCCAGAGAAAACTGCCTGTTTTTAATGAACTCAGGCTATGCTCATCTGAATAATCTCTTTTAGTTAAGGCCAACTGGAGTAATATATCTTCACACATTTCATACAGTTTATAGGAAGGGGAATACACAAAGGAAATGATCACTGGAGCATCATCTTAGAATGCTACCTGCCACAGGCAGAAACTAAATCTATTGAGAAATCAAAACAGGATGATATCAACATGGGAATAGTAAGAAAATGAAGGTCGGGCTGGGGATTTAGCTCAGTGGTTCCGCCGCCTGCCTTGCAAGCACAAGGTCCTGAGTTCTATCCCTGATACCCACCCCCCTAAAAGAAGAAAGAAAGAGAATAAAGATCAAGAAACAAATTTAAGCACATAGAGAAAAATAACGTATGAAAACAAGACATTTTCAACTAAATGGAGAAATGAGTGGCTTATTTAATATCTATGGTTGGTATGGCAGGCAATCTAATTTGAAAAATATGGATTGTAAAGGTATGAAATGCTTTTTAGATACTCAAGTGAGCTTATCACATAGGCATCTGAACATAGTGGATTTCAGAGGATAAGCTAAAACAAGAGATACAAGTTTAATACTAGTGTGCCCTTAGATGATACCTAAAAGCATTAAAATGAATTATTCCACTGAGGAAATAAAGTGTCTGGGGAAGAGAAAGAAGCCTCTGCTATGTGAAAGTAGTCTGGAGAAAGAAAAACTGGTCAAAAGGACATATTCAGCATTATTTTATAAATCAAGAGATTCTCCTACAAAGTATCAATCATATGCATATTAGAAAATGGTGGATGTGCTAAAGTAACATGGCTTTATCAGAGTACTTGAGGCTGGGGATTCATTAAGTATTAAATTTTCAAAAACAAAAACAAATGAACTGTAAAGCTTTCAAAAATGTTATGTTGTCTAATGAAACAAGTGCCTGGTCCTCAATACAGCATTCAATGATCCCAAAATCTCCCCTTTTACTCTCAGGCTAATTGTAATCAAAGTGAAGATCATGGTTCATAATTAAGTGAACCTCAACTCTTCAACTGTAAATTTTTTATATTAATTGTTAGTGTTCAATATTGCAAAGGCTGAATAGTATAATAACTATGAAAGGGTTTGACACATTTCCTTAGAGATAGAAAATACTCAGTGATACATAGACATTTTCTATAACCCATTAGCTATGAAGTCCTTCTCAGTCTTTTAGATCTCCAGCCAACTTAGTTCACTGATTATGTCTCATTCTTTTCCAATTCTGTATCACTGTCCATGGGCTTTAGTCAGCAGGAATATGGTTTCCCATTTTATGATATTCTCCATGTCTATGCTCCACCCTTTCTTCAAGATCCTGCTCAAATATTGATTCATATTTTATGCTATGTGTAAGTCTTTCTTTGGTTTTGGTTTCTTTTAAGGAAGATATACAATGTTTCCCATTCTTTTTTTTTCTTGGTAAGAATACTATGAATGAAACCAATACATACCATCTTCAAGTACCATCATTTCATATGTGTGTGCTCACACATACACACACATACAACATAAAAGATATAGGACATAATCTTGAAATAAAAGGGAGCTATAGATGGCTATGTTAAAATCTTTGGTTTATTAAGAATACCTTGGTCTGAAGGCAATTAGGTTAAGATACTCCCTTTTTGAGTTTATATTTTCCATAGCCCCAAGGCAGTGTATCTTTTATGATATTACATATATAATACCTATTATAGTACAATGTGTTTTAGGGATAGCTGACTTTCATTACAGTCACTTGAACTTGTGGCACTATTTTGAAATATAAAAAGGCTTGAAATTAGAATTTTATGCTTAGATCTAACATAGGACTTGGCTAATTAGCTGGTAAGTGATACATGATAGCTAAATTAAAACCAAGACGTAAAGTGACAATTTATGTAGCTAAACTATAGGGCTAGAATTTTACAATTCATATGAGAAATTTTAAGAGAAAAGAGAGGGATGATAATGCTTCTTCCATCTGGGCCATATGTGGACATCTGTGACCCAGGGCTGGTTTGCCAAAGTATGTGACAAGAACATTTATAATGAAGAATAAAAAGAGATGATATTCACAAACAGAAAAAGTTTATCTTGATAAAACATTCTTACTACAGCTGAGAAATTAAAAGATTCTTAAAAGTGTTGCAAATGTCAATTATCTTTTCTTTGCCCCCCTTATTATTTGCTCACCTAACCACATACCTGCTTACATTTGTCCCCAATTCATATTTTCTTTCTCTGTGTCTATTAAGTATACTTTCTGTATAGTTTTCTGTCTGTTGGTATTCTTCTCTACAATGTACAATCACCATATGTACTCAAGTTTGGATAAGAGTTTGAGATGAGGTAGGGTCTCTAATGGAACCAAGTCTAATGGAATAGAGTTATCCTTGGGCCCATTTCTTGATCTCCAAATACACATCAATGGAAGATGGTGACAGAAATGAATTTCAGGCCAGGCACTTCTCACAGAGAAGCACTTCACTTGGCCTCACAACAAGACCAGATACTGAAGGGAATATATAGAACAGAGTAAAATCTAGTGTGGAAAGAATATCTAGTTCCAGACCAGGCTACTGGACATTGGAGGCAAGCATATAAGCATGAACCATACCACCACTTATCTCTTAAGTCTCACATCCTTGATTAGATTTTAAAATAATTTTATAATTTTAATAACCTTTGTGTTACTTGGTGCAGTGCAGAAGGATTAAAATGTCTCCTATCTGGGGAATATTCATAAGAAAAAAACTGCCACCTCTTCAGTCCCATTCATTTTGAAAATGACATCAGACTGAGAGTATATTCTAAACATGTAATTTTAATACAATATTTTAATGTAGTCTTAGACATGTTCTGAAAAAATGCTATTTGTCTAATATTTTAGATAATAGCTATATTCTAGGGCCCGGGATTTATCTCAGTGGTTCCTCCGCCTGCCTCACAAGTGCAAGATCCTGGTACAAAAAAAAAAAAATTCTTCCAAAATGATAATAGCTACATTTTTCTCTAAGGAAATGATAGAACACACATTTTATTCCAAATATCTCTTAAAATAAAAGCAGTTACACCTACACAACATTAACAAGGTATTGGAAAATATGATGCTCATGGATAGTGACATTTTGAAAAGTAACTGTAATAATAGTCTTACAGTGCAACTTTTTTTATTTTTGGTACTGGGGATCAAACTCGGGACCTTGTGCTTATGAGGCAGGTGGTGGAACCACTGAGCTAAATCCCTGGCCCAAGCACTTGATATTTTTGCTATAGATGAATTCACAAAAGCTATTAAAATAAGGCTGAGTCATTACTGCTACTATCTGTCTGAAAGACAATTGGCAAGTTATAATCTGTAAATTGTGTTATAAAATAATTTATCTATTAAAAAATAACTAGTTCATGCTATTCCTAATCATGTTCAACCTAGGATTGGTTCTTCCATGCCAAAATGGTTAAATCCTTTTAAAAGCAACTGAAAGCATGGATATGGAGATTCTTCTGCAAATCTAATTCCACTTAAAAGGAATTTATCCAACCCATAAATGCACTTATCTGCAAGATATTTCCATCTAAAACCTTCCTTCTTCTAATCTATGGCCTAAGAATTAAAATGAGAAGCTTTTGCACTTTAACAAATGCACAAGTAAAGTATCAATATTTACTCAACAATACTGGGTAAATTTCCCTATAAGAGAGAATGGCCAAACTCATTTCCATTGATAATTACTCAGCATGGATGCAATTGGTTTCTACCAGTGTTTTTACTAATCGAGTAAACACAATAGGTGGGATGATTTCATGACTCTGCATGCATTCATTTTATTCCTAATGCTTAGACAAGAAACAATATTAAATCTGCTCTTTTTAAAAAATCAGCCAGAATTTTTCAACATGAAAAGAAAAGCACAATTTTTTCACAGATATCCCCTGAGAGGTGTGGCAAAGTAGTTTTCCAAATAAAACTAAGAAGTGGTTAAGAGAGATTATTTATGCTTACTTAAAATGATAGATGGAGATTTACATACCTTATTTTGATTGAAATCATTAAACAAGATTTTATTAAACAAAACATTATTATAATGTCTTTTGTTCTTTAGTATATATAGCTAGAAATGTACAAAATTATCAGATTTTGGTTTCTGTATGCTTTTTGTTTGCTGGCTTTCTTGCATGCCAAAAAAGTCCAAGCTTTTTTTCTACAGGATATTATTCTAATCTTATAAAGAAAATCACATTAAATAATCTAGACACAATACTCTTATTCTCTTTCAATTTTTAAAAAAACTAAATACAACAAAACAAAGGAGATAAAAAGAATTTAGAGTTTTTCCTTTACTTCAATGCAAAACACTGGAGAGCTCCTGATAATAAGTAAATCTGATTTTTCCTATATCCTGGAATATAAGAAGGAGTCTTTCTTATACAGGTAAGTATATCTAAAGTGAAAGCCAAACAAGGTATTTGCAGGCTCTATTGAGCCTGATACATGCTTAATTTGATATTCTGCTTCTTCTATATGTATCTATGGAGACAGAAGGGGAATTTATACTTTAAATCTAATAAGTCTAAATACAATCATAAATTTATTCAGTAAAGTAGCACTTTTAAGTTTGGAGATCACTAGCACCATCAAGTAAATTCACCTCACCTCTGGGTTTTTAATCTAAGAATAAGGAAATTGTACACTTTGTTATCTTCCAAAAGAAATAGTAGAGAAATATAGCACTGAGTTACTCATCACAGGCATTTGATAAATATTAAATCAATGATTATAAAAATAAATGAGTGATTGAATTATTTGAGTAATCAATTGTTATTGTTTACAGTGTTTTCAGTATACTATCCTCTCAGAGAAGAACATTTTCATCAGAGTTACACTAGAGAAGGGGAAGTGACTGGTCAGCTTCTTGGGCTGCACTTTTGCTAGACCCATTAAAGTACAGAATATCTACAGATGGGATTTTCTAAGTCTATTTTATAAAGTCTCAAAGAAATTCTTACGCAGAACATATTAGAGATTTTTCCTTTAAGGTATAAACATTGATTCGCCATCCTTTAACTATCTGAATCATAGAAGTAAAAGATGTCATTAATTAGTGGACAAAGGAATAAGTTATACAATTAAAAGCACAGTGACTACTTTTTCTGAATTTTTATATCAAATAATTAAGCATTTTTCTGGATTTGGAAGAGAAATCAGTTTGGTTGACATCAGTTATTCAGTAACTTGTAAATGAAACAAAATATACAAATATTCATTTCATAAAACCAAATTCCCAGTGTCAACAGATGTTGCAAATTACAATAAAAACTTATTTAACTCTTGTCATTGAGCAAAGTATTAAATAGTCTATGATACATCTGGAGAAATGAAATCCCTGTGACTAGTGCTCAATATTTTGATGGTTTTAATGCTGATTAATGATGTCATTACTCAGAATGCTATTGAATTTCCCTTGGATTTAATCTGCCCTCATGTGAATGGCTCAGATTTTCTAAATCCAGTTCTTAAGGGAAATTGGTAAATAGAAGGAAGCAATTACATAACAGAGTTCATATGTATTTTGAACTAATATATTACTTGAAGAAAAACAGTGCCATGACAATGTGCATCACAGCAGCTTAATAAAATCAGGCAAAGCATTTCAACTATTAAATATTGTCCAGGTGTTTATAACATCACATCTTTTGAAGTCCTCAATTTTATTACTATGACTTCACTTCCCTGAACTCAATAACTATATTTAATGCCAATCATGGATTTTTGGTTAAAGGATCTCTAAGGTCTAAACTGCATTTTATATTAAAAGCCAGGTGCTGCATGCATATCAATCACTACTCAGTTGTATAGCTAAAAATGAATTATGTTGTTTAAGTCCTGTTATTTCACCTTGGTATGATATATGTTTGTCCTATAAATTTATTGTCAAATACAAAGTTTAGGATTTAGGATTATATACTATTGCAAGTGATTAGCAGGTAGCCCTGGGAGAAAAAGCATGAGGCTGTCACCAGAGATTATACCCATCAGAGCATTCACTCTTTTTTTGATGCCATGGTTATGGCAGGCATTTGCAAAAACTCTCTAGAGAAACTGAAGTCCAGCATCCTTTGAAGTTAGAGATTTTTGCAGTTTAGCTAACTGAAACTATAATGCATATGTTTGTATCCCCAAAACCACATTCTCTTCATGTGAGACAGGTATCTTCAAAGTAAGCAAATCTTACATTATTGTCTCATACCTCTTAGGACTTTCCAATGCCTGAGTCATGGGTTTGGTTATGTGTGTTTTGTGATGTCCTTTTATATATAATAGATAGAAATAATAGTTAGAGTCTTATTCTCTTTTATAAGTGGGTACTTCTTTTTTAATCTGATGCAATGGTTGACTGAGTTATTGCTGAAATCTGTGGGCAGTTTCCCTACCAAAAAAGAGAATCAAGAAATATTCACAAATTTAAAATAGGGGGAAATGCAGGTTGTGCCTTACTTGAATATTTACTCTAGAAGATTTTGGTTCTATTAACAGAAAGATTATTTAAACAAAACTACAAGGAACCTCACTAATATTCACATAAATACTGCCTTCTTGTTTTATGTAATAGTCTATCTATCAAATAAAAAATACCTTAGACAACTAGGGAGAAAAAATTGCCTCCCCTTCTGTTTTTGTTTTTCTTTTTTTCTGTCCTTTTATCCCTCTGCCCTTCTTCTTACTTCCCTTCTTTCCTTTGTTTCTTTTTAGTTCTAAGAGTAAGAAAGATCCATATAACGCAAATAAACGAATGTTTTACTTTCATAGGTTCAGAACAAGAAACACACATTTGAAGTTAACTTGTATCTAATTTATTTTGTCTTTACTATGGTTTGAAAGTAGTTTGTCCACCTAAGTTTCATGTGTTGCAAGCATGATGCTCAGTGTGGCAGTGTTGAGATCATGCAACCGTTAGAGGTTGAGGCCTCCCAGGAAGTCACAATATGGCCTCCCCTGCACTCTGGCTTCCTGTCTTGCCATGTAATTTCTTCCTCTTGCACATGCTCATAGCATTACAGTGTCACCTGCCATGAGGAGATGATGCCAGCAATGAACCAGTACATGCTGGTGGGACTCCTAGCCACCAAAACTATGAACTAGATAAACTCCTTTACAAGGAGTCAAACTCGGGCATATTGTTGCAAAAAATACAGTCACGTATCATCAAAGTAACTTGTGGAGAGAGAAAATTCCTAAGCATTTAAAATACACATATTTACATTGTTAAATTTTATTGTCGCTGTGTACCCTAAGTTAATGATTTTCTTAATGAACCTAGATGCAAAAGTCCTCAACAAGATACTTGCAAACAAAATATAAGAAATCATTAAAAAGATCATAACAACCTGACCAGGTTGGTTTCATCCCAGAGATGTAAAGATAGTACAAGATTCATAAGTCACTAATCAATAAATGTATACTACATAAAAGTAAAGATAAACAATGCATGGTCACCTCAACAGACACAGAGAAAGCTTTTGAGAAAAGTCAATATCCATTTATGATAAAAACCCTGAGAAAAACAGGTATAGAATGATCTTACCTGAAACAATAAAGGCCATTTACGTCAAACTAGCTGCCATCATTATATTAAAGGGGGAAAACTGAAAACATTCTCTCTAAAATCAGGAATAAAAAGGGGGATGTCCACTCTCACTACTCTTGTGCAATGTAAGTACTCAAAACTTTAGCCAGAGCAATCAGGCAGTAGAAAGAAATAAGAGGGATGCAAATAGGAAAGTTAATGTAAAACACTCCTTATTCATAGACAATATGATCTTTTACATAAAAGGCCCTAAAAAACTTCACCAGAAGACCCTTTGAAATAATAATTGAGTTAAACAAATAAACACACAAAAATCAATAGCCTTTTGGTACATCAATAATAAAAACATGGGCCGGGGATTTAGCTCAGTGGTTTCGCCGCCTGCTGTGCATGTGCAAGGACCTGAGTTCAATCCCCGGTACCAAAAAATAATAATAATAATAATAATAATCATAATAATAAAAACACCAAGAAAGAAATCAGGAAGACAGTTCCATTTACAACAGCTTCAAAACTTTAAGTACCTAGGAATTAATATAACCTAGGAGAAGGAAAACTATAGCAACTAAATTTTAATAAACATAAATGTTTCATCAAGTATGATAATATTTCAACCATCTAATGTCTTTTGGATAAATTGAATTTGAGACATATAAGGGCTGGCAATATTTAGCAAGATTTATTATTAAGCATTGGTGGTTGAAACAAATACAAATGCATGCAGATATCCCCAAATGTTCAGTTATGTTTTTAAATACCTACAATGACAACTGCACCTGGCCCTTTGCCCTTCACAATAAGGGGAAGGGGATTAATGTGATTCAACCCATAATACTTTGCAACAATTCTAGACTTCTGCTTGGCAACTGTGAATCAGAATTCTTGCAAAGTCTCCATCAGCTTGAGCTAAACTGTGACAGCTATCTTCTGTCTTTACCATGGTCTCTATTATCCCTATTGTCTGTCTTAATCTCATAATTCCTTATCTTTGGTTTGTACCTGCACATTTATGAATATGTAAAAATTATATTAGGTCCTTCTCTTATTTGAATAATGTAAGAAAATCCAATATCTTGCTTCAATATTGCCAACAGTGTTGTACTAAGGGCAGTTAAGAGTGCCTTTCACTATTACATTGAGTCCAGACATCTTCATTTTTATGTTTCAGTGATTGTTGGACTATATGATGTGCTTGGACTGATTATTAAATGTCCAAAGCCATTTCAGTGACTACTTAAATAATAAACTGGATGTAAACAAACTTTTGTAATTCATAGGTTAAAGAATTATGATCCTAGTCCTTGTGTTTTCTATCTGACCAAATGGTAGATGTGCAACAAGCAAACAGTGGTAAAAGAAACAGAAATTTTGGTGAATCTATGATCATTTATCAAGCTCACCTGACTTAGACCTAAGTAAGGAACAAATTTCAAAAATTATAATGTTTCCCTTTTGGTTTAATGAATATCCTCTTGCTTAAATTGATGTATCTGCTTGTAAAAATTTATTTTTAACTGTCTTTAAAAATAAAAGTTGATAAATAGATCTTTGTGGTTTGCAAATGTGACACTATGATTTTCACTCTACTGTGTGACATGTACCTCCTCAAAACTTGTTACACTGATATATATATATATATATATATAGAGAGAGAGAGAGAGAGAGAGAGAGAGAGAGAGAGAGAGAGAATCACATCCAAATTTCTTAGCATCTTGGAAGAAAGAAGAAAGTTTACCTTCTTGATTAGAGATCCCTTTATGAGCTGCCAAGAATAGCAATGAAAGTAAAAGAATTATACATTCAGTAAGAAGAAAGTAAGCAAAATCTCTGAGGAATGCCAGTCACAACATTGATCAGAGATTAGAGAAAAGAAAGCATAGGAAGAAGCAGGCAGTATTCATGGGAAGCAAATAGAAAGTAGATGAATTAGGGCAGAATTCAAACTCTCATAGGTTGGGAGAGTTGTTGATAGACTACAAGAACTACTGACTTACCTTGAACAAAACAAAGATCCAGGTCTTCCTGAGTTCTGGATACACCTCTGCTGAGAGAGTTTCTTATCTCACTGAACCCCAACATATGCTTTTGAGTGAGTTTCATTAACTGAAGAAAATGAAACAAATCTGGTTTCCTTATAACTGGAAAGAAAAAAATAGAAAACTTGTAAATATCTCTCCTAAAAGACACATCATAAATCAAGTGATCATTATTGTAAGTGCAAATGTATCCATTTTTCCCAACATCTATAAATTTGATTAACACTACCTTCTCTCTTCATGACAAGAAATAAATAGAATGCATTTTATTTCCATCATGATTAGTTGCACACATGCTAGTGCAGTTAGAGTGTGATTTAATAATTTACCTGGTTCTTTCCTAACTACATCTACCAAAACATTGTAACATGGAGAGGAATAAAAATTAAACCCTAGATATTAAAACTATTATGTCCAAAGGGAAAAATTTCTAAATATAACAATACACTCACACACACATATTATATACAGGCACATCCAGTATGATTGGGAATTACATAGTATATGACCTGGGGATTAATTTTTAAAATATTTTAGTCTGTTTCCTTGCACCATGAGTTTAGTACCCTCATTATAGTATGTTACAGAGCATAGTTTTCAACCTATGGCCTGTAGGTTATATCTGGTTCCTGTAACTTTTTATATTACCAGTGGATAGTTATTTTACATTTTTAAATATTCTCATTTGAAATAATTACACAAGGGATTATGTTATATTATCACTTTTTCCTTTTGGCTCACATCCCTAAAATATTTATTATCTGGCTCTTTACATTAAAAAATGGTTGTACTAGGGCAGGGGATTAAGCTCAGTGGTTTCACCACCTCATGTGCAAGTGCAAGGACTCAAGTTCAATCCCTGGTACCCCCCAAAAAAAAACAAAACAAAAAATGGGTGTACTGTATATATTGCATAATAAACTGATATGTTGTTATGTACTAATCATTGGTATATTTTGAGCTATATCTTAAATAAGCTGAAGTCCAACTAATGAATGGTAAGTCATCAACCTCTTTTCCTGCTGTCTAATTTATTAAAGCTATACTTATAAGGCCACATCTCACTCCCTTGCCATCATTCAAAAAGACATAGTGTCAAGTAAAATTCTATAATATTTTGTGAATATCATCCATGTTCTCTTATTCCACAAAATTCACTATGGATCCTTTTACTTGAAAAGATAAGTTAATGAATGTGCTATGGTTTAATACCAGGTTATTGACATTTCCATCTCTGTGGAGTGGTAGGTACTCACCCAGGGAAAGTTCAAAAAGAAAATGTGGGTTCTTTTTATAAAATGGAGTACTACTCAGCCATAAAGAATGAAAACTAGAGTCATTTATAGCTAAATGGATGCACACTGAGGCGATACTCTTAAGTGAAATAAATAGGATACACGTGTAAATACTGAATAGTTTCTCTGGTGTGAGAAACTGAAAGTGTAAATAAGGATCAAAAAGTAGAATAAATAGTGTGAAATAGGAAGTACAGGTCCAAAAGGGAAGAAGAAGTAGGAGGGGTAGGGGAAAAGAAAGAAGGGAAACAAATAAATATGAGAAAAGGAAAAAAATTGAAACAAAGTCTCTGTAAATAGGGAAGGGTGGAGGGGTTGAAGGGAGGGCAGGGGAATGGGAAAAAAATAAGAACCAGGATATATTATGTAAAGGTACAAATTCCCAATAATGAATGTCAACATATTGTATACCTAAAATGTACCAATAAAATTAATGAATTAAAAAAAAAAAAAGCCTGAGGCTGAGGATTTAGCTCAGTGGTTCTGCTGCCTGCCTCACAAGCACAAAGTCCTGAGTTTGATCCCCAGTACCAAAAAAAAAAAAATCAAAAACAAAAACAAGTGTCTCAAATAAACTTGGACACTGCTTTAAAAAAAAAGCCTAAGAAGTATGGTTCAAATGAAAGGAAGATCCTGAGATACCCTTGTAGACATAAAAAAGCAAAGAAAAATAAATTTTGTCTACTTAAAGTAGTATGACCTGAAGAATCATACTTTGAAGTCATAAACACATACAGGTTAAATATCTCTAATCCAAAATCTGAAATGCACAAAATCTAAATTCCTTGAGAAAAATGATATCACAAGTAGAAAATTCTATACTTTATCTCTTGTAATGTGTCACAGTTAAAAGACAGGTGAAGTAAAATATTGTATAACATTATCTTCAGATTATGTATATAAGGGTTTGTTAAGATTAAGATCTAAAATATTCCCCCAAAGTCTCATGTGTTTGGAAGGTAACTGGATGATTGGGGTGCTATACTCATCAGTGGGTGTGTCCATTTTTATGAGTTATTTGAGTGTGGGCCTTGTTGAAAGTGGGGCAATAACTTAGAAGGTTATATTTTTGTCCCAGATCCTCCCCTCTTTCTCTGGTTCCTGACTTCCATGATATGAACAGTTTTCCTCACCTAGGTTCTTCTAGCATGATCTCTCTCCCTTGGAAGCAGCCAAATATAGGCTGAATCCTCAAAAATCCATGGACCAAAATATACTTCTCTTATATTTTCCCATCCCCCTGCCCTCAAATTCCCAGGGATGAATGCCATCATATTGTATATCTAAAATGTACCAATAAACTTAATGAAAAAAATAAACCACAAAATAAACTTATCTTTCTATAAATTGTGAGTTCCAGTTATCTTCTTCTAGTAACAGGAAATCTAAGAGAGAATATTGCCACCAGAAATGCTGCTATTTCTGTAACTCTACCTAAACATGTCTTTTAGAAACTTTTGGAACTGGTTTGTGGAAGAAATTTGGAAAGGCTTTGGGATTTTGACTAGAGAAAGCCCTAGAATGCTATAAGCCAAACTTGATGCACAGTTCTGTTTGGAATTCAGAAGTCAAGAATGCCAACAGAAATCTGCATAGTTAAAGCCAGGCTCAGAAGTCATCATTTGGGAAATGAACTCTATTAGAAACTGGTCTAGAGGACATGTGTGTTACATTCAAGCAAAACATTTGTCCTATTTCCTGAGACTTTGTGGAAGACTAAAATTAAGGGCAGTGAAATAATCTGGTGGAGAAAATTTCAAATCAATCTAATGTTCAAGCTGTGGCTTGTGGGTACATTTGGTCACTTTCAGACAGATCTATAGTGAGAATCAAGAGAAAAAAATAGGTGGTGAATTATTTTTAAAGTCTGCAGTTTCATCAGACAGGAAAGGCCTGCAAAGTTGGGGCCCAGGAGAGCATGGTTGCTGAAAATATTAGCATTAAATAGAAGCCTAGTAGTTTGCATCAGGAAAATGGAAAATTGTCTTGACAGCATCTCAGAAATTGGTCATACTCCTATCTTTTGCCAGCTCAAGAGGATATTTAAGAGGATAAATAACTTTGAAAAAGTTTGCTTTGAGAAGAAAGTCCCTGAAATTCCTAGGGAAGTACTTCCCAGAGTTTAGCCATCCAGGCACTCAGGGGCAACTACAGTCTTGGTCCAAGATGGCCTAGGTACTGTTCACCCTGGCAGCAGACCTTGCCATCAACCTTTGGGGTCATCCAGGTGATGCTGATTTTTCAGATAGGCAAAATTGGACAGTTATGCAGTCATGGGGGCTTTCACAAAAAATTCAGAAGACAGGACACACAAGGCAGTGTGTCCTGAAAGGACAGTGCATGAAACTGTGAGAGTAGGGCTGAAAGTGAAGAAAGGATGCCATGAAGTTGGAGATATCAGGAACATGGAATATCTTCAGAGGAAATTCATAGGGAGTGAGTGGAGCAAGCCTGAGAGAAAAGCCATGTGGGCTACAACTACCAAGGCCATATGGACAGGATGACCCAAGCCCTTTGGAGTTCACATCTCACAACCTGTGCCAGGTGCTGGACCTGGAATGATATGGTTTAATGTTTACTCTATGCAATTTTAGTCTTCCCTTGGTACCATTTATTTTATCCCCCCTATTTTGGAGTAAAAATGTTTATTTTGCATCGTTGTATGTTGGAAGTATTTAATTTTCTTTTGGATACTTATATAATTTCACAGCTAAGAGTTTGCCTTGAGTCTCACAGGAGACTTTGGAATTGAACTTTCAAAAATACAGTAAATCTCTGACTTATGAACAATCAAGTTGTGAACTATCGCTGATACAAATGGACCTCGCATTACAAACATTGCTAGATGCAAACAAATCATGGAAGTAGCTCATGTGTCTGCTGGAAATTGTCACAGTTGTGCTGCTGTATGCTTATTGTAAAGTTAGACAGTATACAGTAGTATGATGCTCAATCAGAGCCCAGAGTGTCCAGAAGCAAGAGGAAAAGCCAATGATTCTTAAGCTCCAAAAACATCAGGTGTGCACCAAATCCCATCTTGCCCTCCATCTCCTATTGTTGATGACCCTGCATCTCTACCAGTTAGTAAGTCTCCTCCAGTTAGTTACTCTCTCCTCCAGTTAGTAACTCTCTTCTTGTCAGTTCACTCCATGCCAGTTGTTGCATTAGCATTTTAAGGTAACTGTAAAAGTAAAAGTAGTTTATTTACAGTATTTTTGTGCATACATATTTGATTGTTGTTTTTTGGGGGGTTTAAATTGTATATTTGTGTCAAAGGTATGTAAGACTCACTTTAGCTGACTTATGAATGAATCCAACTGACAAATGTTCTCCCAGAACAGAACTCATTTGTAAGTTGAGAATTTACTGTACTGGAATTAATAAGACTTTGGTGGCTCTTATGAGTGCTCTAAATGCATTTTGCAAAACAAGATGGGCATAGTCTTTTGAGGCCAGGCTCCGAATGTTATGGTTTAAATCTATAATGTCACCTCTAAAGTTTCATGTGTTCAGAAGTTGATTGGATTATGGGAACACTGTACTCATCAGTATTCATTCATTGATGACTCAGTACCCGAATATGCTGTTAGGAGGAACAGACTGGTTGGAGGAAGGTTCAAAGGGGGCATGACCTGAAAAGATATATTCTTGTCCCCAGCTTCCTAGCTTCCATGGGGTGAGCAGCTATTCTTTTCCAAGACATTTCTGCTATCCTATTTCTGCCTTGGATTCAGTCGTTTTTTTGACTGAGCCCACTGGAAACAGGGGGCCAAATATTTGTCTCCTTCTTTAAGCTGTGGGTGTTGGGTATTTTGTCCCAGTGATGGGAAATCTAATACAGGCACATATGAAACATATATGAATTTCTTGTTTAGTCTTGGGTTCCATTCCAAAGATGTATCTCACTATATATATGGAAATATTCCAAAATCAAAAAAAGAAAAATCCAAAATTCATAATACCTCTGGTCCCAAGCATTTTGTGTAAGAAAATTCAACCTGAATTTTGAAATTTAAACATATTAAAAAACAAAGAGAGATATACAGATAGATAATAGAGTAGGAATTATCAACAGTTATGAGAAATTAAAGAATTACCAAGTCAGGAACAATACTGGGAAAAATTAAAGAGTTATGATCTAATTTTAAGAAGGCAAACATAGTTATTAGTGTTGAATAGTTTTATAGGAGCCACTTACTCAAAGTTTCTTAAAAAGTAAATGTTCATTTAGAAAAAAAATTGTAATACTAGTGAAAGAAGATAAGGAATAATGTTTAAAGCAAAATAGATTACACTACAGCAAAGCAAAAATTTCACTGGATAAAGTTAAACAGGCAAGACTGTATTTAATGCTACTGAAACAGGAAAGAAAGGGGGCCATACTCAGTACAACCACAACTGTATTCCAACAAAGAGTAAGACAACTGCTAAAAGCTGGGGTTTGAGGTTAAGGATCATAAATCATCTTTGTTTGTTATTTTATGCAAAGAAAAGGTAAAATTTCTCCTACCTTCACAATAGGAGGTACTTTTCAACCTTGAAGTAGTGACCTACTAAATTTAGGCTCCTACCCTTCCACAGAAACTGGAAGACAAGGCCCTAACTTCCTTATAATTATCTTTCAAAAGGGTGGCTCCAGGTACTTAGAAAAATCATAGGAGAATCATTATATCATAGTATATGAAATAGTATAAATAGTATAAAAGAAATCATCTAAAAGAATAGGCAATTTATGTTCATATTTATCTAGAAGAAAAACATTATATAATGCTGAGTATTAATTTGACCTGCTGACAATTTATTTTACTACATTATTTTCAGGCATTGAAGATAAGGAGCGACAAGTGAAGACCATAAAAATATTATGAACTCTTTCATTGCCCAGTGGTGACCCTGATATTTTTCACAGAATGACAAAGTTCTTATAATCAATAGCCATTTGGAGTGAAAGTAGGATTCTAAAAGGAAGTGAACTGTAATCTCCTTTCTAGTCTTGAAGAAAAATGATGTTATAACCTTGAGTTTATATAAATGACTGAATACTGGAAAATTTCATGTGACAATGTAAAAATACACCTAAATATAAATAGACTCTAGTAAGTAAGAAAACCTCTAAATCATACACAAAATTCCATATACCATTTAGAGTAGTGGCTTTTACATTTTATAAAGCTGATGAAATCTCGGGACATATAAATTTTTCTGGTATTGGCGGACTTGATTGCCTTTGCTCTTAATTGGAAATATTATTAGGGGATAAAACACAGAGTTAAAATGGAGAATTCACCATATCTGAGAAGTAAAAAAAATATTAATATGGTGTATTCTCATGAAACAATAAATCTCTAGTAAAATATTACTTCTGTTAGCTACCTATATTTTAGTGTTATAGAATTAATTCTATGGGCTTATTTCTATAATATTTCCATGCAAAAGGAATATTAAATTTAGCCCAAATCTGGGATCTCAAGAGCATTTTTTAATGCTTTCCTATGCAGAATCATGTCATGCCTCTAAATGAGCTATAAGTGGAAGAAATTTGGTGTCTCATATGCTTCTCAGTAAATTAAAAAATTTAAAAGTAAAAGTTCATGACTAATACGAGGAGATAGACATAGAAAGCATTTCTCCTAGAAATATCACAGGAGAATTATTACATCTGAACATTAATAAAAAGAGATCATCTACAGAAATAGGCAGCTTACATTCACATTTATATATAATAGAAAAAATTATTCTATATAATGTTGAGTATTATTTTGACCTTTGAACCAATATAATTACAAAAGCTTTCCATTTAACCTATGAAAAGTTGTTTTTCCCTAGGTCCTCCAGAAAACTGGAAAAAAAGAAACAAATGAATTTAGTTGAAAACTAACAAAAATTCAAGACAGATTTCATTTGTTTTAAAGTTTTCAAACTGTTTAATAAATATCTTTGATAACAGTATGATGTCTAATAAATGCACTTTTCCTCTAAAGGATTGTAAAAATACTATTAAGGGGGAAAGGCATAGTACACAAAACAAGATGCATGATATGTTAAATTGTGTCACATTAAAAAGCGAAGCAAATGGTCAGGAGTGGCCACTGATGAGGTGAGCGGGTGAGGGTCCCAAGTCTTTCTATACTTTAGACCAGTGGGTCATCACAGAATAGGGACTAATTTCAACCCCAAACTAGTGTCCTATCTCAGTAACTGTTTTTATCATTATTTAATATTAACTGTACTATGTTTGAGTCTACCAGTTGATGGTCAGTTGATGAACACTGGATGACAGTATTTAAAGGTGCAATGTTCAGGCTCATTATTTCAAACCTACATACCAATCTTTATGATCTATTAATTGTCAAGTTATTAATTCATTATGAAAATGAGCTTACAAAGGAATATAACCAGTAAATTTCTAACAGAACTAGAACCCATTAATTGTTTTATTATAGGGTACATTATCATCAATATTATAATCAACCTTTGTGGTCAGCTATAATAATGCTGCCTGTTAGTCTTATTAAAAGATAAGTATATAAGCAATTATGCCAACAATAAAAATTATCCATTATTTATAGCTACAGAAAAGAAAATGTCTACCATAGTACAACCCTTTATTCATCACTGACCTACAGCAAAAACTATACAGTAGTCTAACTAGCTTTAATGTAGTGAAATGAGAAGAAATAATTGAACACAGAACAAAAGAGAAAAATATACATACATACAGTTAGATATGTAGATATATACATTTTTGTTCATTTAGTCATGTGACCAAATAAGGAGCCTACCTGGTGCCACTAATGGGATTGACAGGAAATCATTGTGGAAATAGGACTCGCTGGCCATCATGTGAAATTTGGATTTTATTCACTTACTATGGTGATTATACACATAAATAAGAAGATTATTTTTCAGTCAAGCCAGAAAGTTAGAGGTAAGTTTTCAAGTGGAGGCAGGGTTCACATTCCATATATTAAATTAAGATATAGATATTTTAAATGATTTTATGCTTAAGTACTTCAGCTATACAAGGACATATAATCCTATAACATATTCACAGCTATATGTTTCCCTTTTAAAATTGTTTTCATTGTGTCCCACAGGATTTGATATGTTGCGCTTCCATTGTCATTTGATTCTATAAATTTTTAAATTTCTTCTCTAATTCTTTCTACGATCTGTTGATTAATCAACAAAATATTATTTAACCTCCCTCTATTTACATAGTTTCTGTGGTTTCTTTCATTGTTGTGTTTTTAGCTTATAAAATACTTTACAGTATCTTATTTCATACTCCCAGCCTTTTAAGGCATACCTAGAAGCTACTTTAATCCTTACTTTACATACAAAATGACAAAGAATTAAAAATGAATTATCCACATCCGCAAGAGGAATAAATGAGATCCTGCCTTTTGAATTAACACATTTACAAATATCTAAAAATTAAGAGTATTCAGACCCATTTATAAGGTAGAATGACCCTGCAGTAATTATATATTTATGCCATATTATACCATATAGGTTCCTTTGGAACATGTTCAATTTTTTAATCTCATTCATAAGTATACTTTGGCTTATAGGAAACAGCAAACTTTTTTTGAGCATAGTCTTTCTCTCACTTTTTAACATAAGAACATTACAATTCTCTTTGTGAATGGGCTTTTTCATTTGATTGTGAAAATTATAATTTCCTCTATCTGGAACATTATGAGAATGGACTTTGTTATTAAATGATAAACTGTTAAATCTAAAATACATCCAAATTTTTTTCTGATGTCTACTTTTTTAAAGCTGAGAACCAACATCACAGAATCTATAACTCAAATATACTTCAGGAAAATTAGTGATTATATTAATTTTAAATTTCTTTTCAGCTAGAAAAATTGACCTTAAGATATTATTCTTACAAATGAGGCATGGAAGAGAAAACACTACAGAAAAACCATATGTCAAGGCTGGGGATTTAGCTCACTGGCGCCATGCCTGCCTTGTAAGTGTACGGTCATGAGTTCGATCCCCGGTACAGGAAAAAAAAAAAAAAAAAAAACAGAAAAGCCATATGATGACACATAAATCTCAAGATGGAAAATACACGAGTGTTTCTGGTATCTCTATGTATTTTACTGACCTTGTGGATTCCTTTTCCAACTCTCAAAATATAACTGTGGTTTGTTGCTTGCATTTAAATTCCATTGGTACGCTTAAATTAAGTGCTATGGGTTTTGAAAGTAAGGATTAATGCAACCTTGGTGGTTAATTGACTAATTGTCAGTTTCAGTGGGGAACGCCCAGGAGAACTGAGTCCTTGTGGTTCTGGGAATCGAAGATCCACTAAAGGAGGCTTGTCAGACCTGTATAAAAGGAGAATGGGAAGGAGGATTTCAGCCGATCTTCCTTGGAAGAGCTTTGCTGCAGCTGCTTTTGTTCAAAGAGTTTCGGCAGTTTTTCTTTGAAGGAGATTTAAATGCTTTCAGGGAAGCTTCAGTCCTCGTCCTTATCTTGGATGTCATCTCCTGGCTTCCAGTGCAGGTCGCTCAGCCTTCTGGCTCAGTTCCTTCAGCCATTTGGCACAGATATTTCAGCTTCCAGCGCTGGCCCTTGGGCCTTTCCGGCGCGAATCTTTAGGTCTCCTGACACGGACTTGCTGGGCATATTGCCATGGGCTCCAAGCCCTCCACTGGATCCTCTAGTTTCCAGCGTGCAGACAGATATCTTGCACTCTTCCACATCTAACTTTAGTAAGCACTGACTAATTAGTGTAACTAATAGAGGAACCTATTTTCCTAAAGAAATACCTTACAGCAGAAGTCTTGTATAATCGGTCAAATACTGAAAGTAAACAAATTGAAAATTTCTCTTCTAGATAAAGCAGACACTGGTCCCAAAGAATGAGTTAATGGGTATAGTAAAGAATTTGCCATTAATATACAATCCTCCTTCCCAAAACAAATGAACAGATTATGTAGGTTAAATATTTGGTATAGTTTAACATAAATTATTGAAATACTTCCAACAGTAACATCAGTAGCAGTTAGTATTCATAGCACTGGCAGTGAAGTAACAGTAATTTCCGATTACCTCATGTACTCACATGAGGAGTAAGCAGTCATTTACTATATTCCAAGATGAAACATATACACACTATACCAACAATGACACTTAGGTGTTTATTTTGTTCAGTGTTTTTAGTTCTTTTTTTTTTGTTTTTGGTACTGATCAAACTTAGGACCTTGCTCATCTGAGGCAGGCGCCTTGGCACCACTGAGGTAAATACCCAGCCCTTTATGGAGTTTTCTTTTTGGAATTAAGTCCAGCTTAGTGAAAGTACCTTCATTATTTTGTTTGTCAATATTTATTCAATGCTACAATTGGGATTGGCTTAAATTTTTGCATTTGCAACTAAATGAAATTCAAATTTTAACATGATTTTTGAGTAGGTGAAGGGTTCTGGCTTTTCACCATGAAAATCTGTTTTTCTGTAGGCTATAAAATAATTCCATATATTTACATGTTACTATTGAGAGATTTGGTAAAATAATTCTGCTAAATTATTTGCTTCATTGTCATAGGGTTCAGATTATACTCTCCAAGATATAGTACCCTGGTATTTGAGAAAGTAGCAGAAAGGAAAAGGTCACTCTCATTTTTTCCTATCCTTCCTCCCCTGAAAGAGGCCATAAAACTTCTATAGCCAGAAAAAAGGAACATGTTTATCTTTCAGTACTACAAGAAGAACCTGAATGAAGAAACTTTGCTAAGCTTCCTCCAGTTTATTACCATCAGAGTATATCCCCTCTGTCTAAATATATTTCTCCATGACTCTCCACTCTATCATATTTGTACATAAAACTACACAGGTTTTCTTATGTCTTTGGGTCTTCATTTTTCGAACACTCCCATATCACATAAAACTTTCATTAAGTCAATTAGCTTACTTTTTTCTGATTAGTCTGCTTTTGTTTAGGTGTCTCAGCCATAAACTTGGTGATGGTGAGGAAAGAATTCTTTCCACCTATATAATTGGAATCTCTTCTAAAAGCTTGTATCATATTACACAAATCAGTAAAAGAAGGATCCTTTTATAGATCATCATGGTCATGTTTTTCAGGAAAATACTTTCTATACAAACTGTATGCTGCACTATTTGAAGGGAAGGGTGAGGACTTCAGACACTACAGAGGAGTGAAGTGAAGCAGAAGATGTTTAAAAATTTCCTCTGGGAACTATAGGTTTCCTCCTATGTTTCTCAGGAGGCTCATATACAAAGATGTGAGCTGGGCTTTGGGCCAAGGCAAAGACTAATATCAGACCTGGGAATCCAAAGTATACTCTAAATACAGATAAAATCAATGGGATGACTCAAAATAATTCCAGAAGAAGATAACAGGAACAGATAAGGAAAGAAAAAAGAAATAGAGGAGAAAAAGAAGAAATTATGAATTAGTTCCAGAAGAATTTCTAGACAAGTTATTTTTCTCCTTCAAATAGAATCAGTTCTGTCATAGTGCTTTTACTAAATTTGTCCCAACACAAATGATATATTAAAGAACAATTTTAGCACAACACAAATCAATCATTTGCTTATATGGAATTTCATTGGTGGAAAACAGTAGGTGACAGTAGAGAACTGCATTAGCTGAATCAAGCCATGTATGGTGCTACAACTTTCTACCTCAGTATGCCCTACTTCCTATCAATTCTAAGTAATTCACAGCTATAATTCTTCCAACCTTCATTTTCCAAGCACACTTTGTCTTTTTTTTTTTCCTAGGTACCGGAGATCGAACTCGGGTCCTTGCGCTTGCACAGCAGGTGGCAAAACCACTGAGCTAAATCCCGGGTCCCTACTTTGTCTTTTTAAATGTAAAGTACATATTCATAGGTTTCAGCATAATAATATAGCAAAGTAATTCAATGAAAAGCAATCAGTGATATTTAGAAAGAAATAGATTGTCTTCTAGATGCTATTAAGATTCACAAACCATGGCAATGATGACTTGCAGGCATGAATTCAAAAGACAGCTGTGTGAAACAGGCTTTTCCTGAAGAAAGGCAAGATTGCCATCAGGTTAAACCCTGGTAGAGGTAGGAGAGAAGAAAACAAGGGAGACCAAGTCGGTGATATCAAAATACTTCTGTAAATCTGATTATTTGGAAAGCAAATGGAAGGGACCAGAAATTGCACAGACGTCCAAATTAAACATGTTTGCTTTTCCTCAGAACTCTATCACTGTCAGAACTGGTGGTCTCAAGGAGTCTTGTCATACTTTCATGGAATCTAGCAAGTTGCAACATGCCTAACAGGCACACCATATGGATAACTGGCAAACAGAAATGAATAAGACCAAATTTCTCCTTTCTTTATTGCACTGTGTGATAAACTTTTATCAGTAGAGCTGTATCAAGAGTTGAAATAAATTCTGCCTGGAAAAAATCTTAATTGGAAAATTATTTTTAAAATGATCTTGCTGAAATGTAAAGCTGACTCCTTTCTCCTGCAAAACTATTGGTTTTCCATTGTCCATGGGATAAATTTCAAAAATTTGAGAATAGTTTACTAGGTCATTTGTAACTGGTTCTAGGAACATACTACACTTTGCAAACTGCAGCCACATGTCCCTCAGTTGTAATCCCACATACTCCTCTGTTCTCCACAACAGACCTGATATCAGCTGACTCTATATTGCTCATAAGGCATGACAAAAATTTCCATCTTATAGCTTTAATCATCCTGATTTGTAAACCATGAATCTATATCCCTTAAATAATCACAGTCTGTGAGTAGCAAGAGTATTATCAGTCCTAAGCAACACTTACCCCATTCTTTGTACATAGCTGGTGTACATAAAATATTTTCGATAAATAGATGAATGACTTAGGAGTACTTACAACTTCCAGGGAAAGAAAAAATAGTTATCAGTTATAAAATAATTATTATTTCTCTAACATTTTTTTCTTTTAGGTCAAGGGGGGAAAGTTGTGTGTCACTAAGATTCTTAGATAGCTAGTGGAGTTTAAGCCTTATTTTGCTTTGATTATAAATACTCTGCCATTCAAATAGAAGTTCCCTTTATGCTTTGCCAAAAATCAACTGCTGTTCTTACAGACTAACCCTCCATTTTTTTCCTACTCAAAATAATGTGGAAAAAAGATCAGTTATGTCTAATGAAAATTTTAGTAAATTAGACATAATGTTTTATTATTTAACCATTTTAGAAAAAATATATGGGCACATAAGTAGACAGATGTGTATCAACAGCCAAACTGAAAACAACATAAAGCAAATAAGATGAAAATTTAAAATTAAAAACCAACTAAAAGCTAGGCATAGTGGTACATGACTGTAATTGTAGCACTCGGAAGACAGAGGCAGGAGTTCAACAACTGCACAGATGCAGTCTGAAAACAAAACAAAACACAATACACACACATATATTTTGTGCCACTTTTTTGGGGACTGATGAATCCAGTCAATTCTTTGCTGCTCACCTCTTTCCACAAACCAAGCTGTTTTGCCTGTCTTAGCCAAATGATGTCAAGACTTCTTTATTGACTGAAAACAAAGCCCATGGCTAAATCTATGCCCTTCAATCAGGCTCATTTTTCTTGAAAATGACCTAATTCTTAATTCTGTGTAAATTTGCCTAGCAGGCAGTTCTATATATGGTTTTTAATAGTGGAAATGTCTGTTACCAAACATCTGTTTTAAACCTATCTTCTTTATTGTAGTTCATCTAATTGCATTATTTTGATAAGCAGAAGAAAAAGGTAATTTAAAATGACATCTATCTGAATCAGTCCCAAACTAAGTAGTTTTTCCCCTCCTCAAAAGACGTTAAAAACAGATGTTTTTGTTACTCTGCACAGATAGTCTCTTTTTATTATGGAATCAATTTGTTTAATTTTCTCCATTTTCTTCTGCTTTCAATTGATGCTACCACTTGCAGTCTTACATGGAGTGATCCTAAAGCATTTCCTTCTGCAATTTTTATGTTTTACCCATTATTAGTTTCAGATCTGATATTATTCGATGTGGAAGGAGATGCAGAAATGCCTCCTATTCAATTGACAGAGCATTTGCAGCGAAGGACTTAAAATTGGGTGGTAGAATCTATATACAATCTCTGACAAAATTTGCCTTGTGGCAATAGATAAGTACATAAAATTTGAGTTTTCTTCTCTGAGATGGAAAAGTCAAACTAGGCTTTCAGAGCCAAGTTTAAGACTCTGGCTTTTACACAGTTTTGGAGATATAAGACTACGTTGATCCTATGCAACTTTTGCCCCATGCTTTGTATATAGTTAATGTTCATGAAATATTTTTCAAATAGACTCCCCCAAAAGGAAAAGAAAAAATGGAACACTCACCCCAAAAAAGAAAAGAAAATGAAATACTCAGAAAATCTAGTAGAAAGCTAGGATATATTACTGTCATAGAGTCAGCAAGAAAAGAGTTGGGGAACTTGTCAATAGTACTGAATGATAATCATGATGATTTTCATACTTAGTGTTTTACATTTTCTAAATATTTTTCATCTACTCACTGTCAACTCTATGCTTGGAGCAAGACAGAGATCATTGATTTAAAGAAAAAAGTCAAGGTTAAAGGGAGAATATAAAGGCCATAGAGCGGTATTAAACGTGGAAATATCTAAACTATAGAGTATATTTGCTCTGAAGTCATGACTTGTTACAAGCACAAATTCTGATCTGGGATTCCTGGGTTTCAGTCTCAGGCCTGTAGGTATTTTTTGCCACTTCAACTGCTCTGGGCCTCAGAATACTTACCTGTAAAATACAGATCCTCACAAAACTTACCTTAAAGACTTACAGTAAGGACTAAATAGCTGCATACATGTAAAGTACTGTATTAAGATACTTGCCTGACATTCAATAAATTATGTCTACCATTGCTATAGTCACTGAGGGGACAGTAGACACAGCATACACAGCATCCCTGCCCAGTTTACTTTCTGTAGGCCTCTGCAGAAGCTGAATAGGAGGAGGAAATGTGTCAAGGGTATCTTCAATGAGGAGTGGCCAAGCAGCAATGTAACAGTGCAGATGACAACAAGGTATAAAGCCCCTCTCCCTGGCACAAATGCTGAGAGTAGCCTAGCTGTTTTGTAAAAAAGAAAATGATAGTGTACAGGATATCCCTGCTAACCATTTTATATCACTTGACTAGAGTGTTTCATTTGAAGACAGGGTTATATAAAATCATAACATGTGAATTTAACTCCAGTCTAAGAAATTGTACAAGTGTAAGCATGTAAGTTAATTACCTTTAATGTCGAAGACACGATTAACTCATGTAGCAACATCTGGTGGGCCTATTTGCTTTTTCAAATTAGAATAATTAGAACTGACAAAGTACCTTCATTTCAATTTCTCTTTCTTATCACCTCTTAGATTATTTGCAAGTTTGTTTTTTGTTGTTACAGGGTTTTTTTTCCCCCTTTCGTTTTACTCAGCATTATTCAATGTGTTTTATTTTAAATGATAGCAGCTGTAATCATTATCTTGCTAGTGTTTGTAATACAAATTTACATTATGTTGAGACACAATTATCAGTATCATATAGTATTCATGAAGCATAATAAAAGACAAGATTCTTGAAGACTTTCTAAAAGACATTCATACGAGTATTTCCAGCTCTTACAACAGGACCTGAAATTTCATGGACATTAAATAAATATTTGTTGTCTCACAGATAGTTAGACATTAATGGGTGTGCCAAACGGAATCCAAAATAACAGTGCTTTGCCACTTAAAGTTAGAAGAAGAAACAAAGACCTCAGTGTTTAATACCTTTATAATCATTTATTAAGTGTCAGACCCAAATAATGACCCCGCAGAGCACAATATCATTTTAACATCATACTGTACATTTTCACTGATACTAGGCTTTCTCTTTCTAGAAAAAGACATACAGTATTCTAGGTCTTATTGGCCTCTTTTCAGAAAGAAGAACATTCTTTTAAGACCTTCCTACCTTGGGCTAGGACCTGATTTAGATAAGAATATTTTCTTTCATAAATTTTTTTTGTAAGTTTCTTACATAGGGCCCTGGAGGGAACACTGATGATCTGAAAAGGACAAGGAAGACATTTTGCAACAGTGACATTCCAAATTAACCTTTAAGGAAAATGTCCATAAGCACATAAATCATGTAGCTAAAATAATGCTAATCACCATAGTTCCCCAAACCCCAGGAGTATCCAAACACCCATTCAGAGTAGATACTTACACGGTACTATCCATCTTCTCACTTAAAGGCATAATTCTCTCTATCGTTGCTTCATGATAAGCTCTGCTTATACTTTCGCATGGCCACCTATGTGTCTTGCCTGAATTCTTTCATCAAAGACACAAAAGTCCCAGGAGTGAGGGACTGTGCCTTGAAGTATTAGGTCTTGACTACCTGATGATATTTGTGACATGAAAGAATGAATCAATTAATCACTAAATGCAATTCCATAATTCTAGATATATATTAATTAGAACATAATTAGCTTGTTCTTTTGACTAACATTTAATTTATAAAAACCTATTATATTAATAAACATATCATTTATTTTCTTTGCATCATCCATTTTATGCACACTAAAATTCTTCCATTATTAGGAAAAATATTTGTGCATGTAAAACTATGTTTCATTACAAGTATAAGGATTACTCATTGTAAAACTTACAATGGTTTGTTTGCCCAAACCTTTTTTTGTGGTTTGGATATAGAATGTCTCTCTGAAGCCTCATGTACTCAGAGGAAGGATGTTTGGAAAGTGATTGGATAATGGGGGCAATGCTCTCAACCATGGATTAATTTACAGTAGAGTTCAGAGATAATTGTGATGTTAAGAGATGGGGTCTGCTTGGGAGAGGCAGGTTGTGGGGGACATAACCTGGAAGGGTGTATCTCCCTCTCTGGCTTCTCCTTTTCCTGTCTGTTTCCTGACTGGCATGATGTGAGCAGAGCACCCTCTGCCACGCTGTTTTTGCTTGGAGCTAGTTAAACATGGGCTGAAAATGTGAGCCAAAATAAGCCTGTCCTCCTTTAATTTGGGGGTGTTATGTATTGTGTCTCAATGACAAGTAAGTGACTAAGACACCTTTATAACTGATATAAAACAAAGGGCATTCATGTAGAGAATACTTGAGTATTCACTAATCTCTCTGCCATTATATCTCTTCATCAGTTCAGTGTTTATCATCATATACTTATTTTGTTTAGCCCAGGGAGTTGCTCTAAAGATCAAATTATTTCTAAATAAAATGATGGGTATGTCCTGAATATTCTACTTCAGAATTTTATTCACTTTATTTAGGTTGTAGAAGACCAGAATATACTACCTCAAAATATGACGGTAGAAAACCAGAATATATTACCCCCAATATGTCTTTTTATATAAATATTATTTTATCCTGATTATTTTATAAAACTGTACATATGAAGGAAATTTTGAAAATAGAGAAGTTACCTTTGTAAGGGAATATTTTTTTTAATTTACACAGGGAATTTCCCAACTTATAACAAGCTTTACTCTTGTTACTATACTTTTCCTGGTCACTTTCTCCTAACTTGTATCCATCCATACATTTTGTTTTTAGGCGAAGATAGCATTTAATTCTAAGCCACCTCTTTGATAGTCACTTATTTTCTGGACATTTCTCATATACAGATTATCCTCACCTAAGACCTGAGATGACTGAACCCCAAATTTTCATTTAAGTATGGTATGAAAGAAATAATTTGAAAGCTACAGGTTAAAATGAATCTTTAAAATATATATTTTTTCAGAGTAAAGTGGTTTCTCTGTTTTCCTCAGTGATGAGAGGCTGCTAACCCCCAGCCTTGAGGCCAAGAAAGTTTCAACAGAGCCAAATTTGTAACATTTTCTGGGTCCTCTTGTGGGCCAAAGCCTTCCTAAATGTACACATGCACATTTCGTGCCTTTTGTTCTACCCCTTTCATAAATTGGAGTGCTTCTGCGTATTGGATTGAAGAACAGGGCTAATTGACTTAACTTGGTCAAATTGTGAATAAATCCATACCCCTTTTGTTTCAGTTTTTATTTTTTATTGGAACATATTTGCAGTACATAAGGATTACAATCCTTGCGGGGAGTTGGTATATGCACATAACACACATCAATTATTTTTTCATCCCCTTCTCTCCCCTTTCTTACCTCTTGATTCCATTCCCATTTGAAAAATACCTATTTCACTACTTCCAATTATCTGTATTTTATTTTGCTTTTTATTTATACTTTGGGTTTCTCATATAAGAGAAACAATGTGATACTTCAGCTTGGGTGTCTGATTTATTTCACTTCATATTAATTCCCAGTAACATACACAAGCCTAAAAGGTAGAATATAAATAATAATTTTGAAATTATTTATTTCAAGTTAGAATTTATCATGCCTTAGGTGACCTAACAATTGCAGAGCATAACAATCATCTTAATTTCTAAAGCATTAATGAAGCAATTAGCATAGAGATGAATGCAAATTGCAAGTAGTTATGGGGAAAAGCAAAATTAAAAGATGAAAATTTCAAGCTATTAAATACAAGACTTTGTTGCCTGTTCAGTACCTTTGAGGATAATCTGCCTTGCCCACTAAAAATTAGTGTCTGTCAATGTTGGTGAATATAAGACATTTTCTTATTTTAAACAGATATACTAGATCTTTATCTCATCATGGACATTTAGCTCCAGACCATAGACATTGTTTATATGAAACCTTCACCATTGGAAAGTATCTTTTATTCAAGGACCTTAAAGAATGTGATAAGAAATAAAAAACAGGGGAGGAAATTTATTCTTCCTTAGGGTCCCACAGACTGAGGAGTTGCATTAAGTATGTATGACATTAGAGGTTAGGAAATACAGTATATTGAAAGATAATCTCAAGTAACAAAGAATTAACTATCTAGACTTCCCTTGGCACCTTACCTACTGGAAAAGAGGAGTTTCACTGAAAATTTGCTTGAGTTCCTTCTCATTGGCCTTTCATGTTGACTAAGAACAAAACTTATTTTTATGTACAATGGAAGTAAGACTGATTTAACAAATGCATGGTTTAAAATGACCGAATTAATCAAGCTGAGTCCATTACAAAAATATTGATTGTTTATTCAATGTCTTTTTTAAAGAAATGACTACAGAAAGGAAAAGCAGCAAGCTATTTATAATTCCACTTCTCACAAATATTGTGCAACATGAAAAAGTCTTTAACATTTTGTGCTTAAAGTTCCAATTTATAAAATGGAGAAATAATAGAACCTGTCAGATGCTTACTGTAAGGTTCAGATTAATTAAAACAAGTTAAGGACTTAGTATTTGATATGTATAAGCACTCAAAATTTATTATTAACCCAAATACATAACCCAAAAATGTACAGAGAAAAATAGCCTCTGTTTCCTGCCACTCTGAAAACCTTACCTTTGTGAGGAAATAAATTTGTTATATTCATTATTTGACATGTCTATGTATACTTACTCAAACATACACAAATATCCATACATATGGTTTTCTTTTATTAACAAAAATTGGTCATATTATATACATTAAATTCTAGTTTGTCTTTTCACTTATTCATACTTGACCCATTTTAAAATGAGATACAATTTGGAAGTATTTTTTTTCACATTTTTCTTAAACAATCATAAAATACACAAAAACTAATGAAACATTTCTTTGCCAGTCTAATAAAAAAAAGAGGTCCTTACGAGTAAATTACAAAACACAGTGTGAAGTAAATAGAGGTAAAAACAACATTTTATGAGAACATGGAATATGGAGTTGCTGTCTTGGGAAGTTAAATGGAAATTTGTAGTTACAGTCATATAATTGTGTTATATAACTTCTGTTTAACATTTAAGAAAATAAAACAAATACTGAATATATCCAGAGGACAAGACATTAAACAAGTAAATATTGTGGAGATTAACTCAAAATTGTCATTTTTCAAGGAAAAAAAGATTGAAAAGAAGCTAAATTTCTAGCACATGCATCATTCAAATTATTAGGATTGGTGAAACTCTATACTCTGCTATGGGAAATTTGAATAAAGATAAACATAAATTTGTTTTCTATATCTAGCAATGATTAATAGACTATTCAAGACAATAAAAATTCTGGAAAATATATAAAACTTTTCTGTCTGAAGGAATTGGAGTGATAATAAGATAATGAAGTGTCTAGGACCAGAGGAGAACTGAGGCCTAATTGGCCTCCTCTGTGAGGACAAAGGAGAAAGGCTGCACTCAGGGGTGATTGCATATTAGGGAAAAGTCAAGTCAGCTGAGGTTAAGTTATTTACCAGAGAATGTACTAATGGATATTGGAAACCAGATGAATCTTGTGTTACTTTGATTTCTTATGCCCATGTTTGGATGAATAAAAGAGATGTGAGCCAAAGGCTCTGGATTTCTCTGCCTGCTAGAGTTGGGAGGCCCCTGGCAGCTCACAAATTGAATTAATTCTGTGTCTCTTTATTATTCATCCCCATTCACCCCAAAGTCAGGGAAGAACAAAATAGCTTCTCTGGCTCCCAGAGCAAGGCCTGCCAGGTGAGTGGGCTACATTTTGTGCTCAAGCATGGGGCTAGGGACCTCTCAGTCACCTACAATGAAGAATTATCTTAATAAAGAATAAGATAATGAAGATAATGAATAAGCTAGAAACTAGAAGCAATCAAATGCCAAATGAACATTTTCTATGTATATTTCACCAGGAACTAGGTAGGAGACAAAGAAGTGCTTTTCATAGTCCTGTGAGAAAAATGAACAGAAATCAAGAGTCCAGTGCCCATGGTAGGATCCATGGTGATGCTTGCTTTTACTGGAGCTAAAAATTGTTGGCAAGATGCAATACACCTTTGAGTCATTTCAATTCTTATACTTGAAGTAATGTGATTTAAAAATGCAAAGATAGATACTGTAACTGTAAGGTCAGACTGAGGCATGATTGAGACCCCTGAGGCAGGCAAAGTTCAAGCAACTGGTGAAGAGCTTATTGCCATCTGGGTGCAGATGGGCCAAGGAAAAAAAGGTCCTTGGCCCTGAGAGGAGGGTATATGAGGTTGATATCAGGGAGTTTAGGAAGGAAAGGGGGCATTGGTCAAGAAGGTGGAAAATTTTAGAGTCCCATAGGTGATGAGCCTAGGGCTGGCTAATAAACAGGGTAACGGCAGGAGCAGCAGGGCTGTCATGGTAGGTGCAGCAAGTTTAATCAGCTTCCTTGTAGCTAAGTGGGGCGGCTACTGGCTTCCTGTTATGGGTATGCTCCTGTGGATACAGGTAGTGGGTCTGCTTTGGGGCCAGTTTCTCTTCTGGTCGAGAGGGGATCTGACTCAGGAGGACCTGTCAGTAACCACCCTCTGGAGAAAGATAACTTCACCCAGAGACTCAAGATATTTATACAAACCAATCTGCAAATACAACACTGGTGACAAAAGCAAGGTATACAAAAAACAGGTACATGAAAGATAAACAAAATGTCAGTAGCATCACTAAGATAAAATTATGAGATATAAGCTTGAAAATAGAATAACATTAGGAATCTCAATAGATAACTGAGTATATTATTAATGCATTGAATAAAAGTATAGGACTTCTGAAATAGCAATCAATTTTGTGGTGTTTCAATTTCCCCCAGTCCTTTTTCTTCATTCCTTGGTAACCTTGAAAAGTGACAGTTCTGCAGCTACCTGAGCTGTGAAAACTAGCAGCAAAGCAATACTGGAGAGGGTAGGATGGGTATGGAGCTCTGCAAGGCCCTATGTCCTGAATATTATTATTTGATCTGTCTGACAGCTCCCTGAAAACCTTTTTCAGAGTCTGTCTTCAATTGATCTGATGTAGACTTCATTCTGTGTGAAAAGATCTAACCCAAGGGCATTTGTCAAAGCAAATGTTGGCAATTGTTTAATGTTACAGGTAAGTGATTTAGAGGGTAAGGCAGGGAGCATAATGCCAGTTGGGACTAACAAGACTGTGACCAAATTCTTTAAAAGGTAAAACTAGAAATGAGACCTTCAGGATTTTAAAAATCTGACATATCCCCATAAATCTAGAATTCCATGCATATGTTAGAGCTCTAAACATTCCCCAAAGAGACTTGAAAAAACCCCTAATCTTTAGTTCTCTGACTGACCCCTGAGGATCTTTACAAGAAGGAAGTAAATATTATGACACAACTATAAATTCCCTGAAAAAGTGCAGAAGAGATGACCCAACACAAATACAGAATCACTTGGCAAACTCTAGTCTTATTGGCTGAAGGCATTTTTAAAAATCCCTATCTAATCATAGGCTGATCACTAAAATAATCTGGTAGAAATTTCAGTGACCACACATAATACATGAGATGAATTTGATAGAGTTAGACTGGGAATGTCACTAAACACATTCCAGCAGCAACAATAACCTACAAAAATGATGATAATATAGAGAGCTGGAGAGGAAGGCACACAAAGAAATAGCAAACGGTGATTCATGTACAGGATAAAATGCAGGCAAGAGAAACTGTCTCTGAGAAGTCTAGGTGTTGCTATTATAAGACAGTTATTGTAAACATGATTTTGTAAAAAAAGAAACCATGTCTAAAGAATTAATTTTGACAGCATTGTCTCAGAAAATATCAGTTACCCACATATAAACACATATATTAGAGTCAAATAAAAGTTATAAAGTTGAGAAGTACAATAACTGAAATGAAAAATACCCTAGAGGAGCTAACCAACAGATTCGTACTGATAAAAGAATGAATTAATGACTTTGAATACAGGTCAAATTAGGGTTACCAAACAGATGCAAAAAAAGGGAAAAATGACAAGTGAAAAGATTCAAACATAATGGAGATTCCAAAAGGAGAAAGTATATTTAAAAAAATATATATGTATATGTAACATTTCTCAAACTTGATGAAAATTATGAATCTACACATCTAAGATGCTCAGTATATCCAAGTAAATAGGAAAAACTCAGACATCTGTGACTGGAAATATTGTAGTCAAACTTGAAAGAATCGTGAATATATTGAAAAACAACTCATCACATATTAGCAATCCTTAATAAAATTCATAGCTGGCTTCTCAACAGAAAATCTGGTGGCCAGAAGGCAGTACAATGACCTACTCAAAATGATGAAAGAAACAGAGTAAGAAAATTATATCCTTCAAAAACAAAGGAGAAATTAAGATAAACAAAAATAAAAAGTCATTAATAAATCCTCCCTATAAGACATAATAGAGCAAAGTCTGTTATCTAAATTGTAAGACCAAAGGCGAGTAACTTAAACCCCCACCAAATCAAAGATTAAATGGATAACAACAAAGCATATGAAAAGTCATTTCTATGTTGTCTTTTAGAAACATACTTTAGATTCAAAATCACAAACAAATTGAAAGTAAAAGGATAGAAAAAAACACAACTGACCAACTACCAAAGGAGAGCTGGTTTGGCTATAGTGTTATCAGACAGAGATTTTGAGACAAGTATTACTACTAGTAAAAAAGGATACAAAGTATCCTTTCATAATGATAAAAAGAATCATTCTGTCAGGAAGACATAACAATTAAAAATACATGGCACTGAAAAACAGAGTCCTGAAAGACATGAGACAATAATTGATAAAATTAATGGCCTAGTAGTATAGCCCAGTGATAGTGCACTTGCCTAGCATGAGGAAGGTCTTGGGTTAAATCTGCAGGATCACACACAAAAAATTATATGATTGAAAGGAGAAATAGACAGTTAAACAGTAATATTTGCAAATTTCAACATATCATTTTCAATAATGAGTAGCACAGCTAGGCAGAAGATCAACAAAGATACCAAACACTTGAGCAGTATTATAAAACAATAGTAATTATATTGTATACCTAAAATGTACCAATGATTAGAATGAATAATTGATAATGCAAAATAGGAAGAAAAGGTCCAAAGGGGTAGGGGTAGTGGGAGGGGCAGGGGAAAGGAAAGAAGGGAAAGGAAAAATGATGAGAAGTGGAAAAAATGGAAATAAAGTCTTTGTAAATAGGGAAGGGTGGAGGGGGTGAAGGGAGGGCTAGGAATGGTGAAAAAATAAGAACCAAGATGCATCAGGTAAAGGTACAAGTTCCCAATGAGAAATGTAATTGGGTTGTATACCTACAATGTACCAATAAAAGAATTTAAGGAAGAAAAACAATAATAATTGACATCTATAGAACATTCTATTCAAGCATAGAAGAGTACAGATAAAAAAAGACATACCATTTTTAAAAAGTTTCAATATACTTTCAAAAAATTAAGTTATACAAATTTAAGTGTTGTGGTCTGAATTGTTTCCCTTAAACTCTATGTGGAAGCACTAATCCCTAGTATCTTAGAAAGTAGCTGGTGATAGGATCTTTAAGGAGATGTTTAAGTTAAGGCAGTTAGACGAGGCCAAAATCCAATCTCTTAGATGTCCTCATAAGAAGAGAAAATGAGAAATTACAGGCGTCCCCTTATGAACTAGTCTCAGACTGTCTCTGGTATTTAGAAATTTCATTAACAATCCTACATTCTATTCAATTAGAAACAAATATGGTTGATAACTGCAAGGATTTATACAGTGTTTCCAATTCTAGTTCAAAAGATATGATGTATACTTCCAAAACACTTGCCTACATAACCAATAATCTGAAAATTCATTGCCCTGGCAAAGACATTGAAAAAATTGCCCTTGAGCCATAATAAAAAAGAATCTTTTTAACAACTAACCCAAGAATAAAACTCCAAAGTACTGATGCTCAGGTTCATGATGTATAGGTTCCTGAGAGTTAGATTTATATTTCCCATCTCAAAAGATATTATTTTATGTATTGATGTGTCTGGGTTTTCATAACAAAATGACACAGACAGGGTTTCATACACAGCAGGAATTAGCTTTCTCCTGACGTGGAAACTAAGAATCCAAAGATCAGGGTGCCAGCATGCCAAGTTCTTGTCAGAGCTCTCTTCCTGGGTTTTAGATGGCCACCTCTTCTCTGTGTCCCCATGTAATCTTTCCTTGGTGTGCACACACCGAAAGAGAGATCTCTCACTACTCCTGTTCTTAAAAGGCCACCAATACTGTAAGATTAGGTCCTTAACTCTATGACCTCATTTAAATTTAACTGCCTTCTAATAACTTTATCTCCAAATGAAGTCACAGTGGGGATTAGTTTCAACACATGGAACAAGCACTTTCTTTTCTCTACTGGGCCTCCATTCCATCTAGAAATCTTAAACTGATGGATTTTAGGAATCATTTAGAGGCTACTGAATTCTGATTTGTCAACAACATTTTCTGCCTCTGCTCTGTTAGTAAGCTTGCCTATTAAACTAGCTATTATTCCAATTTGCTGTCCTCTAAAACAGTAATATAATTATCTTGACATTAATCTCTTTTTTTCTGAAGCCTTATACCTGACCTTCTACTACTTAACGCAAAACAAAACTCTTACACATTTTCCTATATGATAGCTACTCCTCTGAAGCTAATGGATTCCTGGATTTGTCACTCTTTTCTTAGCCTTGCTGTTAAAATTCAATAGCAGTACTTCAAAAGACAAATTCTCTTCAACAGGACACCTCTGGAGTTTTACCTTCTGTCTTGAATATTAACCTTATATTAACAAAATGCTTTTGTCTGGGCCCTTGAAATCCTATCAATAAAGCCTAGTCCTAACCAGGATTAGGACCAAGATATAATAGTTTGTTTACCTTAAAGATACTTCAGCCTAGTTTACAAAACTGTTTAATGTAACTCAATAAATTTGTCCAACTCAAGGTACAAAAAAATGACTTAATTCTATTCAATAGATGATATTTATCTTCCCAATAAAATTTATGCTCAACAAGAATACTACATCTTATATGAACATCAGACTTTTATTTGTATTCCATACTCTTACTTATCCAGGCTACGTGGAATAATGGTTAGAGATTTTCAGATATAAAAACTATTGTCTCATTGATAATAATGTCATATTCCTTTAAATATAATACACAGACCCTTTAAAACAAAATGAACATATGTATTTAAAAAACAAAAATTTCCAGGAAAGAAAATTGATTGTCTTTTCATGAATATTCTTTAATCTACAGTTTTTATAAGGAAGATAAAACTAGAGGAGATATTCAAAACTTATGCAAATCCTTAATGAAAGCAATGAATGATACCACTTCTGCTTTAAAAGCCAAAAATCTTGTCTAAATACATTTACTAAAATTTCCATGAGCAATTATACAGCCCCTAATTTTCTCTTAACTTGTCAAAGGTAAGTTTATGCTATAGGAAATACTTCTTGCTACACTTAATATTGATCAAAAAGGACTCTATATGTTAAAAAAAAGGAAAAGGCAAACCACACTGATTAAAGGATAACTGAATTATGGTGCATGTTGCCATTACCTGAGTTTCATAATCTGAGTGTTTGACTTCAAACCTATCCACAGGAACAATAGTCTTTTGTTTTAGATAACTGCCTAGATTAAAATTGGCCTATTTTTCCAGCGCAGAGTCTGAATGCATCTGCAGCTATCACCACATCACATTGCTCAGCAACTCATCCTATAAGGGAAACACACACACACACACACACACACACACACACACAATGTTGTAAACTACAAACTATGGTAAATAACCACTTCTCACATCATTTTAATGGCAGTCATTCTAAAGGAAAGCCCTTCCTTCCTTAGATCCTCCTTGTAAATGATCCAATCGAAGCCCAAAATTTTTAATGAGTAAATATATCCTATCACTTAAGCACTTCATAGTTCCCTGTGGATTGCATTCTCTATTCTTGTAAGAAGGAATAAACTTACTTGTTTAAGCACATATAGGTTTCTGGTGGTGTCTGGCTGAAGGACATGGGGAAATTGATTATACATATGGGTACAGTGGCTGTGGAGTTGGCTCCACCTGGGTTCCAATCCCAAGTCTTTCATTTTTTGTCAGTGCATCTGACCAGTTCACTACCACTCACAAAGACACAGTTCTTCAAATGCAAAAGGGGAAAATCTTTTCTCATCTGAGGTTGGTGTCAAGAAGAATTAAGGTGAGGTTAAAATAAATAAATCCTAGTGGTTCCTAAAAAGGCAAGCAACAAAATCCTGCTGAAAAGAATTGAATAGATGTATTCAATTGTAATTAAATTTGAGAGAAAATGTATTAAATAGAAAAGACAGGTTAGATGAAAACATCTAGAATGAAACAGATAAAAGACAAAAGACAAAAACTGGGGGTTAGAAACATAAGTGATGTAGTGATAAGATCTAAATTTATCCCTTGTAAATCTAATAGAAAGAAGGGATGAAGCAGAATTTTATGCTATAATAATATTTTTCAAAACTTACTACAGCCATCAAAAAGTAGGTTTAAATCACCTCTATGAGTACAAGAAAAAGTAGAAAAGAATTATACCAATCAAGATAATGGGTCATTAAATACCAAGGAAAAAGAAACTTAAAAGTAACCATGAAAAAGTTAAGATTATATTTAAAGGAACAGCAATCTAACAAATAAATTCTCACAGAGAACAATGAAAATTGTTCCTTAAATTTCTTAAAAGTCTTTAAATAAACTGGCAATCATGGAAATGCAGACAAAATATACAATAGTAAATATGTGGGTAAGTTCACATGAATTCTGGCTATATCCAACAATAATAATATCTTGTTTGAATTTTTTAAAAGTATAGAATTAAATTTATAATGTTTTTTTGTTGTGAAGGGTTAGCTGGAGTTAGAGTATTCTTAGTATTTTGTTTGTACAAAAGATTTTAATGGTGAAAATATTTGATCTTAATAATTTATATGTTTATTTAATAATAAAGAAATCAACTAAATAAATAATAAAAGTATATAACTTCCAAGTAGATGGATGGATGAAAAATTAGACTGAAAACAAAAAAACAGAATGTAAAATAAATAGGCTATATCAAGCATATAGATAAGTAAGAAGATAGTTTAAAACCCAAATAAATCATTATTTACATTAATATGAAAGCATTAAATGCTCCAATAAATAAAATATCATTAAACTGTATTAAACACAAAATACAATAAATTTATGTTTTTATAAGAAAGTTCTAGAGATAAAGTAGCATATTTCATAATGATAAAAGTTACAATCCACAACAAATGCATAGCAATTCTTCATTTATGTTCCCTCAATATTATGTCCACAATATTTATAAATCAAATGTTGACAGAAATACATGAAAAAATGAAAAAAATCAGCAAGTATAGCTTTTTATCACACCTCTCTTACATGCTGATAAAGCAGAAGACAAAAAGTGGTAAGTATACAGAAGACTGAACTATACTTTTAGCAATTATTTGTGCATGTATATGTGTGTATATGTATAGGAGTCACTATATGTCCAGCAATTACAGAATAATCAAAATAAAGGTACCTTATCTTCAAAGCATGTGGAAAATTTGTATTCATCATTTGCTGAATCCAAAACAGAGTACAGTAAATTTCAGTATATTCAAATTATATAGGATCAATGGAATCTGATCTTGGATCACAAGGAAATAAAACTAGAAATTGATGGAGAATATTTTTAATTACAATATACTTGGACTTTTAAAAATGTATGTATAAATTACCTATTGACAAAATTGGCAATTAAAAAGGAAATTTAAAAAATATATTTCTTAAAAATGTTTCTGTTTTATCAATAATGAAAAATCTACATTCAACATGTCTTAAAAGATATTAAAGTAATAGAGGGAAATGTATAGCTTTGTATATGTACATAGGAAAAATATAAACTGGGCATGGTGGTGTACCCTGACAGCTGAATCAGAAAAATGGCTAATCCAAGTCCAGCTTGAGTAACTTAGCAGGATCCAGGGTCAAAAATAAAAAAAATAAAACAGCTGGAGATATAGCTTAGTGAAAGGCTGTGGCTGGGTTCAATCCCCAGTATGTACAACAACATCCACAACAACAACAAAAATCAGTAAGTCTGATTATGCAAACCTTGAATGACAAATTTCAATTGAACCTGAACAAACAAGCCAAAGAAAATAATAATGATAAGACTAGAGGAATAAACATAAGAAATAACAAATTTATGAAAAGAATAACAAAGCCAATATTTGGCTTTGGATTTGAAAAACAAATACATGAAGAAACAATGAAATGATTGGCCCCAACATGACTATTAAAAATACAATTTAACAACTTTATTGTTTAATTTCAAAATGTAATCTTTGAAATTAGACAAATGTGGATGGCCATAAAGAAGGTATAAAGTTCTTATTAAGCATTCATGATGTTAATCTTAATTGTATATTTTAATCTTGTTTAAAGTTACCTCTCCTATATACTGATTTACAGCTAATTTTGAATAAACAGATGGCTGATGCATACATTATTATATTTCTCTCATTTCTAATTATACATAATTACAGCACAATTCTTTTAATAGAAGAGTGGCAGAAATATACATTTAGTTTGTTAAAGAAACAGAGGAATCACAAGCTCATGGATTCTGTCTATTCCTCCTCACTGGGATGATTCCAGCTTGTTTTTCTGTATTAACTTCAATTTCTCTTAGATTTTCTTGTTTTCTTTTTCCATTCAAAGAAATAAATGGTATATATAAGTCCTGTGGATAATATTTTAAGATTCAAAACTTTAATTTTTCTTTAATTTCAGCATAAATATATTTATTTGATAGCTTCATATATTTCCAATCTAACTAATAGAAATAGAAATTCCCTATAAACAAGAGAAATAAACCATCAAAATAGAAATGTAGTTTGTGTTGACTAGATAGGTACTCTTAATTTCTACATCCTTTTTTCTCTCAATTTTATGAGTAATAGGCTAAATTTTTATAATATTTTGAATAACACTGACTCTATTCAAACTACTCATTCATAGAATATCTCAGAGATACATTGAGCACATAATTCAATGTTTATCTCATTTACATAGTCAAAAAATCTCAGGTTCAAAAAGTGAATGAGCAAGGCAGGGGATTTAACTCAGTGGTTCTGCCAGCTGTCTCACAAGTGCAAGGTCCCAAGTTTGATCCCCAGTATCAAAAAAAAAAAAAGTGAATGACCAAGTAAGAATAGAATTGAGGCTGAGAATGTTTAAAATTTTAAATTTCCCATTTTGTGCACTGCAACAAAGGGGTCCCTGACATAGCTTGCTATTGATGAATTAATCCTAGAGTCTCTCACTTTAACATTATTTTCATGGCTCTAGACTTGCAATATCTGATACACTAACCAGTGACCACATATGGCACTTAAATTGTGGCTACTTTAAAATAAAATATGATGTGAAAAGCTTTTCCTGGATAGTGAAGACTTAGAATGAAAATACATAACATCTCATAACTTCTGTATTGATTACATGTTGACATATATGCTTGTGAGATATATAGATAGATAGATAGATAGAGAATGAAATAAAATGTTTATTAAAATTAATTTGTCCTATTTCTTTTTACATTTAAAATTACATACTAGAAAATAAAAAATCATGTATGAGGTCACATTTGAGGATCACATTATATATCAAATTGACCATGCTACTCTGCATTTTTGCCATTCACTATTATATTTATCCAAGCTGTAATTTCCTGCCTGCAACACTGGTTTCTTTGCACCATGAGCTAGTTCTGTTTTGTTCATCTTGGGACGAGTCCATCCTGCTCCATTGTACTTTGACCATGCAATTTTACCTTTTAGGACTCTGTTCTAGCCAACCCCGAAACGCCAACAAAATCCAGAGTTGTGTGCATTCCTTTTGATCCCTGCAAGATACAATCCATTCCAGATGACATCTGCTGATTATCATTTCACATAAAGAACCAAATCCTCTATAGTACCAAGGTCGTTTTTGGTAATAGGTAAAGTAATGAGTCTCTTTTTAGAGTATGATCTACCTAGTGTTTTTATAAATAAAAATTGTAAAAGGTTATTTTATTTTAATTTCAGCTTTTACAAAGTTAAAATTTAGCTTAGAAATATATTCTTTTAAAAGGAAAACAAAACTAGCTTTCTGGGGCCTTTTAGGAGCCTTTCATTTTCATAAATCATTAAAGTTGGCTAAAAATGTACTTTTAGTTTTCAATTTGGAAACTACTTAAAAACATTTTATTTCACTTAGAAATATTAAAAATATAAGCATTACAGAATGTGATCCATGGAAATAATAGATTTTTTAAAAAGTTTGTTTTGCTTTGCTTTACAATTGGCTATTAGGAGAATATGAACAAAGTATACACAAGTATTAGAAAGAACCATTTAAGAAGACAGCATAGTACCTACAGAATCTTAGAAAAGTGATTTTGACTTGTGGCAAAATAAATTTTTCACTTTTAAAAATCCAATCAAATACAATTAACCCAGATTATAACCTGACAACCACTTAGAATGGAAGCTTCGTAAGTGCAATGCTATTCTGTGACGACGGTGTTAAGCACAATTTTTGTCCACATAGAGTTGTAACATAATTGTTTAGTCTTTATCTTTTAGATATGATCACAATAACTATTCTACATGTATATTTAATATTCATCTTAATGTATATTTCATATTGTATTACAAGATCACCTCAAACATTTCAACTGAATTTTTTGTGCTAGAATAATAGCCACTTAGTAATTTTAAGAAAGAATCAAGAAAGAATATTGAATTTTTTAAAAAATTCACCTTCTCAAGGGAAATTTCTAACTAACAAAATTAATTCTGCATGAAAAAATCTAATATATTATAATAACCAACACATAATAATTGGGACAGAACTTACAATTTACCAAAGATTCAGTGACTAGTACACATGCATTCTACATAATACTGATGAGATTTAACTCTTACCCTACTGTGTTGAAATCCTCAAATTCCCATAAAAATAAAAGTTATAATGTAACCAACACTGTTTTAAAGGAAAACTGATTTCTATGTGACAATAATTGTACCTGGAAGAGAAATCAACACAATTGTTGATAGAAAAAGGGATAAAGTAAATCTCAGCAGAAGCTGATGTAACACATAGACAAAGCACCACAAGTTTTTGGATTTTTCATTTCTGTGTCCCTTCTGGGAACCTAAATGAACTCAGTTACTGAACTCTTTAGTGGATGAATCCACTGATGAATATGGTGCCCCATGATCTAATCATCTTACTCACACATGAGAATTTGGGCAAACATTTTAGATCTATTTTAGACCATATTACTAGACATACTATTGAAAAAAAATTTTTTTAATTTAAGATGATATGGATTCCCGATTGAGAAATCACACTTTTTGGATAAACGAGTATAGTAGCTTACTACAAATGATTTTGTCAGTTGCCTGTGATAGAAAAGATAAATGATGTTGCTATAAACATCTCTCTATGTACAGAAAAACAAGAATGTCAGAGGGCTGGGGATTTAGCTTAATGGTGCCACCACTTGCCTTGCAAGCACAAGGTCCCGAGTTCGATCCCCAGTACCAAAATGTCAGAGACAGATTTATATTATAATAGATATTACAACAATATAACTAATAGCATCAGTATTATGATATTCAGTCATAAATATTGTGTCCTTTGATGATCTTCATTTTTGTTTAATTATCACTTGCTTTATTATTTCATATCTTATACTAATTTCATCCTATTTTAATATCTCAGATTTGAACTCTTTTTCCATTAAATTCATATTTGCTTAATACTTTCCTATAGTTAGAAGTAATTTTGGAAAAATTGGCTCTAGTTAAAGGTTTATGTTTCCTAGGCTAGAGTTTATGTTTATTCATATTTATTCACACAATCAATTCATTGTCATTTTTTAAAATTTTGCTGTCTCATGTGTGCGTGAAAGCCATGTCATGGTTTCTCACCTTAGCCAGCTGTCAGCTGTTTCAGCAACTTTAATTTTTCAGCAATAGTGTAAGGACAGCTTAATGACTTACTCTCTTCTATATGTGAGGCAGGAAAATTTCCTTGTCTATATGTGGCTTAACATTGGACAACTTAGTGTATATGTTTTTTCTACTCATTTTTCTGTGGCTTGAAAGAATAGTGCGAGGAGGCTAAGGACACAGGATAATCCCAAATGCAGTGTCAAATAATCACAAATGTAGATGTTTGAAATCAGTTGTGCATTCAAATAATTTTGTGACATCCTCTGTTCCATTATATTCTTGGAGGGTTATGCATTCTCATTGGAGAGACCACCAGTTCTCAGATGGTTTTTCCCAAATTTAGGGTATGACCTTGCAGCCTTTTAAGTTTTTCATGTCCCCAAGTCTATTTTTCCCCTCTATGAGGGGAGGAAATTAGAGGAACAAAGTTTAAAATTGAAAATTATATCTCAGTTATGTTTTTGAGTTACAGGACAAAAACTACTCGAGGTAAAAAGGAATATAGCATAATAGTGCCTTTCACAAGATTGGCTAATATGTATATAATATAGAACACAGAATTATATTTGAAAAAAGAAAAATGTAAACTCCAAGTTTTATTATTACACTCAAAATTACATTTCATCAAATAAAATCAGAATAAACAGACAGGATAAAAGGAAAAAAATTAAAGCAGCTTTAGAAACTTGATGAAAGCATAGATATGGTTGATTAATATAGAAAATCACATCGACTCAACCTTCCCTTTTGACAATCATATAAAAAGCTAGGAGCAAAATAGCAAAGTCTAATGGTAAATACCTTTTGTAATTCCCAATACCAAATGGAAATACTGAATAGTTTCTCTGGTGTGAGAAACTGAAAGTGTAAATAAGGATCAAAATGTATAATAGATAATGTGAAATAAGAAGAAAGGGTCCAAAGGGGAAGAGGAAGTGGAAGGTGAGGGGTAAAGGAAAGAAGGGAAAGGAATAAATATAAGAAAAGAAAAAAAATAGAAACAAAGTTTTTGTGAATAGGGAGGGGTAGAGGGATTGAAAGGAGGACATGGGAATGGGGAAAAAATAAGAACCAAGATATATTATGCAAAGGTGCAAATTCCCAATAATGAATACCAGCCTATTGTACACCTAAAATGTACCAATAAAATTAAAATATTGAAAAAAAATCATGAGTAAGAATATTTCACTTTTCTGACAAATTTACTGCATAGTTGTTAATTTATTTAATCTTTATTGGGCTGATTACAACATTAATTGAGGCAATAATTTCTTAAATAATATTTGTAAGTAAAATTCAAAATAGCAAGCCATTCTAACCCAAATATGCTGATAGAGAAGAATAAACAACTTTCAAAGCAATTTCAACAAGCTCAAGATATTTAATTTCTATCCAAAATAAAGCCAGAAATGCTATATTTCCAATGCTGACCTTTAAAGTTTCATCAGTAACAAGTGTCAATAATTAATCCTGTATTTACAATTAAGGTCATATTCTTAAAAAAAATGAGTGTATTTAATATTCCAAATTTTATACAATATTGGGTAAGAGTTCTCAAAATCTTAAAATATTATATATTATAATTCTGTACATAATTTTTGACTTCTGCCATTCAGAACTCATGTTCAACAACACCTGAAATGGTTTATAGCTCATTCAAGCAGATTCCAATTTCCATTCCTATGTCCCCCATTATAGGCAATCATTTTGTTTTAGCATCTGTATTTTGACAAGTATGTAGCTGTGAAAAAAGTTATTTGATGCATACAAGTATTGTTTTTATTTACAATAAAATGATAATAATGTGCTACAGGTTCTTAAATTTCATTCTTTATTTCCCACTCCATTGCAGACTGTTTTAAAAGACTTCTATAAATTATCTTAACTAAAAGTAAATATTCTAAATTAAGTTCCACTTCTAAGTCATATGGCTTCTGCTTTGCAAATTTTACCAATTACAGGAGCCAAGAGGCTTAGGAAAGAGGAGGGAAGATGTTGTACTGTATGGGTCTTGTAGCAACTAACCATCAACATAGGTTGTTTTGTTTGTTTGTTTTTGTTTGTTGGATGGCAGTAGGAAGAGCTCATTTTCATAACGTACTACTCTTGATACTTTATTTTAAAGATACTTTTCATCAAAGATTCTCTCATGAGGTGTTTGGCTGGGCGCTGAGAGGCTAAGGTGCTCAGGTCCTGGCTCTTCAGTGAACTTAACTGTGTGACCTTGGGCAAGTCACTTAACCTCTCTGTGCTTCAGTCTCTCTGTCTTGTAAAATGGGAGTAATACCTACCTCACAGGGTTGTTGTAGGGATTAACTAGAAATAATGTCTGTAAAGCATTTAAGGTTCTTGAAGAAGGTGAAATATAAATACGAAACAGTATCTATGAAAGTTGGTTTATTTGTGAAAAAAATCAATCCAAATAACCAGGGGCACATCAAATTCTTTACAAATGCCTTCTGCAAGGTCCTTGGTATCACTTAGAACATACCCACTCTCTAAGTTATAGATACTATGTCTGTCTGTTCCAGACAGCACAAGCAGTGCTGCAATAAATTTCTGTAAGATCCCATGTAGACCTATTAGGAAGTTCTCTGCTATCTAAACATGAGGGATACATTCATCATAGGGAATTTGTACATGTACATGATATATATTAATTCTTCTTTTTTCTCCAATCCCTTCTTCTCCCTCCCTTTTCCCCTCCTTACTTACAAAAGCTTTGTTTCTATTTTATCTTTTTTTTTCTCATTTTTTTCTTTTCTCTTCTTTCCTTTCCCCCTTCCTCCTCCATGGTGCCCCTACCCATTTGAACATTTTCTTCCTATTTCAAAATTTCTATTATATATTTTGGTCATTATTTGCCCTTTCAGTTTCTCACACCAGAGAAACAATGCAATATTTACACATCTGTGTCTGATAGAATGTGATCATTATGTATATCAAAATTGTGCCAATAAACCTAATTAAAACAATAAACCTGAGGAATAATATTGCTGCACTACAGCATTTAATTTCATTAAATACTGTCATGTTCCTTCCAGAGAGCCCAATGTAGCTTACATACCAATCAGAAGTGCTTTAGAACTTTTGTTTTCCGTACTTTCTAAATAATTTAACAGTTTTTTATTGTTAAAAATCTCTATAAAGATATGTTATTTTAATTTGTAATTCATTACTGATGAATTTTTATTGCCTTTTCATATATTTGCTAGCCATTTACTGTCTGTGTATTATTTATTTATATCTTTGCTCCTTTGGGGAGAATAATTATTTTTATTTGCTAATATAAGTTCATTAATTCAATACTTTATGACATTTATATTTTATTATTTTGGATATTTTGATACCTGTTCCAGATTCCCCAATCTGTTAACTATTTTAGTGCCTGAAAAAAGATCCATGACTTTTGTGGTAGTCAAATGTATTGCTATTTTTTAATATTGAAATTTGTGCTTTTATAGTTCTATTGAGGAATAGCTTTCCCACTCAGAAGTTACAAAGATAATCTACATTTTCCTCATTTTCAGTTATATTTTTCACATTTAGGTCTGTAAGTCCATCTGGATATCACCTTTATATAGTCTGAAGGACAGTATGGATATAACTGTTTCCTTATTGTGAGTCAGTTTTTCAAATACATTTACTAAGCTGTCCATCTGTGTCCTATGAGTATTTTCAGCCATTTTGTCACATATCAAATTCCTATTTATATTTGGACATGTTTTTGAGTTCTCAGTTCTTGTCCACTGACCTGCATATTTGTGGCGCATAAACAATCACATGGTTTATGTTACTACAGCTTTGTAAACCCTTGTGTTCATCTTTTACAAAAGCTGAGCTTTCTGCTGGGGATTTAGCTCACTGGTTCCACTGCCTGCCTTGCAAGTGCAAGGTCCTGAGTTCGATCCCCAGTACAAAAAAAACCAAACAAACTTGAGTTTTCACATATATTTTAGTTTCTCAGATTCATTAATTAAACTTGCTAGAATATAATATTTGAATTCCATTTAACCTGAAAATTAACCTAGAAATAAGAATGCCTTTACTATTAGAAGACACTTCCCCACACTCTTGACATGTGTGTGGAAATAGCAATTGCGTTGTGATATTCCTGGTCTTCCTTTAGCTCCCTGATCTTTTCTCTTCAGAAGAAAATGAGTGAGTTTATCGAACTGGGGCCTTGGAAATCAACTGGGTGCGGCTGGCACAGCGCTTGCCGTTCCTTCAGGAAGGAAGGCGCCTGCAGAGAGCACGTGGTCTCCTCTTCCCGCCCTCATCTCATCTGCACTGGCGCTATTACTGAGAAGACGGATGCGCCCAGTGATGTCAGCCTCTGTTCAATGACTTTTTGTCTTATTTCTCGGAACCTAATTGAGGGAGAGGCTGCTATTTATTGATTTCCTTTCAAAACTAGTAATTTTTGGTGCACTGTCAGAGAACACTGAGAAATGAAACAGAGGGGAAATTTCAAACCGAAGTAACACAAGGGAGCCTTCCAGTGGGATCAGGCTGGACCTTTAAGAGGTTTTCAAGGTCATTTTTCTTTGGTGATTTTTAGAAGCTTATGTTATACAGACAGGATTTCATTGTTGTGTGGTGGGCTTTTAATTACATACACTAACTGGTCACAGAATATTCTTAATGTGGTGAGTAACTGAAGCTCATGGCAGCTTTGTCTGTAGCTAATTTCTATTTCTATAGATCCCATTAGTCCAACTGCCCAATCCTTGGCTGTAGCACACAGTCAGTCACAGCTGAGGGAAACTGCAGATCCTCTCAAAACTTCTCTTCAGCAGGAAGAGTGGAGGCCAGTATTGTGTTACAAAGAAAAGGGCTTTAAAGGCTTATATTGATATTAGAAGAGTAGAAAACTACAAGTGATTTGACTAGTTTTCCTTCTTTTAATGAGCTAGGTCTAGAAGTGAGGGATTAAATCTCTAATGTAGCTGATTTCTTCAGGTTTTACTCAAAACTTTGGCTTTACTTTGACAGCTGGTATATAATTTACTAAGAAATAAAAATGTTACATTGAAGGAAATTATGTATATATTGTATCTTAGTGATCATTTAGGAAATAAAAAAAGAATACTATAGCCTAAACAGAGGAAGAGAGACAGTTAAACTGAAGTATTGGATGACTTAAAAGAATACTACATGAAGTGAATATGTTGTTAGTCTTTCTATCCAGCTCTTAACATGGTCCTACAACAAAGAGAAATCTCAGATAAAGATCAATGTAACTAAAGGCAGAAATGAGACAGAAAGTCCAGGAAGTTGGAGGTTTGCAGAGCTTGTTAGGACAACTATTGCTGCTAGCTAGCTACTAAGGTAGAAGAAACACTGGAAAAGCCCATCAACAGATGAATAGATAAAGAAAATGTGATATCTATACATAATGGAATACTGTTCAGCTATAAAGAAGACATTGATAGGAAAGTAGATGAACTGGAATGTATAATGTTGAGTGAAGCAGATCAGACCCACAAGCTTAAATACCACATGGTATCTCTTACATGAGTAAGGCAAAGTGTAAACAAACAGCATAATAAAGAATGGATAAAAGGAAACAAGAGGATAGATCTCTTGAAAATGGGAAGAGGACCAGGAGACCTCAGGAAAGGGGCAAGCTGGAGGGGAAGGGGAAGTAAGAATATCACTAAGTGTAAATATTGTATGTCATAAACATGACCTAAGAATAAGAACAAGAATGAAAATGGAAAAAGGAGATTTATAGGTAGAGTGAGGCGGTAGGAGGGAAGAGGATAAAATAGAAACAGATTGTATCATGTATATGTATCTACTCTAAAAGATGAATGAAATCTTCAAGTACTGCAAATATGTACTAATAAAATAAAATAATAAAAATGTTAAAAATGACAACAAAAAGGAAGTCTTCAGCAGCAAAGTGGTATACTGTTTTTTATTCTCATTTCAAAAGAGAAATTCAAGTTGGGCAAGATTGCACCCATTTTCAAACATCTATATGCTTCCCAGAAGAAACTGGCCCAGGCTACCTTCTAGAAGTACTTACAACTTTTTCTACCCCAGCAGAGTGTGGCAATGCGGCATCTCTTGTGGTGGTGATAAAGAGGATAATATTTTTTGATGTTTCACGTGAGAGAGAAAATGATCACAATTAACACTCCCCTTTCCCAGCATATTCCTAGATGACATGTAGGTAAATAGACCAGCTCTCTCCTCTTACTCTTGGCAGCTGGTTCACCTCTTCAAGGAACCAGCAAACTTTTATCTTCCTATAGGTTTCTCAGATATTTAATATTTCTATGATGATTCAACTCTCTTTTCCTTATTTTTCACTTTATTTTCACTGGTTAAACAGATGACTGAGTTTCATTTTGGCAAATTTACACATGTACATAATAGCTTCAACTCTTCATTCTCTTCTCTGGCTTCTTCAGGGTTGAGTTAGACAACTGTAGGTGTGCTTATTGGGAAATGTCTGTCTCATTTGTCTTTTAATCTCATGGTATTCAATTTTTATGTCTTTTGGTTTCCGGAATGTTTTAACTATTTCAATACTATTAGGAGAACCACAAACATTTCTTAATTTTTTTCCTAAATCCTGTCAAAATAATTTTCAAGCTCTAAACCTTTAAGTTTACTCTTTATCCAAAGGTTATCTATTATTGACATCTTCTATCTATTCTTCATCAAATGAGAGGAGCTCTCACCATGCTCAGCCATTAGTAGGTAGGGTGTGTGCATTGCCTTTGGTCTTATTCTTTCTTCATTTCAAGTAACTGGATCTACTTCCTGGACCAAATTTCTGAGTCTAGAGATTTGGACAATATCTTTGTTAGCCTCACATAGGACTATCACAGGCTTGTTCAACTAATTCCTTGCTTTATAAGAACATAAATAATATAGAAAAAATAAGCCCTATAACCCACTATTTTTCCTATTTCTATTTTTGTGTTATGTAAGAATATTGTAAAGTCTTAAGAGTTCTACATCATCCTTTGCCTACCACCTACCAATTGCTCTCAAACTTTAATTACCTATGATTATAAAAGGTGGCATAGAGGCAGGGACACAGTTACAAGAATAGCACTTGAAGATGTTTTCAAAAACCTCACCAATGGAGCAGAAATGCTTTTTCATCATTTTCTTCAGGCTAAACTTTCACTTCTGAACTGATGGAGAAAAGTCCATGTGATCTTCCTTCACTGTAAGTTGTCTGTGTTATTTCCAGCAGTATAACATAAGCAGACTTGGATTATGTCCTCAATCCAGTTACAACAGTCTACCAATTAGTAGAAATTTCTTCCATAGTCTATCAGTAACTATTATTCATCCCTTTTTTTGTTTTATCTTCACAAATCTTTCAAGAGAAGGATAGAAAACTATTGTTTTTCATGATTTCATTTTAATTTTAGTATCTAGCATTCATTTATTCATGTAGCTTTATTTATTCTTTTCTAACTAAACTACAAACTCTTTATACCACAACCTAGCACAAAATAATTTTTATGCACATTGTAGACATCTACAAATTAGGTGAATGCATGAAAATTTATACCTAAAATATAGGAAGAATAAGAGTAGAAATAAAACAACTCAGAGTCAAAGTTACTAAACTTGCATTTAACATGTCAGGCTCTTATAGATATTGCTGTTTTATTAGACTGAGTCAGAGTGCTTTATAAATGAGGCTAAGATTTTTATGCCTCTTCTCTTGAGAGCCAGAAAGCCACTATTTTAATCAAATATTTATATAAAATCTCTTCAAGTAGCTTGGGGTCTAAATGAGTGCCTGTCTATGATGATGAAATGAAATTAACTTTGCTTCACCAGAAAACATAACTTGCCAATGTAAGCACTAAACAAATGGGGAGACAATTTTTAAAAAGCATCAATGGTAGATAAAGCAACAACACTAAAGTTCCCATGCTGTGGCTCAGAAAAGTTTTCTTTTCTGAAGATTTCTTCACTCTAGAATGAAAACATGATATGACTTTAGATTGTTTAAAATGTCCAGAAATCTTTTGCTAGGAAACACTACTAAGCCATAGATCACCTGCTAATGTTATTATGAAAATCCTTTACACCTAGCTCACCTTGAAGAGTGACACTGTGAGAAACAAGGAGCTGAGGCAAAACACAAACAGCAAAAGTGCAGTGACAAAATAAGGAAGTGTTACTCTTCATTGAGACAGAAAATTACTACAGATGCAACTGAAATACAGTGATGACTCTAGCTGTCGAAGAGCCAGTGTTTAAACTATTCTCTGCCACCATAGCCAGGCTCAAATTTCATACAGTGTAAAAACCAGTGGCATTTTTTCCCTTTATCACTAAGGAAGATTTCTTCTTTTATACTTAATCCATTTTAAAGGAAGGCAAGGATTCCATTTTCTTGCTTTTCTAAATATATTCAGCACATGATAGTGTTTTTATTTTCAGGCTGCTGCATTAATAATAAAAGGTACTGCTAGTTTTAGCTTATTTGCTTCATTGTTGAATCTTCAAAAAGGCAATGGAATTGTGTATTAGGCACAAAATGAATGGCATACACAATTAAAATAATACTATGAATATAATAGAATGGAGGACAGGGGTGAAGGAAGGGAACTGACATTAGCAAGAACTTTACATATGCCAAGTATTGTACAAGGAGTTTTATTTATTATTAATAACTCCATAAGTTAGGTTTTATTATTCTCATTTTAGAGAATTGGTTAAGGTCACATGCCACCTAGAGCTGTCTGCCTTGGAGTTTATACCATTTGTTATAGGAGATGCATCAGTCCTCATAGGCCAAAAGGGAAAGAGAAGCAACTTGTTCCTCCAGAAATCAATCTTAGAAGCTTTAATATTAAACAATAAAAATGTGGTATGGATCAAAAAGAAAGGAGCAATTAGGAAATTTAGGGCAAATAATACAATGAACCATTAAGAAAAAGAAATATTGCCAAATGTTGAATTCGCAGAGAAACTGCAGGGAAAGCAGATAAGGAGCTCTTTTATTAATCAGAGTATGTGTAATAAAGATCAGAGTGAAAATGAAAGGGAGAGCTCTATATTTGTGTAAAAGAAAGTTGATAAAGCTATATTCCCTGTTTGCTTGCCTAATCATCTTCATTGTTTCATCATTTTGATAGGAAAAGAGATGTTCTGCTCACACGTTTGGGCCCTGGAAGAAGTAAAGCCCATGTCATTATCCCCTCTTCTACCACCAGAGCTGATGGTAGAAGCAGTTGAGGCAGAGCCTAGTCTCTGCCAGAGGCAATGTCCCAGTTTCAATTAGAGTACAGCTATTGTATGACTACACTGGTGACTATTTTGAATAACAGAGTCTTGCAGTTAGTAGGGAGATTAAAAACCACCAGCACATGAGTACTCTCTGCAAATCCTCTGACACATGCTCGCCCAGCCTCTGACTGAGCCTTGATTCCCATTTTGTGGGATAGCAACTGGCATGGCTAGTATGCACTCTCACATCTAAGTTAGAGTCTCACAAGTTTCCTATGGTTACAATTACTTACAATTACGCTAATTACCCTGCTGCTCAAATATTTGTAGATTATTATAACACCTTTGACTATTTTATTGTTTGTTTTAACATTCCTTGGTGTTGGAGCAAGGGAGTGTTGCTGTGGCAAACACAGGAATGTACTGGAATGGGAGTCACACAGCCCAAGTTCTAGTGGGAGAACCAGTTCTGCCCTCAAAAAACTAAGTAATAGGTATTCCTCATCTGCAAAAAGTTAGTTATAGCCTTAGTTAGACTTATAATCTATGACCTTATTATTCTTTGAATGTATATATATATATATATATATATATATATATATATATATCTCAAAGTTTGTAATATGCTGGACATTTTAGCAATCACTAATCAAAGGAACTTAAAATCTGGGAAACCATTTAAGTCAGTGTTACACACAATTCTAAGTGTTACTATGATAAATTCTTCAACTGTATTTCACATATTATGGATTCTTGCCCACCTTTATCCTAGTCAGCTCTCTCTGCACAAGATTTTCAATATTAGTTTCTTTACTTCAGTGTGGCATCCATAACTGAATAGTTTGCCATATGTGGCCTAAAAAGTGCCAAACTTTGAGAGGTTAGAATTCCATATAAAGTTCAAATTGAATATTGAAACCTGGAGGAAAGATGTCCTCTTTAACAAGTGGTGCTGGGGAAACTCATTATATACACACAGAAGACTGAATCTAGATCTATATATATATGTGATATATCATATATATGTATATATATGTATATATATATGTATACATATATATGTATATATGTGTATATACATATATATGTATATATTATATATATGTATATATATCATATATATGTGATATATCGTATATATATATCACATATATATATCACATATATATATCACCATGTACAAAAATAAAATCAAAATGGATCAAAGACCTATATATTAAAACAGGAAGATTAAACTTGAGTTTTTTGTAAGACAATGGATACAATTTTAGACCAGAATATTAAGTGAAAAAAGTCACACACAAGCTTAAATATCACATAACTTCTTTTATATGAGAAATCCAAAGTATAAACAATTTAAAGAACAAAATAAAAACACAATAAGAAACAACAAGGTAGATCTCGTCCAAATGGGAAAGGGATTGAGAGATGGAAGGAGAATGTAGAGAATGGAAGGAAAGGAGAATAAAAATAAAGATGTGGTGCATAACTGTACCTACTCCCCAGGATGAAGGTATTATGTGCTATAATCACATGCTACTAAAAAATGAAAAAATGAAAAAAATTACTTAGTGTAATATTCAACTGTAAAGAAAAGGAACCAGCTGCTTCAGGTGAAAGATATAAGATGAAACATTAATGGGCATAGGGAATAACAGGCCTTAATATTTTCATAGTAATTTTCAATGCTTAAATGATCTTTGATAGTCTCCTCTTCATATTATTATCACAGAAAATACTATAAGACCCACACAATAGATAAGAAATGTAAGCTTTGAAAGATTATAGTTACAAATACAGCCTCAACTCAAGTCTAATATCTTTTCTACTAGAGCACATTTCCATGAAGATAGTAAAAGTATAGCTAAAAGTGACAGAAACTGTGGACTGGGATATAGAGTGACCAACAGTTCTCATTTTCTTGAATGAGATAGTTCCTGGGAGCGAGGACATTTAGCATGAAATAGAAAAGAGATTTTCCAGTAAACCAGGATGTTTGGTCACAGTGACAACGCAAAGTGGTGTCTGGAACTAAAATGTGTTTGTATTCAATGGCCAAAGCCACAGTAGTCTAATTCTAATATAATGAGAATGTTATCATTGTCAAATCCTGAGGAAATAATGTATCTAGGTAACTTGTGATAAATAAACCCATGAAGATGAAAGGTTAACAGAAATCATAATTCCTGCGCAGTTTTCACAGGAATCATTATGGTCAACATCACTAAAAATAGTATTTCTTGACAGTATTGGCAATTGATGCAATGGAAAAACATTGAATACTCGTAGCACTTTAGAAAGCTGATGTAGGAGGAGGACAAGTTCAAGACCCACCTGGGCAACTTAGTGAAACATTGTTGAGAGAGACAGAGAAAGAGGAGAGAGAGAGAGAGAGAGAGAGAGAGAGAGAGAGAGAGAGAGAGAGAGAGAGACTGGGGCTGTAGCTGAGTGGCAGAATGCCCGTGGGTTTGATTACCAGTACCACACAGTCAGAAAAAGTAATTGGAGAGGATCTAATGAACCCTTAAGAGTAGGCAGGAAATAACAGAAGTAGATCTAGGAGATTATGCTGGCAGATTATGTTCAGTTAGCCAAATCCAAAAAGTAGAATACAGAACATACGACCACTTTTTTCTACAGATAAGTTCCAAGAAAATAAAACCAACCAAATATCTTGTTTGGATCCTGACAGGAACAAACCAATTGTAAATATTTTTAAGGTGATTGGGATGAAATAGAAATTACATACTAAATAATTATTATTTTCATTACTATGAATGACAGTTACACTGAGGAGTTATATTTATAAAAGTCTCACTCTCATCAAGGAGTACACTAAAATAATATGCAAGAATACAAAAATATAATATCTAAGAGTTTCTTTAAAATACACATTGCATACACAAGTATACTTAAGGGGATTTCTCCATTTTTTGCAATTATTTTAAAGGTTTTTGAATTTACAGATATTAAGACAATGCCAAGTAATCTAATAAAATAATAGACTGGTATACAATAAAGGAAGAAAAATATAGAATGCTGGCCTGGAAGACCTTAATATTGCCAATGGTAATGGAAAAATGGGAAATCAATGACAACTAAGAATACAGGAATAGGTGTTCACATAAAGCTGGATGCAAAGCATGTTTGGATTCAAATTCATTAATTGTACCTTTATTTGTCTGTATCTTAACACATTTGAACAATGTTCATTTTGTACCATCAAAAGAAGTACATAACAATGTATATAAAATACATCAAGGTTGAATTTTTAAATACTCTAACAGTATACTTTTACAGTTGGCCGCAACACATCTATTTTAAAGGAAACAAACTCCCAATAGTAAATGATAATCTAAAAAAACTCTTTGAAGTAACAGATGCAATAGACAGTTATTTTATCCATGCTAAGGAAATGCAACATGTTTTTCTTTGTATATAAATCTGAAATGAAGTGAGTCTTCCAAACTACCACCTAAAAGGAATATGCTTAGAAACACTGTTTATAGGCATAGGCCTCAGTTAAATAATATTTCAGAGTCCTGTTTTAATGTCACTTTGATAATACTTGTTCGCATTCTCTTTCCACTCAGTACCTGCCCAGACTGAACACTTTGGCTCCTGTGCAGTACCAGTTTTGTGTGTGTGTGCATGTGTGTATGTGTGTATCAGTAGGAGAATGAATAATACATTTAACTTCATCCTGTCAAAGAGCTATATCTCCAATATCTAATGCAATGTGAGTACATATTAGGGGTCCAATAATTATATGTTGAATTATTAAGTAAATTTAGTTTTAAGCAAAGATATCACTAAACACCTAGAGACATCACAGGAAATGTTTTAAACCTTTCCAAATACTGTCACATATCCCATCATAGCATTTTAAAACAACACAGCTCTTCACTTACATTTTCTTGTCACCAGGATACTGTAGACTAGAATTTTTACAGGGACACGGCAATGAGACTGTAGCATGAGTAAAGCTATTTCTTTCATTCTCTTTCTTTTTTACAATGTTGATGATGAAACCCAAGGCCTCACCCATGCTAGGCAAATGGTCTACCACTAAGCAACAATCACAGCATTAGTAAAGCAATTTCTAACAAGGATCATTTTGTGCTATCATGGGAAGGTCCAGCTTCTTATACCTATTAAGGAAAGTTGATTTTACCAACAATTATTTTATAATCTAGTTAATGCTTCTGGCCTGGTATTTTCTTTTAGGAGATGTAAATGAAAAAGGTAAAATATTATTCTTTGTAATTTTATAACTCAGTAGTACAGATGACTTTTTTGTATTCACTAAATGAATTACATTTTGAGAACTGGTATTTCTAATTTCACGATGCATATTAGATGAAAAATTCCCTTTGATAGGGAATTTGTAAAAATTAATGATTGATTTTTTTAAGTCATAAACAGAATTCTAATTTTATACCCAGATTTATAATTATATCTAGCTGATAATCAATATTTTTTATTCAGTTGTTCTCACATGAATATAATTTGTAGAATTTTCTTCTTAAAATCAAGAACTTGATTTTTAAAAAATTTAAATGTAAAATATTTGTATTTTTAATTTTTAAAAATGCCTTCCCTCTCTAATATTTCAAGAGAATATAATAAACTACTTATGGCTAGAACACCAGAAACACTGAAGAATAATTGATAGCACAAATATTTTTTAAAAAAACAAGCTTTCTTTCTTCCTCTCCCTATGCTCCAATTTTAGTATGATACAAAAATCTTTTGTAGTATAATATGTATAAACAATGATAGCCAAGATTTCAAACATTAGATAAAAATTGCCAATAAAACATAACTTTTAAAAATAGAATTCCACATGCAACTTCACCACTGACTTTTTATCTAGATATCCCAAGGTTTTGGTATTTTTTCCTAGCTAGCTCATTCATACCTTTCACACTAACACATACTAAAATAAAATAATAAACTATATTTAAATCAGTTTGAAAGAATGACGTGACTCAAATAGTCTTTAATATATTATATAATCATTTTAGAATACTTTCTATCATTTAGATAAAATGAGTCATGACCAGTAAGGAATAAAACCTTTAACCTTATGTCCATCTATTTACCTAGCTCTTCAACTTCCATCTATCTGTTTTGTGAGTGTATCTTTTAGGTAAATTCCTAGAAGTATAAATATAGAATTGAACTGTGAATATTTCACATTTTTATAGATATTGTTTCTCTTTTTTTTTTTTTTTGTACCAGGGAATCTAACTCAGGACCTTGTGCTTGTGAGGCAGACGGGGGAACCACTGAGCTAAATCCCTGGCCCAATATTGTCTCATTTTTAACCATATTTACATTTGCTTTTGGAATATTATGAAATCTTTTCTAAGCAAAACCTAATGGAGAAAATAAGAACTGGAAGGGTAATGGTGTAGTTAATAAAAGCACCAGATAATTTTTTTAAAAAAGTTTTACTTGGCTACACTTTCTACCAACATTTGTAAAAAGATATTAATATGCCCTTCTGCGTCAGCATTTCATGTTGACACTGGAGAGATTAAAGAGTGAGAATAGGCAAGACATATTCAGTTAAAAACACATAAATGAAAAGAAATTGGCAAAGAGTAATCAATGTTTTGAATAAAAACAAAGTTTCATAACTAAATACTAATCTGATCAACTGTGAAAGCAGCATGTTAATAATTTACTATTTTTATGGAGACATAGCATATACAGAGTTTGTCTCCCTAAAATCAAAGACAGGAATAGCCAGTAAAGATTCTTTGCTAGATACAAAGTAAAAATTACATAAATTGAATTAGTTTCTTTTTCCCTAGACCTTTTATAAAACAAGGCAACCATAACACAAAAATATCAGTAATAAACCTGTTTCTAGCATCTGCTTAAGTTTTATTACATATTGTATATTTATTATATTTAAGCCACATACTTAACATCCATAAAACATTCATTTATTCTCCTTTATTTTAGCTTTACTTCATTTCTTAGTATTTGTTGGAGAGGGGTGCCCTCAGATACTTTAATTACTCAATTAACTAATTTTCAACTGTCAAACACAAAAATGTGAAAATATTGACATATTCAAAAAACAACCTTAACTGCATATTCTATAATAGTCACTGTTCTTCGATATTAGAAATTTTCTATTCTCTGCAAAACTGAAAGTCACATACTTAGAAGTGAGAGAAGCATGTGGGCAAATCTGGTTTGTAACTGTGTGAACATAAAAGTGCATTAAAGTCAGCCTTTGTTTTGGAAGAATGCTTACATAGCTTTCAAAATATATAGCTTTTAAGCTGCCTTGGCTTTGCTGACAAAAGGGGAATTCACATTATAAATCTAAGAAAGAGACAAAGGATTCAAAGACTGTAATAGTGCTAATGAAGAATTTGATTTAGTTTTTCTTCTAAATTGAAATTCTCTCTTGCTATATGGGGGAGCAAGAGAGAAGGGAAAAATAGCAGCAGGAGGATGGCACAGAGTGGCTGAGGTCAGGGCCTGTCTCTAACACACCCCTTCTTCCTCAAGGGTAATGAAGGAGAAAAAAATGTATCCTGGGGATTGTAGCCCTCCTCTAGATCTTGCTAAATGCTTCCAGATCTAAGTGCTTAAAAGCCAAGAAAACATTCACAGAGAGAAATACATGAAAACATTCAAATGTATGGGGCATATATTTCAATTTAGTTAGTACTCAAAATTTAAAAACATGTCAACACAGAGATTGTCAGCAAGTCATTAAACTATCCAATTATGGGATTAAGCTCCTTGTTTAGGTAAGGTAGTTAGAAAAACAAACTGAAATGAAACTCAGACCAAAATGACATGAATTACATTTTTAATTAAGCATAGTTTTGAGGACAAGTGACCATTATGACTGACTTGAAAATCATGTAGTTTAAAGACATTTGAATTGCAGTTTAATTTCATTGTATAAATATCTGAAAAGATCAAATTTTAATTTGATTTTCAAAATTTATCAGCATTAAATTCAACTACAATTCAATATATAAATGCTAAATAATTTACAAGTACGTCAAGTAATTGTACCGACATTTAACATAATATTTTATTATTGCTTATAGAAATAGTTTGATATATTTTTAATACTTTTATATTTTAAAAGACAAAGAACAAAACTGTATTCTAATTCCTCTTAAATTTTAAATAGAACACAAGTCTTCATATAGAAATTATTATCCAGAAAATACAATAGGTTTTTATTATGTTTTCTAGTAAAAAAAAAAAATGAATAAACAGAATTCTGAATTTAGCCCTTTAGCAACTACATCTTAACTCAAAAGGTCTTGGGAGTGTTTAGAAATAGCAGGAATATATGAAAATACTCAACTTCAAAATTCCTGCAAAAATCTATTCACACAACCATTTCATTCAGAGAAGTTTATCCAAATGTAAGTATACTCCTCAAAGCTATATTAAAGAACTTAAATATGAATTAATGAATTGCAATTTCCAAATTAAGAATATCTTGGATCTTTTTCAATATGACAAAGTTCCATCCGCCTAAAATGTTTTTTGAAAACATAGTAGCAAAGAACCAAACTTTAAATTCATTCATGAAGCTGTAAGACCGAGGGCCTTACCAAACGCTCCGAGGAGCTGACTATAGTGAAGCACACCCAGGAATCCCAGTGGTGCCTTCAGAATGTAAGACTGAGAGCCTTACCAAA
>NW_004624827.1:7252726-7269679 GCF_000247695.1 Heterocephalus glaber | reverse complement strand
ATCAGATTGTTCCATCTCATTTCCCTTTGGGGTTGCTGTAGGTGATCTGGAAGTCTGTTTTTGAGGCTTGTTTATGTGTCTTCTCATTTCCATGCTGTGTGTGTGGCGGGGGGGTGGGGCTTCTGGTGCGCGGCTCACCTTCTCTGCCTTAGGAGTGTGGAATGGTAGCAGGGAGCCTCCTTCCAGGTGCTGGGACTGGCTCACCTTCTGTGCCCTAGGAGCATGGAATGGCGGCAGAGGAGCCTCCTCCCAGGCACTGGGACTAGCTCACCTTCTCTGCCCTAGAAGTGTGGGCTGGCAGCAGGGTAGTCTTCTCCAGTTCTTTATGTATTCTAGATAGTAGACCCTCGTCTGAGGAACAGCTGTTAAAAAATTCTTCCCACATTGTGGGTTGTCTCTTCATGCTGTTGGTGGTTTCTCTTGCTGTGCAGAAGCTTTTGAATAAGAAGAGATCCCACTTGTTGATTTTTTGTGTTAGTTTGTCTGTGACTGAGGTCTTGTTCATGAAATCTTTTCCTAAGCCAATGTCTTCAAGAGTTCTAAACTCTCTCCCAGACAGTATAGTATTTCTGTTTTAATGTTTAACTCTTTAATCCATTTTGATTTTAGTTTACTTCATGGTGAGAGATATAGGCCTAATTTTAATCTTTGGCAAACTGAAACCCACTTTTTCCAGCACCATTTATTAAAGAGGCTATCTTTCCTCCTCTGAGGGTGTGAGGCTCCTTTGTCAAAGATGAGGTGGCTGAGTGTGTCTGGAGTTGTTTCTGAATCTTTTAATCTGTTCCACTGGTCCTCAGGTCCATTTTTTTTTGTCAGTACCCTGCTGTTTTTATCACAGTAGCTTTGTAGTATAGTTTCAAGTTGGGGATTGTGATACGCTGTTATCTAGAATTGCTTTTGCTATTCTGGCTCTCTTCTTGTTCCAAATGAATTTTTGGATTGTTTTCTCAAGCTCTTTTAGGTATGCTGTTGGAATTGCATTAGGGATTGCATTGAAAAGACTATCTATAAACCCTAATACACATGAATAATGAAGCAAAAGATCTAGGCAGAATAGATCATGTACTGTGTATTTCCATTTATATGACAAATGCAAAACTATTCTATGCACTTAGAAGTGAAAGATATTAATTTACCTTGAAAAATGAGTTTTTATTCTATTTTATTTTTAAAATTTATTTTCTATTTACTGCTGCCATAAAAAAATCACTAAATTTTAAATTTTCTGTTTCCAGTAAAGATGCTTATGATACTTATTTGTTCTAAGTTTTTCTTGAACATCATGTAAGTATTGTATGTACAAAATCATGCATTAATAAAATAGTTCATTTTTGCTTCCCAATCATTAATGTTTATTCTAGCTTTATTGCATGGATGGAGTTTTCCTGTAGAAATTGAATAGAAGTGATGATAAAGATATTATTGTCCCATTTCTATCTCCTGATTATTGAGGAACAATACACATACACAAAAGTACACATACCATAAAGTGTACAGCTTGATTAATTCCCACAAATTGAACATATCCACCAAATAACTGAACAGGATTGGCAACTCAGAAGCTCCCATTATTTTATTGTTTTAAGCTGTTAAATTTTGAAGTGATTCACTATGCCACAACACTATAAATTCCTATCAAAATCTCAGAGATTTTGGGTGGAAATTCAGAATTGGATTTCAGTATTGATATAGAAATGCAAAGGACAAGAATATCCAGAAAAATCATGAAAAAATCCACCCCCAAAACTTGTATTAACCTGACAAGTTATCAAGACTAATTACAAACCCCTACTAATTATAACAATGTGATAAAGGTAGAATGACAAACTGTCCAGTGGGATAAAATGTAGAGTTCATAAACATCTATATACTACAGTCATCCAATTGATGACAGAGGTGATGCTAAAGGAAAATGAAAAACAGAATGGTCTTTTCAATAAATGATGCTGGGTTAATTAGATGTCTTTAAAGAGGGGAAGTTTCTAGACCTTTATGTCATTACAAACTACAATTCAACATGAAATGTGAAAGGTAAAATTATATATAAACATACTCTATATAATGTATATTTTAGAAAAAATATGGAACAGTCTATGATATGGTTGTTGGTAAATATTTTTAAGTAGAAAACAAACTTTTTATTCACATGGGTGTAATTTTAATGAAGCTACATGAAACTCAAGTATTTTCATCCAAAGTCAATAAAAAAGAATAAAATCTGAGACTGCAGAGCCTGATATTTCTATTATGTATATCCTGCAATGGATTTGTATCCATTACATAAAGCGTTCTCCTACACACAGAAACTCCGTGACTTGCAAACATTCATGGAAAAGAACAGATCTGGCATTATGAACATTTGTAGATGAGAACAAATCACGTAAGTTGCTCATATGTCTGCCTCACCATTTTAAGGTAAATGTAAAAATAAATAGTTTATTTACAGTTATACTGTACTGTACCACCATTTTAAGGTAACTGAAAAAGTAAAAATAGTATATTTACAGTATTTATATGTGTGTGGGTTTTTTTATGTTTTACATTGTATATTTGTGTCAAAGGTATATAAGACTAACTTTGTCAGACTTACAAATGAAGCTGACTTCCCCCAGAATAAAATTCTTTCATAAGCCAGGACTTACTGTATTAACCCAGTTGAAAATTTGTGCCAAAGACACAATTGATGCATCAAAAACAAGGACACCTAAATGGCAGATGAAAATTTCTCTCAATTTATTTTTTGTAAGAAAATGAGAACCAAATTCACTATTATTATAACTATGTTTAAAATACTCAAATGAGTAAAAAAGTAAACAAACACCAAGTTTTGTGAAAAATGTGGATGAACAGGAAAGCTCCAAAATTGCTATTGCATATGTAAATTAGTACAATTATATTGAAAAAAGAGCACTAGTTACTAAAGCTGAACATATGCATACTCTGTGATGTAGCTAAGTATATACTCAGTGGAAATGCATACATATGTTCACAATATAAAAGGTGAAATAGATATAAACTACTCATAGCAAAACTATAGTTGTCAAAAATGAGAAAATACTTAATCAGCCATCAATGTGATGAATAAATTGTGATATGCTCACACCATGGATTTCTATACAGTATTGAAAATGAACATTCAACACAAAAGCTGATTCTCACATCATATTGAGGAAAAAAGCCATGCAAAGTGTGCATATTGTATGAGTCCACTTATATAAAATATGAAAATGGTCCAAATAACCCACAAATTAATAGAAAAATGGTTGCCCCTATATGACAGTGGTGTTTCTTATTAAAGTTAGCTTTAAATGTGTTTATTTCATGAAAATTAATTGAACTATGTATGGTCATGATACATGAACTTTTTGCATACATACTATACCTTAATAGATTTTTTCATAATAAAAAACTGTCATTTCTTTTTGTTTTGTTAAAATGAAAAAATGGCATGCACATTTCTAACTGAAAATGTAGACCTATATACCTTATAGTATTGTCCTAAATATTTTTGCCTTATTGATTTGCCACTTCTCCATAAAGTAAGCTACAGCTTTGTTGATAAAACCAGCCTAAAAATACACTATAGGTTTAAATGCTTTCAACATCAAATGATCTTAAAATAATCATTTTTATTAATTAAACCTTGTAGCATCTGTAAAGATATGTGTAATTGTTTGATAAAATATGCTTATGTTGCAACAAATAAAATCCCCCAAAACACATGCTTAGTCTGGAAAATCCTCATCATATCTCACCTGAGAAACTTTTAATTCCACTATCTATAGAACAAATTTTATTTTCTTTAAGAATTCTAAAAACTGTATATAAAATGACCTTTTTTGTGTTTCCAGTGTGAACTCCTTCTACTCGTTATTATTGGCTCATTAAGTGATTTCTGATTGCATGATTATGCCCCTGGAAATGTTTTATGTTATGTATTTGGAGTAAATAGAGTCCTTCATTCATTGGGATTACAATCTAATGAAAATTATCTATTCTAAGAAAAAATGCACACATAAGAAGCATTCTCATTTCCCCACCAAGCTCTTATTCATGGGTGGCAGAAAAAACTCAGGATGCTCTTGACTTTTTGCTAACACATGTTGCTGAAATGATTCTAAAATATATGGTATACGTATATGGGAAACATAAGAAAGAATGGAGTAGGAGGAAGGAGAAGACATTACAAGATAGTAAAAGTAATTTAAGAGTAGGTATGACATATCCCAGTGACACCACCAGGAAGGGTCTGGAGAAGGAATAATGAATTTCTAATGATTCCAGTGATAGGGTAAAAGCTGTTAGCCACTTTTATTGTTACTCTTAATGCATTCCCTGGCATGAGGTAATATAAAAAAGTGTGCTTTCTATTGCATATAAACCAGAAGCTGAGAATTTACCAGATGGATATAATCCTCATTCACTGAAAATCCAGATCAATTCTACTGTAAAGGAAAGTTATCTTGTACCTGAAGATATCAGATAACTATCCTCACTCATCTTGTTGAGTAGGACAATTATACCTCTCAGAAGCACAAAATGTTAACTTATTCTATTTTAATTATTTTCTTCCCCTCTCCCTATGTCAACTTATTTTAAAATCTGAAGAGGAAAGTGAGGCTAAAGGATAAGAATGGGAGACACAAGAAGAGGTAGGATGCCTTTGAACTGAACTTTTCCCCTTCACTTTCAGAAGGATGCTGAATTTTCAACCAATTAATTATACAAGAAAAGAATTGTTTTCTATGGCACAGTTTTTTATATGATCTATTAACTATAACAATGGAAATTATCTTTAATACTAAATGAATTTAAGTGAAATTACTTATAAAAGGAAGTCTTCTGTACTTTTGTATGAAGGCTATTCACTTAAAATGAAGACTGTGCATTTGCTTTTTGTTTCTTATGTCAAAAAGTAGTTAGATCTTCATTTTACTATATTACTTGTTTTAAAAGTGCTTTATTATACAAGCGAATAAGTCTCTCTTTTGTTTCTTGATTTTCTAATTTTTCCTGCGCTAAATTTTTTCCTCACTACAGAAACATATTTTTACTTATCTAAAAGGGGATAGATGAAAGTAATAAAACAGATAAGATTAAAGCAATATTTTATTACTTTAAGTTTATTTTCTCACTTGTCAAGGTCATATACAACAGGCAAATAAGATTTAAGTTGAATATAAAAAATGCAACAAACCAATACATTATAATTCTCACAAAGGGTAGAAATTGCTGAGAAGCTTTTTATATTTTAATGGAAAAAATAAATCTAACATGAACATAATTTACAAAATGTTTTCACAACACAGTATTCAGTAAATTATTCCATCCAACCTCACATTCATCATAAGGCATGGCTATTTTCTTAAGCATATTCAAATACCACTTCAAAAAAGAATCTTATTTTCTAAACTGCCTTTTTTGTCAGGTTTCATTTTATCAGTGAGACATATCCCATTTGGTCCTTTATAGGAAGCTGTATTTTAACTCTTATTTATAAGCCTTTGTAGATGAACACATGAATTAATTTTTAAATTTTTAAATTGTTATTTGGCACATTTTCCTAATTAAATCATTAAAATTTATTATGTGGCCCACCAGTTCCTCCGTGTGTATCTCACATTTGGACAAATGCACATTTGAAAAAAATTCTCATAAAAGTATGGATTTCTGTTTCTAATAAAGTATCTTTCTAAAAATTAAGAATTGCTTGTCAGAAAGGCCAGTTTTAATCTTTTCAATATTTATTTCCTTTATGCTCTGTAGGAGAAAGGTTCTCAGTTTAAGTTTGGGCAGGTTAACTTTGTTCTAACTCCACGATTATTTTATCAGCATCAAAATTTCAGCATTTAGGTGATTAGCTAATTTTCTTTACAGGGATGCCATTATTAAAGAAATTATCTTCAGAGGAAATTAAGAGCAGTGAAATGATAGAAACTACTCAAAGCACAAAATATTTAATCAGAAAAGCTCCCAAAGTAGATGTATTAACATTACCAATATTTCAGCATTAAGATTAGTGGTTAAGATGCTTGACAATGATTATAAGTCTACCTAGAGTCAGATTTGTTATTGGAACATCAGTAATCTCAGCACTACATTATCAGGTGGGAAGTAGAAAAGTCACATTTCAGAGGTAAAGAGATCATTTTATTTCTTGTGCTTAATTACGCTGTCAGCTATAATCCAGTAGTATAATTCTGATAAAGGAAAGTGTTCTAATTTTACTTAATAGTGGATAAAAATGATGCTAAGAGAATTGGTTTACTTGGATAAGATTTTTTTCTTATCCAAAATAGACTGTGAAACAAGTTAATTGTATTCTACTTTTAAGCTGAATTCTACTGGCATATCTTAGAGAAGGAAACTAAATAAGCATTGCAAAATGGTGCTATACACAAATTTCCTGTGGTACCACGCTTGATTGGTCCACACATCCAGAGATACTGTTGCGCTATGACTTATGATTTCTCTTTCTCACAGATGTGACATGGAGAATGTAATATTAAGCATTGTTTCACAAACAGGGTATAGTTGCACCATAGAAGATTCAAGGGTTCTGAAAAATCATTCAAAATGATTCTAACAATGATTTAGAATGAATAAGTAAAATATAAAAAATACATTTGAAGAAAATTTATGTGTACATTTGCTACATATTCATGTAGAGTAGGTTCTTTGAGTCATAATGCACTTGAGAATATACTAGTTGATCACCCAAATATCAGATGGATTTTATGGACAACTTCAACCTCATTCCAGCCACTGTGTTTTGGAAAATTCATATGAGGCTTATTCAAAATTTTATATATTAACATAGCTGGCAACATGACAACACTACTTACCAGGTCAAATGAATTATGAGCCATTCTTCAACAAAATGTTCTTTCATTCTGTCAATATGCCAATCCTTTTACCACATCTCTGCTTTTACACATACTAGTCCTTCTCCCTAATGTGGTGGGTTGAACTGCACCCTCCCTTACCTATCTATGTACACCCATGCCTTGACCTTTGGGACCTATGAATGTAGCCTTCTTTTTGACAAAGGGGCTTGTACGTATAATTAAGAATCTCAAACCAGTTAATACTGCATTTAATATGGGCCCTAGATCAAATTACAGGTTGTTTATAAGAGATAGGCAGAAATAGAAAGGGCACAGAGACACTCAAAACAGAAAAAACTGTGAAGACGTAGAGTAAGACAAGAATGATTCATCCACAAACCAAAAGATGTCAAGAATTGCTGGCTGCCACCAACAATAGGAGAAAGGCACGAACCAGATTCTCCATTCCAGCCTCCATAAGTAACCAGTCCTGATGACACTTTGATATTGAGTGTCTAGCCTCCAGAACTGGGAAAGAATAAATTTCAATTGCTGGGAGCCATCAGGTTTGCATTGGTTAGAGCAGCCAAAAGAAACTACCATATGGGTATACTTCTACCTCCTTTCACAGATGGCCTTTGATTCCCTCTCTGGCTAAAGGCCTTTTACTCAAAAGGGGCTTTCCTTGACTATGCCAATAAATTACATCTCTAGACCTGTTACTCTTTACTCACTGAATTATGTTCACTTTTGTTGCATTCATCACAAATTAGGATTACATATTTATTTATTGCCTGACTTCCATAGTGGATATAAGCTCTGTAAAGAGCTTTTTGCCTCCTTTGTTTGACCAAACAGTCCATTCAGCAACTCATAAATGTTAGGTACATACTGGGTTCCAAAGTTGTTGAAAACATGAGTATTAATGAATAATCTACTTCAGAGATTCAGTTTCTAAATTCCATTCACCACTTTCTTAAAAACCAAAAAGTTAAGCACTCCTAGAATATTGACAAGTATAGTGCAATTTACTGTGGAATGGAAGGCAAAAGAAATAGATTTATCATTTGATGCAGAGTATACAAACACACACACACACACACACACACACACACATTCCAAATCTTAAGATATTTATGTTCTTAAAATTCCCATCAGTCATGCCACAACTATACATGCTCAATCTCATGTATTTTCTGGCTTATTTTTTCTACTCTATTTTCTCATCTTCCTTTCCTCTTATTAAAAAAGAAGAAGAAATTCATCTTTTATAAAGAGTTTTATTCACTAATTTTAATCCCAAACCCAAGACCCTCAAGTATCAACTCCTAAGCCATTTCCCCTTGTGTTTCACAGATTTATAGAATGCTTCTTACACATCAGTGACTATGCTATTGAAAAAATTTCAAAATTTAGAAATAAGGCAAAGCAAAAGCAGCACATCTTCTTAATTTCCTAGTAAAGCATTTTTTTAATCAGCCCATCTAAGGATTGCTTAATTATATAAAAATGTATGTTTGATTGACTACTAATTAAAACTATTAAAAGAAAGTAAAACTACAAGTTAATGATTGCAAATGATTTCTTTTTAGTAGAAAAGGCAATTCTGAAGTGTTATGGACCATTGGTCTGTAGGACATTAACCAGTCATGTACCTAACCTAATTATCTTTTCCCAAAAATTTTTCTCCAATGTCTAAATAGTTCTCTTCCTATAACTCTCCTTAACAGTAGCTGTGCTAGTTTCCTGATTCCCCATTAATTAGTTTAATAAAAATTTGACATGTGTTCATCCTATATTTGTATAAGAGCATATTATGGACTTTTAAAAAATGATATTTTAGCAGATATAAGTACTTTAAAACAAAAAACTCATCAGATACTTACCAAAGTGTGGTTTTAAAGAACTAAAAATGCCCTCCTCGAAACTCAGTGGCACTGTCACTGTTTGTGATAATACATCCATAGAATTTTCCCCCAATACCACTACACACTGGACTGAAAAGTTTTTGATCAATAATACAGAAGACAAAACGCCTCCGTTTTACTTCCAAATAGCAGACTGTATTTTTTCCTTTCCAACACTGCTCCTTTTACTTTTCCTAATTCTGATCAAAGTTATTTTTTAAATGCAGTCATGTATAGCCCAGAGAACTGCCTAATTTGACTAGAAATATTTTGTAAATCCATAAGTAAAATAGAGGGTGATGATTATTATGGTCTGTTTTCATCATGATACCACTTTGCAGGTACTTTCACAGTATCAAAAGTTGAGTTTATCTTTGATTAACAGATACTGTAGCAATGTTACTAGGTCAGGAGTAAAATGACAGACAGGCCTTTGTCTTTAAATATGACTCTCCACTTTTGCAAACATCACTGAAGCATCAGTAAAAATAATATACATGAAGGCCATTCATAGGTTTATGACAGTGTGCTTTAACCATCTTGGGTATTTAAATTAGAATGGTCATAAGCAAATCCTAAGCTCTTTTGGATAGAAGAATACACACACACATCTACATATATAGACATATTTATACATTTGATGGTTAATTGATTGTGTCATCTTGAGAAGTTAGTTAAGAGAAGCTTAATTAAATTAGCTCAGCAATTCTGCACCCTAGGGGGTGGAGGACCCACTCAAGGGCAGCTTATTGGCTACATGGCATAAAGGGAAAATGAGAAAGGATGGATCTGCTTTCTGTTACTTTGAAGGAGCTGCAGTCTTCACATAGGATGTCATCTCCTGGCTTCCAGTGCAGACTCCAGTCTTCCAGTGCAGACCCATCAGCCCACTGATACGGACTTGCACAGATCACTGCAGTGAGCTCCAGACCTTTGATTAATCCTTTGGTGTCCAGTGTGCAGACAGACCCTCTGGACTCCTCATCTGACTCTGTGGGTGGTCATTAAATGTATGAATCATACATTCATACATATTTGTATGTCTTGTGTTACATCTATTTCTCTAGGAAATACTGATAAAATGCACATACAAATATTTACATTACCAAAATTATTTTACATCTTAATGATATTAATTTATGTTAAACTGTAAATTTGACTCCACTAAATATGAATATTTGGTTGCAGAAAAGTTAAAATAATACTAGTGAGCCTTTAGAATTTTTAATATAAGGATCAAAGTGACACACTGAACATCAAAATATCTATTATTCTTCACTTTATATTCATTCTTAAAATAATGGGGACATCTATAAAATGTACTGCTATAGTCATATTGGGACATTAAAAGGTTACCACTGCCATCAAATGTTTTTTTTAATTTGAGTGTGTGTCTCTCTGTGTATGCGTGTATGTGTGTGTTCTGCTAAAGAGTATACTGAGGGTAAAATTTAACAATTTGTTTATAAAATATATTTATAGTTGATTTTATTGACAAATTGTATCAAAGATCATTATGAAAAATTAATTATTTTATGTCTTACAATTTCAATACAATTGTAGGTCACTCATTGAGTAGATGCGAACATTTAATAAGATTGGTATAGAACCTATGATAACATTTTATTCTTCAGTATGAAGCATTGTGGACACTAAGAGAAAAGCTTTGATTTGTTATTGTTTTTATTTTCATGTGTCTTACTACTGAGCAGTAGTCTCCTCAGAGACTCATCCAATAGTAAGCTTTTTGATGGAAGTCTTCATATTGAGGATCCTACAAACCTATGTATATGCAATGTTGTTTCATAAGTTATAGAGGTTTACTTGCGAAAGTATTCAAACAAGGAACTAATAAATATGAAACACTCAGAAATACCAAAAAACAAAGAATTCTAAAGACTATGTCTTATTTACTTTTCTTCATGGTGAGACAAAATACCCAACACCCAAAGTTAAAGGAGGAAATTTTATTTTAGATTATAATTTATAGAGGTTTCAGTTCACATTTGCTTGACTTCAAGGCAGAGTGGCGTGGAAGAGAGGCATCGTAGAAAAGAAACAGTTCATGGCCAAAGCAGGCAGGTAAAAGGCAGCAAAGCAGCAAAGTAACAAAGTAGCTATTTTCTGTCCCTTTATATTCCATCCAACCAACTTGTCTTTTGGGTGGTGGCACCCACATGCAGGGTGGGTCACCCTTAATCTCAGTATCACATCCCTAATCCCAACATCACATCCTTAATCCCAGAATCACACACTCTAATCAAGCCACCTTCAAAACTGCCCACCTATGACCACATGAGACTTTGGGGGAACATCTAGGTACATGCCATAGTGTTATTATGCTCACAAGATATCTGCCAAGAGTTCAAACCTGGTACTGATCAGCCATATGCTGCCCTATTGCTTATCAGCCCTAAGGGTTACCAGGGATTGAGCAAACCTCTAGGGGGGCTATCAATATTTCTAGAGAATTGAGAGACAATAGAGGAAAAAAAGGGAAAGTAGAAGGCGAGGAGCCAAAAAGAAAAACATTAAGAGAGAAATAAGAAGAGCATAGTAAACTAGGAAAAGAAGGAGATCCAACAAACAAAACTTGACAAAAATAATGTTTCAATCCCAGGCTAAGGGATTAGTAAAACCATTTGGTAAAACCATTCATGCCTGGCTATTACACAAGCTACAACTACATGATCTTTATCTTTTCATTCTTTAATTAAAGGAAAGTAAGTAAAAGTACTGCAGGTTGTGTGTTCAGACTATTAAACTGTTACATATGAAGAAAGAATACTTTGTATTAAGCTAAATAAAAACCAAAAAGACACAAAAATGTAAACATTTATACTTGTCATTAGAATAGTGGGACGAAACCTTGCAGAAATCAACTTTGCCCTTCTCTTTATGTCTTGGGTTAACTAGCAAATGTAGATGCTAGCAAACTGGGATGGGTAAAAAATAAAATTAGATATATTTTACCTTACCCCATTATTACTCTTCATTATTCAATGATATTATATAATTATTCCAAAAGTGTCAGGCATTCTGTTAGATGCTATGATATATGATAAATAAAACCATGTACCAATGGAGCATATAGCTAATGCAAATAGACACTAAAATAATAAGAATATCAATAATATATTTTTAAAATCTTGATAATTGCTCTAATGTTAAAGTGAGACCAGGGTGTGGGTCATTTTTCCATATATAAAGTTTACCTCACAATAAAAAGTTTAAAAGTACAGTATTTTGATATGAGATATCCAAAAGAGGGAGTCAAGTTATTGGTTGCGTGTCTGGTCTTTTAAAAAATTTTTGGTTTAGAGTATATATTATGAGACTCAAGCACGTACATGGTATTTATAACCATAGAGCTAGGTGAGAAAAACTAGAGAATTCTCTCTGTTATCCTCCAGTGAAACCATAAGAAATGTTTAAATGTCTAAACTGGTTAAGAATAACATATTTAAATCAAATCCACAGAAGTCCTATTCAAGATTCACACCACTGTCATCAAGTGGTACCAAAGGAGTTAATTAAAGTTCTTTAAAGATTCTATTCTGCGAATGTTTTTTGTTTTTGTTTTTTTGGTACCAGGGGTCAAACTCGGGACCTTACGCTTGTGAGGCAGGTGGCAGAACCACTGAACTAAATCCCCGGCTTTAAAGATTCTATTTATTTATTATTTGAAAGAAAAAAAAGGCCGCACAGGTCACTTTTCAATCCAGCCTCTTCTGGTTTTTGATTTCATTTTGTTGAAAGAAAAATTAAAAGATCAAACAAGTGTATGAGGGCTCAGCAACAATAAACTCAGTTGATAAAAGTTGGTTCTCTTATTTAAACAAGTGTAAGGCTGTGAATGATAAGAATAACAATATTAAGAAAAATGAGCCCAAAATCATGGACAATAATCTTATAAAATTAGTAAAGATCAGTGTTTTGAGCGCAGGTTTTGGACTGAGGACATAAGTATATTTGAATTCTGGTACCCACAGTTCACTATCATCTCATACAAGTTACACAGTCATTTAAATTATCAATTGTATTATTTATTAAAGTGTCTTCATAGGTTTAGTATAAGAATTAATTGGATTATATTCATAAAATACAGAGATTCATTAGAAACATTTAATGGTCAATCCCAACGTTTTTGTTTCACAACTTCTCTCACAAAAATATCATGAGCAAGAGAGAACTCAATTGAGTTAAAACTGCAGGTCAGTAGTAAAGTGCTTTCCTAGAAACTTGAGGCCCTGAGGTCTATCCCCACCATGTTGCAGAGAAAAATAACCCAGATGACTGAATAAAATCAATCCTCTTAATTATAAGTAAAATAATTCTTCAAAAATTTGACATTACTTCTAAAACTCTGCTATTTAGAGCAGCTGTTTATCTTCATAATGAAGAGAAATGAAGATACACAATTAAGGTGTATCTGTGGTTATTAAAATATTTTTTCACTTAAGAGCTAATACTACTTCAAGTCTTATATAGAGCACTTAAGTAACTCTCTACATAACAAAATATCCAAAAGAACACAAAACCGAATCCATAATTGGAAAATAAGTAACTTCCGCATTATTCTGTTTCCCCATCCATGACTCCCTATAAACTGCCTCAGCAATTTTTAGAGAAAATCATTGTACTGATCCAGATACTCTGCTTACCTCTATTTCCTGACCTCTGAAGTATAAAGGACTGACACTTGCAACACAGATTTTTAAAAATTAATTTTATTGGTACATTTTAGATATACAATATAATGACATTCATCATTGGAAATTTGCTCCTTTACATAATCTCTCTTGGTTCTTATTTTTTCCCCCTTTCCCTCTCCTCCCTTCAACCCCTCCAGCCCTCCATGTTTACAAAGACTTTGTTTCCATTTTTTTCATTTTCTCATATTAATTCCATTCCTTTTTTTCCTTTCCCCTACCCCTCCCACTTCCCCTTCCCCTTTGCCCCTTTTCTTCCAGTTTCACATTATCTATTATAACTTTTAGTCCTTATTTACACTTTCAGTTTCTCACACTAGAGAAACAATTCAGTATTTACACATGTGTTCTATTTATTTCACTTAAGAGTATCGCCTCAATGTGTATTCATTTAGCAATAAATGTCTCTAATTTCTCATTTTTGATGGCTGAGTAGTACTCCATTTTATAAAAAAACCACATTTTCTTGATCCAGTCTCCACTTGTTGGGCATTTGGGCCGCTTCCAAGTTTTACCTATTACAAATTGTGCTGCTATGAACATAGGTGCACATATATCACTGTGGTATGATCCTTTTAATTCTTTGGGGAAGATACCCAGCAGGGGAATAGCTGGGTCAAATGGGACTTCCAGTCTTAGTTCTTTGAGGTATCTCCACACGATTTCCACAGTGATTGCACTAATCTGCACCCCCACCAGCAGTGGAGCAGGATTCCTCTTTCCCCACAGCCTGGCCAGCATTTCTTATTGGTTAATTTCATGATAGCAGCCATTCTTTCTGGGGTAAGGTGGAATCTCACCATTGTTTTCATTTGCATCTCTTGAATGACCAGTGATGTTGAACATTTTTTTCAAATGTTTATTTGCTATTTCTACTTCTTTGTCTGAGAAATGTCTGTTCATTTCAGATGGCCATTTTTGGATTGGGTCTTTAAATTTGGGAGGTCTGAGTTTTATAAGTTCTTTATATATTCTAGATTGTAGACCTTTGTCTGAGGAACACCAGGTGAAAATTTTTTCCCACATTGTGGGTTGTCTCTTCACACTGTTTATTGTTTGTTCTAGTTCATGGGCAACACAGTGTTTGTTCATAAAATCTTTTCCTACACCAGTGTCTTCAAGAGTTCTACCTAACCTCTGTTCCAGCTGGTTCAGTGTTTCTGTTTTAATATGTAGATCTTTAATCCATTTTGATTTTAGTTTAGTGGATGGTGAGAGATATAGGTCTAATTTTTATCTTTGGCAAACTGAAACCCACTTTGTCCAGCACCATTTATTAAAGATGCTATCTTTTCTCCTGTGAGGGTGTTTGGCTCCTTTGTTGAAGATGAGGTGGCTAAATGTGTGTGGAGTTGTTTCTGTGTCTTCTAATATGTTCCACTGGTCCTCAGGTCTGTTTCTTTGTCAGTACCATGCTGTTTTTATCATAGTAGCTCTGTAGTATAGTTTCAAGTTGGGGGTTGTGATACCCCCTGCCATGTCTCTGTTGACTAGAATTGCTTTTGCTATTCTAGGTCTCTTCTTGTTCCAAATGAATTTTTAGAATGTCTTCTCAAGGTCCATGAAGTATGCTGCTGGAATTTCCATTGGGATTACATTGAATCTATATAGCAGTTTTGGAAGTATGCCCATTTTTACTTTTGATTCTTCCTACCCAGGAGCAAGGGATGTCTTTCCATTTTCTGATATCACCTTCAATCTCTCTTTTTTTCAGACAGATTTTGATTTAGGGTCTACACTGCTTTAGAGATATGACAGGTCATGATTATCACAATAAATCAGATAGAAAAATCTGGAATATAATGTCATTTATTCATCATCCCAAAGAAATACACTCAACCAAAGATGCTTCTCATGGACTCTGAAAACCTTTTAACACATATCCATTTACCTGCACTGTTAAGATTTTTAGTTGCATTCACAATGTCATATCTTGAAAATCATTGAAATTGCCATTTTATACTTACACATGGATATATGCATATTTCTTTTTCCAATATGTATTTAAATGATCATTGGCTGTGGTCCCTATATCAAAAGATAGATTAACAAAGGAAAAGCATAGAAATCTATTTAATATATTTTTAAGTGATGTGGCAATCTTTATAAGAAAATAAATACCAAAAGAAACAGTTAAATCTGAATGTTTTTTATAATAGGTTTGAGGAAGAATGGATAATTTTGGGAAAATATGATAATGGCAGAAAGAACATGATCCTAATAAAGAAAGGGAGACTTGGAAAGATCTATTTGTTCAGATTTTTCTTTCTGACTTGATATTCATTCTTCTCTAGGCATAGAAACTCATTTTTCACATGAGAGTCTTATGATCTATTTCACAGAAGGGTCAGAAAATCCTTCCCAGATTTTATAGCATGCTTCCATGGAGAAGGATAAGGAAAAGTTAGAGAGACGTTCCTGTTTCTGCTATTTTCTCAAAATCCTTTAGCTTAAAATATTCATTATGCCGAGGTTCTACATTTTGAGGGTAGCAGTGTCATGAGCCCCATCAAAGATATTCAGCTTGGGTTACTAAATATGCTAATAGATGTGATATGATCCAACATGATACATGCTTTTGCATACCCACAAACAAGCTGTTCTATCATTATGACAGTATCTTACATATGGAGCAACTATGTACTTATCACACCAAAAAACAGACCAAAAATCACCTGGAGAAAAATTTAATATACTCAAGGTATAGAATAGTTATCTTAATTCTAGTGATTTTTAGGGTTCATATTTCTAAAAGTTAGTGTTGGCTGATTTAAAGAAGTAGCTGTCCTTTCTGATAAGATCATTTTACCTCACTGACAATATTACCTTCTAGCCTGGTTCCAAATAACTCATCTTATTCAGTATTTCTGACTGGATTTGGGGCAAGGGTTGAGTTTATCATACTTCAACAGATGAGATCAACATTATACTGCAACTTGCATGTGGGGCCCATGCTCAGTTGTCAACATCAACTAACAAACAACCATTTGCACAAACATAACTGCAAAAATAAGACCCTAAAGGCAAAAGTATATAAATGGTTGTCTATCCCTGAAAGATGCAGAACTACTGAGATGCTTAAATGTTGCATCTTGTGGTATTTATGGTAGCTATTTGAAAATTGTCATTTGGAGAATTCTCATATGGATTAAGCTCAGGAGAGCTGTTTTAATATTCCATGCTATTCCATGGACCTAAAGTACACTGGGACTTTAAATTCAGTTAGAAGGGTCATTAAAATTGATCTGTATAGAGGGCAGTGAAGCTCAGCCAGTCCCAGCACCCAGAAGGAAGCTCCCCATCTCCATCCCAGGCTCCTAGGGCAGTGAAGCTCAGCTGGTCCCAGCACCCAGAAGGAAGCTCCCCGCCTCCATCCCAGGCTCCTAGGGCAGTGAAGCTCAGCTGGTCCCAGCACCCAGAAGGAAGCTCCCCCGCTGCCATCCCAAGCTCCTAGGGAAGAGAAGGTGAACCGTGTGAGCGCAAAAGCACCCCCCCACACACACA
>NW_004624827.1:7198556-7220573 GCF_000247695.1 Heterocephalus glaber | reverse complement strand
GGAAGGACAACTGATTACATCAATCACAACACCTTAGCCCAAGTGATACAATCAGCAACACAATAGCATCAAGCACAGCTTAGAAAATATCAATTTGTGGTAGTTATTAATCTATTATCTTTAACTGTGTGAATTAAATCAAAATCCAGGACCAGCCCAACATATGTTTTTAGTGAATAAACTCTTCAATATAGCAACTTTAGCCTTCAGGATGGGGACTTAGGAGGAGTTGGGGAGGGAGGGGTAGATACATAGAAGGATAGAGAAAGGTTAGCAGTGAGGCCAGAGGAGACAGGAAGATCATGCAAAAGCTAGGAAACAGTTGAAGACAAGACGAAAGACAGAATGAAAGAACAAATATGAGAACAGAACAACCTAACAGCAATAGGGAATCTAGAAACTATTTACTTTCTTTAAGACTAATGACAACTGAGAGAAGGAAAAAGAGAGAAGAACAGAAAAAGAAAGAAGAAATCCAAATTAGGGCCAGAACAGGAACAAAAAGGGAGAGGAAGAACAATTTGGAGCAGTGACAGAACAAGAGAGTGAGATAGGGAGAGAAAGAAAAGAGAAAAAGAAAAAATGAAGAAAAAAGAAAAATTTGAAAAGAGTCAAAAAAATTAAAAATAAGAGAAAAAAATAATTTTGAAAATAATGAATAAAAAATAAAAATGAAGGGCCTCCTTCAGAGTACATCTCTGCTGTTACAATAGACAAAGTGGGCAGCAGTGTGCAGATATAAGTCAACGAGTCTCACCAAGCCAGTAGCAGACCCATGAGATTCAGGCAGATTTCTAGCTGCAAGTCCCAAGTTGAGCTCCCTGTCCTCCTGCAGAGTTGAACTCTGCAAGGTTCTACTGAAGGTTCCAGCTGCCCTTCCCCTTAAGATGGTCCAGGTTCCAATGGGAGGTGATGATCACTCCAACTTACCAAGTATGGTGGTCTGGTGTGCCTTTATTGCCTAGATTCTCTTCATTCCAGTGGACCTCAATTTTCATCAAGGAGCCTGAGAAAGATGGTCTTTCTGTTATTCACTTCTTCTCTATCTTCTGGAACTCAGGACAGTGGCCTTTATGATCCCCTGTGCCTCTGTAGTGTGGAACCAGGTACTAGCACATCCAGGAGGCCAGAGGTGAGGATGGTAAAGCTGGTCACTGGGAGGCGAGCCCATGATTATTTTAGCATATCCTTACCCACTTCCTCTCTTGTGAACAATATGGAGAACAATGCTCATAGGAAGAGGAAGTCTTCTTTCTCAAAATCTTTGGCTTCTTTTCTGACTTGAACCATGGTTTGTGCTAATTTCTGGGGATTCAGGTTTCACATATTTAAAGTGAAAATAAAAAGTAAAGTACCAGGAAAATAAAATACTTCCCATAGTAAGAATCAAAAGAAGTCACTTATGTAGAAAAACTTTCTATCAAAAATTAATTTGCACATTTTCCTTAATAGTTCTGTGTACTGCTGTGGTAGGCAGAATCATTTCCATCTTTCTGAAAAAATTTATTTTAATTATCCCTCTCCACATAAAAATACTGACCACATTCTAATATGTTACATTACATAGCAAAGGGAATGTGGCAGATGCTTTTGAGTTTTAGGATTTTGAGATAGGGAAAGTATCCCTGAATTATACAGGTAAGTCTAGTCAAATTATATAGATTTTTAAAATGTAAATCTTAAATTTTAAAAGTGCAAAGTTGTTCCCAGCTGTACTCACAGAGAAATGTAACAACAGAAAAATGGTGCCAGAATGAACTTTGCTGCTTTTGAAGATGGAGGAAGGGGGCCATAAACTAAGGCAGCCTCTATCTAGAAGTCTGAAAGCAATGAAATGGATTCACCCTAAAGCCTCTGGAAGGAACTGCAATTCTTCTGACCCCTGGATTCAAAGCCAGTGAAATCAATGCAGGATTTCTGACCTGCAGATGTATAAACTAATAAATTTATGTTGTCTGAAGCCACTGAAGATGTGTTAATTATGGCAATAATGGGAAACTAATATATATTCGCACATCTATTGACTTTAACTTTGGGAACTAAAACTGTGATGTTTTCTTCTCATAAAGGTAACAGGATCATGGACATCAAATGGATCATGGAAGCCAATTAACGGTCAAAATGAATATGATTACAATATGTGCTACAGTTAAGGCAATTAGCAGGGGCCAAGTATGTGGTTTCCTTTCACTGAATCAAAGAGAATAAACTCGCCTTAATAAAATAAAGTCATAATTTGCCATTGAAGCTGGATCTTTGAACTTTTCACCTCATGTTTTTGAAAAGGTTTTTTTCCAAAAAAACTTTAATGTTTTAAGCTGCCTTAGTCATCACAAAAGAAAATTATATTTACTGTTAAATTCCCTGAGGCAGAAATCAGAAATTAGTGCAACATAAAAACAGAATGACTCTTTTGAAAGAGTCTGAATGATTAGTTTTTGCCTAATATCCAGCCATTGAAAGAGAAAAGTAAAAAGACCAGACTACATACTTATTGATTACTGTGAATAAAATATTCATCCAATTGCCTTACCCACAAAAATACATTCTACCAGTCTTGAGAGCAATTAAACTTTACTATATTGAAACTGCTTGGGCAAGACTGCAAGCCAGGATCCTGCTGTTATAATTATTTTCAAGATTTATAATTTGAATATTTCTAGTACAAACAGGAATCTGAACTGGACATAATATTAGCTCATAAAAAGCTTTAAATGATTCTTGGTTACGTGAAAATTACTTGAGATTAGCAATTCATTAGATTACATAACAAAAGAGTATTTTCAACAGATCTTTCTCATTTTTAATATTTTATTGGTACATTTTAGGTATACAATATGACATTCATCTTTGGGAATTTGAACCTTTACATAATATATCTTGATTCTTATTTTTTCTCTATTCCCCTGCCCTACCTTCAACCCCTCCAGCCCTCTCTATTTACAAAGACTTTCAATTTTTTTTTCATTTTCTCACGTTACTTTCATCGTTCTTTTCTTCCTCATACCCCTCCCACATCCCCTTTGCACCTTTTCTTCCTATTTCACATTATCTATTTTATGTTTTGGTCCTTATTCACACTTTCAGTTTCTCACACCAGAGAAAATATTTGGTATTTACACATGTGTGTCCTATTTATTTCACATAAGAGTATTGCTTCAATGTGCACCCATGTACCTATAAATGTCTCTACTTTCTCATTCTTCGTGGCTGAGTAGTGCTCCATTTTATTAAAAAAAAAAACAAAAAAAAAACATTTTCTTTATCCAGTCTCCAGTTGATGGGCTACTAGGATGTTTCCAAGTTTTAGATATTATACACAGTGCTGCTATGAACATGGCTTCACATATATTGCTGTGGTATGATTCTTTTAACTCTTTTGGGAAGATACCCAGGAGGTGAATAGCTGGGTCACATGAGATATCTAGTCATAGTTCTTTGAAGTAGCTCCATACTGATTTGTACATTGGTTGCACCAGTCTACACTCCCTCGAATAGTGGAAAAAGATTTCTTTTTCTCCACAGCCCCACCAGCATTTGATATTGGTTGGTTTCTTGATAGCAGCCATTCTTTCTGGGGTGAGGTAGAACACAATGTTGTTTTCATTTGCATCTCTTGAATGACCAGACATGTTGAACATGTTTTCATATGTTTACTTGCTATCCCTAGTTCTTTGCCTGAGAAATGTCTCTTCATTTCAGATGCCCATTTTTGGATTGGGTCTTTAAATTTTGGAAATCTTAAAATGCTTTATATATTCTAGATGGGAGAGGTGTGCCTGAGGAAGAGCTGGTAAAAATTTTCTCCCACATTGTGGGCTGCCACTTCACATTGTTGGTGGTTTCTCTTGCTGTGCAGGAACATTTTAATAAGAAGAGATACCATTTGATGATTGATTGTGCTAGTTCATGGGCAACTGAGGTTTTGTTCATGAAATCTTTTCCTATGCCAATGTCTTCAAAAGATCTACCTAACCTCTCTTAGAGCCAATTTAGTGTTTCTGTTTTAATATTTAGATCTTTAATCCATTTTGATTTTAGTTTAGTGCATGGTGAGAGATACAGGTCTAGTTTGAATCATTGGCAAGTTGAAACCCAATTTTTCCATTTATTAAAGAACCTATCTTTCCTCCAGGGAGGTTGTTTGGATCCTTTGTCAAAGATGAGATGGCTGAGTGCATCTGCAGTTGTTTCTGCATCTTCTAATCTGTTCCACTGGTCCTCGGGTCTGTTTCTTTCCCAGTACCATGCTGTTTTTATCACAGTAGCTTTGTAGTATAATTTCAGGTTAGGGATTGTAACATCCCCTACCTTGTTTTTCTTTAGAATTGCTTTTCCTATTCTAGGTTTCTTCTTGTTCCAAATGAATTTTTAGATTGTTTTCTCAAGGGATGGGATTGAATCTATATACCAATTTTGAAATTATGGCCATTTATACTATATTGTTTCTTCTTTCCCAGGAGCAAGGAATGCTTTTCCATTTTCTGATAGCCTCTTGGTTCTCTTTTTTCAGAGTGCTATAGTTTTCAGAGTGGAGGTCTTTGATTTTCTTTGTTTGGTTGATTCCTAGGTATATCATTTTTTTGATGCTATTGTAAAGGGAGTTGTTGTTCCAGTTCCTTTTTCAGTAAGTCTGTGTTTTGTGTACAGGAAAGCTATTGTGTTTTGTGAGTTGACCTTGAATCCAGCTAATCTACTGAATTTGTTTATTAAGTCTAGAAGACTTTTGGAGGAGTTCTTGGGATTTTCTGTGTAGAGTATCATGTCATTTATAAATAATGACAATTTAACTTCTTTGTTTCCTATCTTTATTCCTTTTATGCCTTTCTCTTGTCTAATTGCTGTGGCTAATGTTTCCAAAACTATATTGAACAGGAGTGGTGATAGTGGACAACATTTTCTTGTTCATTTTAGTGTGAAGGATTTCAGTTTTTGACCATTTAGTGTGATATTGGCTGTTGGTTATTCATAAATGGCTTTTATCAGGTTGAGGTAGAGATCATCTATTCCAATTTTTTGTAGGGTTTTTATCATGGATACACTTTGGATTTTGTCAAACACTTTTTTTTGCCTCATTGAGATGATCATATGGTTTTTGTCCTTGACTCTGTTACTATAGAGTATTACATTTATTGATTTGTGTGTGTTGAACCATCCCTGTATCCCTGGGATTAATCCCATTTGGTCAGGTATATGATCTTTTGATAATCTTCTGAATTTTATTTGCCAGTATCTTATTGAGGATTTTTGAATCTATGTTCATTAGCAGATTGTCCTATAGTTTTCTTTTTCAGTTGGGTCTTTCTCTCCTTTTGGAATCAAGAGAATACTTGCTTCCAGGAATGAATTTGGGAGTACTGTTTCCCTTTCAATTTCATTTCAGAGTTTAAATAGTAGTGGCGATAGCTCTTCTTAAATGTCTTGTAGAATTCAGCAGTGAAGCCATCAGGCCTAGGTTTTATTAACTGGTAAATTTGTAATTATGTTTTCAATTTTGTTAATTGATATTGAGTTGATTAGAACTTTTATATCTTCTTCAACTTTGGTAATTCCTACACATCTAGGAATCTGTCCATCTCTTCTGTGTTTTCCATCTCATTGGTGTACAGGTTCTCAGAGTAGGTATTGATGATTCTCCCAGTTTCTAAGGGGTCCATTGTAATTTCACCTTTTTCAATCCTAACTACATAGATTTGTGTCTTTTCTTTTCTTTCCCTTTTTTTTTTTTTTTTTTTTTTTTTTATTTTGTTGATTCTTTTGAAGAACCAACTCTTGGCTTCATTGCTCTTCTGTGTTTTCCATTTTATTAGAGTACAGGTTCTCAGAGTAGGTATTGATGATTCTCCCAGTTTCTAAAGGATCTGTTGTAATTTCACCTTTTTCAATCCTAATTGCATGGATTTGGGCCTTTTCTTTCCTTTTTCTGATAAGGTTGGCTAAGGGTTTGTCAATTTTGTTTATTCTTTTAAAGAACCAAATCTTGGCTTCACTGATTTTTTTGTATCATTCTCTTAGTCTCCATTGGATTTATTTCTGCTCTGATCTGTATTTTCCTCCCTTGTATGAACTTTGGGATTGTCCTGCTCTTCTTTTTCTAGAAGCTTCAGAAGGTTCCACATCAGGTTTTTTAATTGGGCTTGCTCTGTTTTCCTAATATGAATATTCACTGCTGTGAATTTCCCTCATAAAACTGCTTTCATCGTATCCCATTGATTCTGATATGTTGTATTGTCATTGTCATTTAATTGTAGAAACTGTCAGATTTCTTCTTTAATTTCCTCTGTGACCCATTGGTTATTCAGAAGTGTGTTCTTCAATTTCCATGTGTTTATGAAATTCTTGTGGTTTCTTTTGCTAGCTATCTCTAATATCATTGCACTCTGGTCTGCTAATATACAAGGGATTAATGCAATTCCTTTGCACTTCTTTAAACATGTTCTATGAGCAAGTATGTGCTCTGTTTTGGAAAATGACCCATGTGCAGCCAAAAAGAGTGTATATTCTGATTTTGTTGAGTGGAACACTCGGTAAACATCTGTTAAGTTCATTTGTTCAAGAGTTTGATTGAGATCCAGTGTTTTGTTGTTTACTTTCTCTCTAGTTGATCTATTTGTGATGGTGGGTATTGAGATCCCCCACTACTATTGTATTAGTACTTATTTGATTTTTCATGTCTGTTAGTATTTGTTTTATATATTAGGCACACTAGTATTTGGTGCATATAAATTTATGATTGTTATCTCTTCCACTTGGAGTGGTCCCTTTACAAGGATGTAGTGTCTTTCTTTGTCCCTCTTAAGTAGTTTTGGTTTGAAATCCATTTCATCTCCAAACAGGATAAATACTCCAGCTTTTTGGGGGGTTCTGGCCCTATGGAGTATTGTTTTCCACCCTTTAACTTTCAGCCTATGATTTTCTTTTTGAATTAAGTGTGTTTCTTTTATGCAGCATATTGTTGGATCTTGCTTCTTGATCCATTCTGCCAGTCTATTTTTTTTTTTGATTGGTGAATTGAGACCATTAACATTGACGGTTATAAGTGATATGTATTGACTTATCCTTGTCATGACTTTTTCTGCCATTACTTCTGTGAATAAATTTTTTATGTCATTTGCACTCTCTCCTGTTTCTTCATTGACTTCGATCAGTCTCATGTTATTTTTTTTTTTGCATCATCTAGCAGCTGCTGGATTGATTTCTCATGGTCTCTTACTATTTTTAAGAAATTTTTCTCTTCCTGGTCACTAATTGCAATCTTGTCTTCTATATCTGATATTCTGCCCTCACATTGGCTCATTCTGCTGCATAACCTTTCAATGGAGTTTTTAATCTCTTGGAAATCTGTTTCCATCTGTTTTATGGATTCCGTTTGTTTCCTATGTTGGGATTCCATCATGTTCCTCAGCTCCTCTATTTTTTAAAATCTTTGTCTGCTCTAGGTTTATTAATCATGTCTTCCACTATGCACACTATCCCTTTTGTTATCTGAGAAATTATTTCTGACAGTAAAACAAACAAGCAAGGGGAGAATAAAGAGGGTAGAGGCAAGATCCTAATGATTTTCTCTGCTATTATTATCTAAGTGAGGACTAGATGAATTTATGTCCCTGAATATTAAGCTATGCCCCAATACCTTTATTATTAACTTGCCCAATGACTTAAGAAGTATCTCAATCTGGTTTCTATTACTTCAAAGTATTCAAGCAATAAAATTATATGACCTCTGTAACTCAGCCAGGGGTTTTTGCCTCAGTGACTACCTTCTAGTTCAGTTTGGAAATATTACTGGAACTTACTCTTAAGTGGTGTGAGTAATCAGCAGAAAGTATCATCATATTGTCAATTGCCTAATCTATGAAGTGACTAAAGGATTTCATATGTGTCACAGGTACTTTATAGAGATGATAATATGACCCTGTAGCTGATTCCAAATAATACATTTGAGTTCACTACAAACCTGCTAAAATATACTGAGGAGTCTTAATACAATTAGTATTCAACCATGTAAAATGAAAAGGAAGATTATTAGAAATTTGTAAGTTATCATTAGAACTTATATTATTTTGGTGTTATTTCAAAGCTGTTTATTAAGTAAGAAACTCACTACTTGCATTTTTACAAATCTTATACTTGAGTATTTGTTTTGATAATAGCTGGAAAATCTAAAAGGAATATTAATGGCATTACATAAATTTTCAGTGCCTACAGATTTGTATTCAATTAAAACTCCTCATGGTGAGGCATTCAGCAAATAATACAATTAAAATGCAAGTCTTAGACGAAAGTTTTTTTCCTTCTAAACAAAATTTTGAGCTATTCATATATTTTATTTGATGAATGTAGTTTTGTTTTCAACACTTTCTACTATCATATGAAGCTGTTACCAAATTGTACTATTAATATATATCACCATATTCAATGTAGCATGATAATTATAATTACATGACAATTAGAATTTTTGTAGCAGAATTTTCCATCCTTCAAAGAACTTATACTTTTTAATAAAAGATAGTCAAACCAATTAGAATCACTTTACAATAGAGATGACTTACAATGTATAAGTTTAAGTGACTATATAATTTTTCAGTCAAAGATCTACTTGTTTTAATAACAGCTGTAAATTAAAAAGTTAATGCATTTTTATTGCACCACTGGCTCTTTGGAGCAGATACTAGATATTGTGCTTTCAAAAAATTTTAATTGAAAGGCATACACTATGATTGACAAAATGTAAATATCGTTTTGTGAGTCTATCTGCCTGTGTAGTATGGACTATAGTCTAGTCCCATGTGGCCAAGAGAAAAGGCTGGCCTTGAGTCACAGACAGTAAATCTGAGTTGAATTATGGCTTGAGTATTGTGTACCCACAAGCTAAGTACCCAGAAGAAATTTGAACCCTTACATCAAAAGCAGAAGAAATAGCACAAAGCCAAAATTACTATTACAAATGAAGCAAAGTTTAGAAGGTGGGATTTGGTGAATCTCTTTGGACAGAGGGAGTAAGTGGAATGGCCAAGTCTGTGTCAAAGGTGCAAAGGCCACAGTTAGCATGTTCCCCTTTCTTGCCATGAGTGAATGGGCCTGAATCATCTAATGTAGAGTTTTCTACATTTGCTGAATATTAAACCACATGAGGAGCTTTAAAAAGTAGTACAACTGAGTTTCACCCATAACCAATTTAATCAGAATTTCTGGGGGTTCAAATGCACAGACAGCATTGAAATCTACCAAGTAAATGATTAAATTGAAGGAATTATCCCACTGGGGGACATACTGCAAGTGAAATGTGTGTTCTTACAACAAAGCCCCTACATTCCAACCTTCCTGGAGGACTGTACACTAGAACTGATAAAGTTCTAGAGACTGTATGGTTCCCAGCAGCCATGCTGAGAGCACTGCTGAGGCACGAAGCCAGTTCAAGCAACATGTTCAGCATCTTACAGCAGAAAAGAACAAAACTGGTACACACTTGATGTCACAGAACATATATCCTAAAATGAGTTATCACAAAGCAATTCTGACTTAATACCCTGTACCAGTGTTACATACAATAAAAATTCATTTCACTTTCAGTCTATAATCTAACACAAAGAAAAAATGCTGTTTCCTTTTGAATAAAATTCATCAAAAGGATCTCAATTTTTTAAATGTGCTTTTATTCCAAATATTCAGAAGTTCATATACACCAAAAAAACCAGAAAAAAATTCTTAAAGTGCTCATTCCTATAACTTTTTTCAACCTGAAAAGCAGCATGTTTTGTATATTTCCAAATATATTTTTTAATCAAAACTGTTCACTCGACAGCCAAAATGCAATGCCATGACCATGTGTCTGAGAGTCAGAAAAAGTACTTCTAGCCTTTGCCCTGAGGAGATAAGAAATCTCTTGGAATGTGTCCATCATTAAAACAGTGCTAGAGGGAGTTTACCTCCTTATATTTTAATTGCTGTTTTATTCACCTTATTTATGTTATCCCTATGGAAGTCAACCCCAAAGCCATTTTCTACCAATTATTTTTTATTTTAAGATATATTTGTGTTTATACCAAAACAATAACATGCTTTTAAAAATTCATCATATCTACTGGAGTTATGGTGAAATTAATCTTTTTATACCACTGGTGTTGTGGGACAAGACAAACATGCCTCAGGGGCTAATATTTCATCCTGACTCAACATAATAATTTTAAGGTTTTTAATGAATTTTGTGCCAATTAGCATCCATTAGTATAAAAATTTTGGTCTAAGAACTAAAATGTTTCTCCAAAGTTTAGTACATTTAGGCAGCTTTACCTCAACTTCCTTGTGCCATAGGAAGCTGGGACACTGGGAGCCAAGGAAGGATTTTTCCTCTTGCAACATTTCTTTATTAACCTGGGAAAGATAAAGTTTTATTTGTAAATGAGCTATTTTCCTGTGTTAAATGTGGCCTAAGAAGGACAGTGCTGCTTAACCAGAGGAAATGAATGGAGCAGCTCATAATTGGGCAGGCCGGGAAGGATGCAGCAGTAAAGATTGTTACTGGTAAATGTGCAGTTCAAGGTAAAAGAAACCAAGAAGCATTGAAGGGCTCACTGAAACATGAAATATGGGCATCCATGCTCTTACAAAAGTCCTTCAGGACAGAGATTAACTCTCAGAAGTTCTTGACATTCAGTGTATTTGTCATATTCTGAAGCCTAGGATCAGTGGGGGAAATTTTTCTTCCTTTCCCAAACCTATACCTTTTTTGTTCTTTTGACCTGCAATTTAGACAGTTCAATTTTCATTTACTTGTAGTTAATATTAATTCCTTCATGTTGTAAAGGTCCAGAACACTGAAATCACATGTTGCTGATAATTGTATTTCTTATGTTTCCTAATACTCAGTATATTTATTTCTACTCATTATTTGCTGTGTACTATCATCAGAGCACAGTGTCAAAAAATCACTTAAATATGATCAGGCCATTTTCAACTGGAGAAAATGACTAGAAGCATTTCTGCCGGCAAGTGTCACCTTCTAGATTGGCAGTACAAATAAGATCCATGCTTAATACTGAAAATTAAAGTATTTTAACATGTATATGGTTTAATAGTATATTTGAATGAGTGATATAGCATATAAATAATATCATTTTGTTTTATTTTTCAGAAAATTTTAAAAGTAAAGTTTGAAGAATGTAACTATGTGAAGCTAAGATATCAGGAACTCCAAGCACTTAGAAAACACACCAACACTTCATAAGTATGCTATATATCTTAATAAATATAATTCCAATAATAATATTTATTATTCCCTTGCCTATGTTTATTTTCTGCATGTAGAGATTCTTGGTGGCTAGTATCTACTTCCGTAATTCTTAATCTATCAATCCATATATTTTTGTTGTATCCCTGTAACAGGTGAAGAATAAGATTGAAGCATGATTAAGTAATCAATGCTCAAATGCATCAAACTCACTCACACAGCTATAACAAATTCATACCTTAAAACTTATAGATAGTACTATGAGACAAGAACCAAAAATTCATTTTAGCAAAATCATTTACTCAGCACATGAATAAATTCAAAAGAAAATTAAATTATATTACATGAAGACTTAGACTCATTTTTTTCATTCTTGAGATTGCAGGAAAACAAATGAATCCATTCATTAAAAATGGGATTACATGTCAGAGATAAGAGGTTGCATCAACAAATTATTCATATATAATACTTTAATTATTGCATTATTACAAGTGAAAAATTATCCTGCTTGACTATTCAAATAATATGAAAATTCCAAAATAAGGAGTAAAATTTTTCTGCTATGTACATAACTAGTGGATTCAGAGTCAACTTTCCCTACAACCCTCCCTCCTGAACATAGACCCTGAATATTCAATGAATATTGTAATTTGGAGATGGAAATGAGGAAGAAAGTTCTTGGAAAATTGACTTGCACAAAATATCTATAAAATTTATCAATCCCTGAATGAACAACCATGGACTATAGTAACAATAACTCACATTTGAAATTTTGGAACTAAATATTTCAGAGTGTAATTTGCAGTCTAACTGCTTTTCTTGAATCAATCATTTTATTGCTTTGCTACAGTGTGCCAAAGCTCTAAGGATGGCTACTAAGTGATTAAATATCTAATTCCTCACATGTGCCTTTCTCATTTGTTTGTAAAGTTATGTGGAATAGGATTCTGGGGAAATGTTATATTAATGTGCATTAGTAGTAACTCAAAGTGATGAGTTATATGAAGTAATAAAATGGCATTTCCTTGAATTTACTGAAGGACAAGGCTCTCATTAGGAAATGAAAGAAATGACATTTTTATCAGAATTGAACTCGTACAAGACCAGAGAATACTTACACATTTGTAGGTTCTTTTGTTATAGTAAAGAAATTTCTTTATTGTGAGCAAATATAAAGTATAACAAAAAATTGTTCAAATTGTCATGAGACTTCGGTGGAGGGGTGAAGGGTGCACAGGTAATGGGGAAAAAATAAGAACTAAGATATATCATGTACAGGTACAAGCACCCAATGATAAATGTAAATGTATTGTATACCTAAAATGTACCAATAAAATTATTTAAGAAAAAAATAAATAAAGTAGAGGCCCTTTGGATGGAGCTTATAAAAAAATTGTCATGAGAATTTTTTAATTAAGAGAAAACTCTTCTGAGGGATATTTGTCAACATTAGTTTTATTCAGACTGAAGCCTTTAACCTGTTACCAACTTATTTATTACAAGAATAAAACAAAATAATTAAATGATTAAAATAATGAAATGGGTTAAGTTCAGACATAAGCCACATTGGATATTCACTTCCAGGGCTGGGGATTTAGTTCAGTGGCACCATGCCTGCTTCGCAAGTGCAAGGTCCTGAGTTTGATCCCTGGTACAAAAAAAAAAAAAAAGAAAGAAAGAAAAGAAAAAGAAATTCACTTCCAACTTGGTTCTAGCTAAAGTATGGAGCTTGAAGCAAAGGTTATGGAGTTAGTTAAATTTCTGAGTGGCATAATATTGTAAAATCACATACTTTGGCTGTGCTCTGGACTAGAAAATCTTCATCTAACCAACTCCTAAACCAAATTGCACATTACATGCTAAGTGACTTTTAAGCACAGTAGATTATTCATCCCCAATTTAAAATATTGTTATTTGAAAACAATGAGAATATTTTAAATATAATATTCAAGTATTCTGAAACTGGTTAAACACTTTATAGAGAACAAAATATTTAAATGTGCTTTAAATGTTGCATCCTTAATAATACATGGAAGATTCCTCAGGAAAATCTGTTGCAGACCAATACTTATGGTGAAGAAAATTTGAAAAACTGTAGAAAATCCAAATTATATGAGCTAGAAGGCACTGAACAATTTTGAAGGCTATGTATTGAGAAGTCATGAGGCCAGAGAGAAAGGAAGTTCAAAAGAGTGAACCAAATATTCATTACTGTTTTTCCTAAAACATTTGCAAATTTGGAAGCAATGTGTATTGGGCTAAGAAATGGAATAGAGCTTCTCATGGCATTGAGGAACCTGAAATAGCATACAGGAACATCAATAAGAGTGAATCCTGAAAAATATCCTGGTTGGGAACTGAATGCTGATATCAGCTCTGTTAGCTGAACAAAATCATGTGCCAGATATATCCATATTGTACTTATGTGTATGTATGTATATATACACAGATATGCATATGCAAAAATATTTATTTGGGGGTAAACCAAGGATTAAACCAACTTTCACTAAGACTGAATTGCAATTAACAGATGTCCATTCCTGGTTGAATTACAATGTATGACCTAAAAATAAAGATAATTACAATAAAAGACACATTAGTATTAATTCCCTTCAAATTTTTCCCCTTTGAATATATTTATCCCATTATTCTTGCCACTTTCTAAAGCAGTTTTTGAAGACCTCTTCCCTAAGTATCTTAGTTGCACTATAATAGTCCCCTCAGTGTCCTGAATTGATTCAAAATATCTACCTTTGATGATCATTTTAACTTCAAGGAAGAACCAGAAATTGCATGTTGCTGGATCTGATGAATAGAATGGATAAAGTCACATGGTAATGATTTTACAAGACTGCCTTGTTAATGACACTCAGCAGTGGCATTCATCATTATTTTTGGTCACAACTCATAATGACATGAAAGAGGACTTCCAGAACTGTTTCAGAAAGTGGCAAGAAGAATGGGATAAGTGTGTTCCATTGGTGGATATTTTGAAGGAAATTAACGATGATGTGCTTTTTTAATTGTAATTTTAAAAAATTTAAACATTCACTATATATTTCAATCACACTGTAAACTAAGATAACATTTACCTTCCCTCTGCTGGAAGTAAAAGTGTATTTTCTCCTGATAAAGGAAACAGTGCTACAGATTCAAATTACCCCTATGATTTTTTATGTACAATGGGCAATGTTCCATTAAAAAATTATTAGGAATACAAAGAAAAAAGACCAAATGTGTTGAAGCCAGCAAAAGACAACAGAAACAAACCTATGACAGAAATAGATATTGCAGTTGTCAGAAATGGATATTAAAATAAATATGGTAAATATAATTACAAAAATAATAAAAACAAAACTTTAAGAGAGCTGGAAATTTAAAATTCCATTATAAATCATAATCCTAAAAATAAAAAATCATAAATAAATGTAAGTGACATAATGTGTGATCCTCAGTATATAATTTATATTGAGCATCATATTAAATTTTGTCCAGATGTAAACAATTCTTTTCCTAAAAGTTTATAATTTCGATATATCTTTGGCTAATTCCTAAATATTCACCCCATTAATATATTACTCTCAGTATGCTCAAATACAGATTCTGATTTTCATTCTCCATCTATGAAAGTATCATTTTTATGCATATCAGATCACTTGAAAATCTTACTTTTCAAGGTGCATTAGAAGTTAGTCCTTTCATTATTATGTTGTATTATGAAGTTTAGTCAAAGAGGATGCTGAAATACTAAATGGTCCAAAAGATGTTAGTTCAACTACTGACAAGAGTACTGTTTTCCTTCTTCATTTATATCTCTAAGCTTTTTTACATCTTTGAAGGAGAAAAAGTTAAAGGTAGCCTCTTTATTCTCCTAATTGTATCTAAAATTTCAATGTATATATATATATATATATATCAAGTAGAAAATATTTCTTGAAAATAAATTATATTCACTTTTTATATAACAATTCTGAAGGCTTATGCACACAAAGATATTTTTAAAAAGTCATTCACCACTGAAAAAATTAAGTCAAATATGATAGTAGAAACTAAAGATTGTCCAATGGATGACTAGATCTTATTTGATAAGTGAAGCAATGATTCATTAAAAGGCTATTGTGATTGTATCACTGATCTTGGTAATGTGAGGATATGACTGACCCTACACATGCACAAAGGAAATAATGATTGTTTATATTGTCTTCTTAGGCTGCATTATATATTTGTGTTGGTAAGTCTTATTTTCCCATTGAGCTAATAAAAGTATATCTTATTTTGCAAATCTCATCTCATATGTTATATAATTTTAAAGGCCTTTTCTCTATAAGAAATTAATTTGTAATTGAAAAATAAAAATAAAATATTAAACAAATCTATTCCATTTCCCTTCTTTAAAAAGCTAGCAGAAAGTAAGTGCCAGATTGCCTGAGTTTTGTACATTGGCTGTATGAGTCCATGCAATACACTTAATCTCTGTAGCCAAGCTTCTCCACTTTTAAAGCATAAATATAGCACCTATTTTACATGATTGACATGAAGGATTATATTAGTTTATATATAGAAAGGGTTTAAATAAATGTTGGGATTTAGTAAGGATTGTTAGTTGCTTTTGTGGACTTTATTATTATTATTATTATTAATATTATTATTATTATTTTATTTACATATTCATTCCCCTTTGTTGAGTATTGCCTACCTTTCTTTCCTATCAAAGTATTTTCCCATTTTCAAAGCCTATCCTGAACTCCTATAAACATCCCTTTTCAATGTTTTCATAGCACTCCACACAGTTCTGTCATTACTAATCAAATTACATTGAGATTATCTATTTGAATATCTATTATTCCCTTACTTTCCTCCTTCATCTCCCTTACAAGTCTATAGCTCAAAGGTAATATTTTTTCTCAGTTGGCTCAATTTATGCACAGCTTTGTCAGGAATCTCCAACACTATACCAGGTTCAGCTAATCAAAAGGAAGGCTTGTAGGATTCATCACAGGGTACTACTCATAACTATGATTTCTTATGGTGAAAGGATTCAAAGATGAGTCAGCAAAGGCAAAAGGTACCTGGAGCAAAGACCATAATGAACCAGGTACAAGAAGAGTTCTGTTCCTGAGCAATCACTCAAGACAAACTTTTTACTTCTGGCATGGAACTGTGGCACCTGGGAAGTATTGCCTTTCCAGAGAAGCTTCTTAAAAATTCAGTGTTTAACACTTATAGAGAGCATTGATTATGTAGGTTCTCTGCCTAACCTATGGAAAAATTCCAGACACTCGGAAGAAAAGCAGATGTTCAGTTTGTTTGCACAAAGTCTGAGTCTATTAAGCCTTTCTTTTTTCATTTATGTAGTTTTATATCACTGTAAGGAACTTTTTACCGTTCTATTTCTCAGGCACCAGTTCAGGGTCAAACTTGCAAGCAGACTTTTCTTTTGTGTATAAGAACCTAGCACATAAAATGTATCCAAAACAATTCATATAACTGCATTAAATAAACTAAGATATCCGAGGGAACAATGTTAACAGTAAGTAAAACAAACAATTCTCAAAATCTCATATCACTTATAATGCAAATATAAGGCCAGGTAGTCACACATTCATCTAATAAAAATTTCCCAGAATTGTGGCAATCAGATGGGAAGAATGAGGCCTAATTAGCCTCTTCATTGAGCACTGAGAAGAAAGAGGGCATGCAAGCATGCTAACATGCCACAAGGAAAAGTAAAAACACCTGAGGTTAAGATGTTTACCCAGAGAAGTACCATGGAGGGTGGGAGACCCGTGAATCCTGTGGAACTCTAATGGCTTGCATCTGTGTCAGAGTGAATAAAGCCAAAATGCGCCAGTCACTTTGGGCTCTATGTCAAAGGGAGACATGAGTCCCCTGGCTCCCAGATTTTAACCTTTTTCTGTGTCTTTTTATTTTTCATCCTTGTCACCCCTTGGTCAGGTTTGAGCTGAGCTCATAGGCTCATTCCTACACTGAATATTTACATTGGAATATATACTGATCTAGATGTTAAGAATCTAAAACTATCAAAGTACTTAGAAACAAGAAATAGAATTGTGGTTAGTAGGGTAGGAGAATGAAGAGATACTGGTCGAAGGGTATGAAATTGTAATGTGGGTGAATAAATGAAGAGCTAGTCTATACCATATGACTATTGTTAGTAATATTTTATTGTATATTGAACATTTCCTAAGCATAGAGTTCAAGTGCTTTTATCTCCGACACACACACAAAGTAACTATGTGAGAAAATGAATGTTAGCTTGACCATGATAATCACTTTTCCCATGAATATTACATCATGTGGCACACCTTCAGTATATACATTAAAATGGGAAAGTAAAAATAACCAAATCTAATATAAAACATGCTTTTAATATTTTTGTTTGGTTGGTTTTTGTAAATTAAGGGGAAAACTTAATGACTCTCTATAGAAACAAGCAACAACAACAACAAAAACTCCTGAGACCAAAGACCAGACCAAAAATCTATGTGTTAGAAGTGAGTATAAAATCTGACTCAGGGCTGGTAGCTAATCACAATATCAACACCAGCACTGGAGCTGTGTTCTGAGCCCACCTCAGGGAAGGAAAAGGAGAGGGAATGTGGAAATTCATAGTTTGCCCAAAAGTTGTTTTCAAAACAAATAAGACTCACTAAACAGGAGGTTTTCCAGTCCATCTAGAGACTATTATTGTTGTTTTTTTTTTAAATAGAAGCATTAGATGACAATCTTGAAGTACCAAGTTACTGAGAAGGAATTATTTCAAATTCTGAAAGAAAAATTGACTACATTGGAAAGACAGATTAGAAGAAAGAAGGTTCAGCTCTGGGAACTACATTAAAAAATTTATGTTTGAAGAAAACAGTAAGCTCAAAAGTGTGGAAACAGTAAAATATACCTTTTTTCTCATCCTGTTTCAATTAACTTACTAGAAAATATAAATTTTGAGCAATCATATCTGATTTCATAACCTCCATCTTCCTTCATGTACTAGGCTTTATACAGAAATAGGCAGGCTCTCTGAAATTTGTCCTCTTTGAAAATAGTTATTCTTGGGATAAAGAATAGTAGAATGTGGAAAATTATTCTTGATTAGCTGAAGATCATCTAAAAAATAAAAGAGCTAATTTTGAGTAGGACATTTCTTTAAAAGGTATGACATAAATCCATATAATATCTTCAATAACTACGAATGGGAAATTATTAATTTATATAAATTTGAAGAAAAAGTGTGGTAAAAAGCAAGTCATTAATTCACAAACTTGTAGAACTATTATTTAATATTATCTATAAACTTGTCTTTAATCATAGTCATCATTAAAAACATAGAATTAAATAAATGTGATCAGTATATAGTGAACTAAATAGAACTAAATCTTTAAAAATGTCAACAGTTTAAATATATTTATCCCAAATGCTGAATCACAGTTCCAGCATGTAAGTGGTACCTCAGTCACAAACAATTCTTTCCATATTTCTGGTCAGAGAATCTGTTCTGCAATTCTGGTTTTAACCAACAAATTCTGTGACCAAAATCATGAAAAGAATTAAGTTTATGAACCGAGGTAGGACTACAGCCAATTTAGGGTTGTTCCATAAGCCAATACAAAATCACTATTAAATGGATTATTAAATTTCTATCCTAGTACTCTATGCATCATGATGATAAAACCAAAAAGAAGACTCTCATAGGCTAGCCAACACCAACTGCTAACCTTTATAGATTAAGTTTTATATAATTTTTAATACTCAAAATCCATCATATATCTGCATCTCAATATCTATGTGTCCATATTTGTATGGTTGTAGTAGTCTGAGTGAGCTTAGCTATAATAGGTTATGTGCAAGCATTCATAATTATCTTTTTTCTTAGCCGAAAAAAACTGAACAGACACTTCTTAAAAGATACATGTATGAAAAACTGTTTTTTATCTTTAACCATTGGGAAAATGAATCGAAACAACTCTGAGATTCCATCTTACTCCAGTCAGAATGGATATCATCAAGAACACCAAAAACAATGAGTGCTGGTGAGGATGTGGGGAAAAATGAACACTTCTGCATTGTTGGTGGGAATGCAAACTAATACATCCACTATAGAAATCAGTGTGGAGGTTCTACAAACTATATATGGAAATTCCATTTGACCTTGCTATTCTTTTCCTGGCTAGAGTTAAAGACATCATTTATCATGACACATGCATACCCATGTTTACAGCAGTCCAATTCACAAGAGCTGAACTCTGGAAAAAGCCTAGGTGTCTATTAACAGATGAATCAATAAATAAAATGTGGTGTATATGTACATGATAGAATATTATTTAGCCATAAATTTTAAGAAATATGTCATTTGCAGGAAAATGGCTTCTAAGTGAAGTAGGTTAAGTTACATATTGCATAGTTTCTCTTATATGAAAAACTCAAAATACAAATAACGGGTAAAACAGAGAAGAGATGGTAAGAAATGAGGGGGCATTCTTTTGGGGGAATCAAGAAAGTGGGAGAGTAGGGAGGAGAGGTAAAAAGATTGAAAATGACCTGGCAATGATATACATATGTACCAATTCTCCAAAACCCATGTAACTGTTATGTATTGCAAACATACACTACAAAAACAAACAAAAATATAATTTCTGGCATACTTCAGTTATTTCTTGGATAATGTAACAAATTATGTCTATAAAATCTGACATTACTTTTATTTTAAGAAAATATATTCTGTAAATTTTCTTTAAAGAAATTCTATCCTCTGAATGGGGAAATCTGCACTAATTATAGTCTAGCATAGCCTACATAAAGAAATGAAAGTCTAAGGATTTGATTTTTGTTTTCAAATAGATCATCTCTGACTCCATTAGTATTTATATATCCCTATCTCCAGTTTTGAATGTTTGTGGGCTTAGCAGAAGAAGAATTTTGGTGAAAAATGAAGTGAAAGAAGAAAAAAAGAATTTTATGTCTCAACCCCATAATCTTCCTAAATTTAAATTACAGAGAAGTATTTTTGTTCTTGGTTAGACACTTTATCTCTGAGAGTTAAACATGGTAATCAAGGTATACTGGGTGTAAAAAAAATGCTTTAGGTTACAAATTAAACAATGTATATTAAGTTTAAAAAGACTGCTCCTTTTTGTAGAAGTTTAAATTCAAGGAAAAGATAAGTGACTTTCATCACAAAAAATACCTTCAGTGGCATAAAATGAACCCCACTGAACAATGCAGGACAGGGAGCAGAATCACGGGGACAGTCATGAGAACTAAAGGGTAGCATCTAACAAGTCAGTTACAGCACTTTATTCCATCTATTCACAGGAGGGCTGTGAACAGGTAGGAAAATTACCAGGTAACTTAGTTAAAACCAAGATAATAGAATTATTTTTCTGAAGATCTAATGTGGATTTGAAATCAGCAACTTCATGTGACTCAATCAATTAATTTAAACATGGATTATGAAATAATCTTAAGATTTAACATGTCCAGTTGATATCTCAAGATTTACTTATGTTTTAATAAAGATGATTTGATTACTAAATGGACCTTGGTACACTGTATATTCCGTGTGTGTGTGTGTATGTGTGTATGTGCGTGCATGCACGCACTCACAGTTATTATATAGGAGGGTAGCAATGATGGCAGCATCAGAGAAACCAATAAGAAAATAAAACAAACTCAACATCCTAATCTTGAACAGAAAAATACTCGCTCAGGGATTGTATGGTCAATACCCTGAGTGGGGTATGACAGGTGGGGTATGACCACTTTGTTTTTGTTTTGTTTGTTATTTTGATCAAACACTCTTGTAGAACTTTTCATTGTTCCCAAATTATAATTTCCATCCTCACTCCACACTCCAAGAATAAAAAAACAACAACACAAAGCATTGATTCCAATGCCAAATCCTCTAGTATTTGATATACATCATGGAGTTGGTGGTGAAATGCTTAATATTCTCATTTTGAGAAGCAAAACAGAAAGAGGTAAGAATATAAAAATTAATGAATCCTTTTATGTGCAAGACTTTGTTCTTGACATTAAAATGCTTTATTTTTCTTAATGAAAAGAGGCTGGTGGCTTAGCCATGGAAACAATTTTTTAACAGTAAAATTGTGGTAGAGGACCAAGGCTGAAAGTTTCAAATATTATATAATATAGAAAGTTATGTATTTCTCACTTATTTTTATTTTTTTAATTTTCTTGGTACATTTTAGGTATACAAGACAGTTACATTTATCATTGGAAATCTGCACCTTTACATAAACTCTCTTGGTTTTTATTTTCTCCCCATTCCCCTTCCCTCCCTTTAACCCCTCTAGCCCTCCACATTTTCAAAGACATTGCTTCCATTTTTCATTTTCTCATTTTGATTCCATTCCCTTCATTCCTTTCCCCTACTCCTCCCACTTCCCCTTCCCCTTTGCCCCTTTTCTTCCTATTTCACATTATCTGTTTCACCTTTTAGTCTTTAATTGCACTTTCAGTTTCTCACACTAGAGAAACTATTTGATGTTTACAAGTGTATGTTCTATTTATTTCACCTAAGAGTATCGCCTCAATGTGCATCCATTTAGCAATAAATCTCTCCAATTTCTCATTTTTTATGTGTGAGTAGTACTCCATTTGATATTTAAAAAACACATTTTGTTTATCCAGTCTCCAGTTGATGGGCAATTGGGCTGCTTCCAAGTTTTAGCTATTATAAATTGTGCTGCTATGAACATGGGTGCACATATATCACTGTGGTATGATTCTTTTAATTCTTTGGGGAACAT
>NW_004624827.1:7187226-7197235 GCF_000247695.1 Heterocephalus glaber | reverse complement strand
TTGATCAGGGTGTATGATCTTCTTGATGATCTTCTGGATCCTATTTGCCAGTATCTTATTGAGGATTTTTGCATCTATGTTCATTAGTGAGATTGGGCTATAGTTCTCCTTCTTGGTTGGGTCTTTCTCTGCTTTGGGAATAAATGTGATGCTTGCTTCCAGGAATGAATTCGGGAGTATTGCTTCCCTTTCAATTTTATTGAAGAGTTTAAACAGTAGTGGCAGTAGTTCCTCTCCATATGTCTTGTGGAATTCAGCAGTGAAGCAATGAGAACCCGAGTTTTTCTTAGCTGGTAAGTTTTTAATTATGTTATCAATTTCATTGATTGATATTGGGTTGTTTAGAATTTTTAGGTCTTCTTCATTCAACTTTGGTAATTCATACATACCTTGGAATTTGTCCATTTCTTCTGTGTTTTCCATCTTATTGGCATATAGGGTCTCGAAGTAGGTATTGATGATCCTCTGGATTTCTACTGGGTCCATTGTAATTTCATCCTTTTCATTCCAAATGCTTGGATTTTGGCCTTTTCATTCCTTTTTCTGATAAGATTGGCTAAGGGTTTGTCAATTTTGTTTATTCTTTGAAGAACCAACTCTTGGCTTCATTGATTTTTTTTGTATCATTCTCTTAGTCTCCATTGCACTGATCTGCTCTGACCTTTATAATTTGCTCTCTTGTGTAACCTTTGGGTTTGTCCTGCTCTTCTTTTTCTAGAAGGATGAGGTTCAGCATCTGGTTGTTTAATTGGGCTCTGTTTTCCTAACATGAGTATTCACTGCTACAAATATTTCCCTCATAAGACTGCTTTCATGGTGTCCCATACATTCCATTATGTTGTACTGGCATTTTGATTTAATTGTAGGAACTGTCTGATTTCTTCTTTAATTTCTTCTGTCACCCATTGGTTATTCAGAAGTGTGTTCTTCAATTTCCATGTGTTTATGAAATTCTTGCAGTTCCTTTTGCTATTGATCTTCAATTTCATTGCACTGTGGTCTGATATACAGAGGACAACTTCAATTCCTTTGCATTTACTTAAACATGCTCTGTGAGTGAGTATGTGGTCTATTTTGGAGAACGACTCGTGCAGCTGAAATAATGTGTATTCTGAATTTGTGGGGAAAAACACTCTGTAAACATCTGTTAATTTCACTTATTCCAGACTTTCTTTGTATTCTAGTATTTTGTTGCTTATTTTTTGTCTAGTTGATATATTTATTTTTGACAGTGGGGTATTGAGGTCCCCCACTACTATTGTATTAGTGCTTATTTGATTTTTCTTCTCCGTATTTGTTTACATAGTTGGGCACACTAGGGTTTGGTGCATATACATTTATGATTGACATCTGTTCCTCTTGGATTGGTCCCTTTACAAGGATGTCGTGTCCTTTTTTGTCTCTCTTAAGTGTTGGTTTGAAATCCACTTGATCTGCAAAGAGGATAGCCACTCCTGCTTTTTTTTCAAGTTCCTGTCACATGGAATATTGTTTTCCACCCTTTAACTTTTAGTCTATGATTTTCTTTTTAAATTAAGTGTGTTTCTTTTATGTATCATATTGTTGGATCTTGCTTCTTGACCCTTTCTGCCAGTCTAATTCTTTTGATTGGTGAATTGAGACTATTAACATTGATTGTTAGAACTGGTAAGTGTTGACTTATCATTGTCATGACTTTTTCTTTTTGTTGGATGTTCCCCCTTTTCATTTAATTTCTTGTTCTGCCTGATGATTTCATTCTGCTGGGCTTCCTGTGGTTGTGAACCTCATTGTCTTTGCTTAGGATATTCTCTAAAATTTTTTGGATTGCTGGTTTGGTATTCATGAAGTTCCTAAGGTGATCTTTGTCATGAAAGCATCTTATTTCTTCATCAATTTTGAAAGATATTTTTATAGGGTACATCAATCTGGGTTGGAGACTGATTCCTTTAGGGCTTGAAATACATAACTGCAAGCTCTTCCTGCCTTGAGGATTTGCATTGAGAAATCTGCTGTGATTCTGATGGGCTTCCTTTGTATGTGATTTGTTTCTTTTCTCTCACTGCTTGTAGAATTTTGTTCTTCTGTTGGGTTTATGGAAACTTAATTATTATATACCTATGTGTAGATATTTTTTGATCAACCCTAGTTGGAGTCCTATATGCCTCACTTATCTGTATGTCAAGTTCTTTTCCCCTGCTTGGGATGTTTTCTGCCATCACTTCTGTGAACAGTTTTGTTGTTGTTGTTGTTGTCTGTACTCTCTCCTGTTTCTTTATTGACTCTGATCAGTCTTATGTTATTCTTCTTTGCATTGTCTAGCAGCTGCTGAATTGATTTCTCATGGTCCCTTACTATTTTAAAGAAATTTTTCTTCTCCTGGTCACTATTTGCAATCTTATCTTCTGTATTTGAAATTCTGTCCTCACATTGACTCATTCTGCTGCTTAAATTTTCAGTGGAGTTTTTAACCTCCTGTTAATCTGTTTGCATCTGTTTTATGGATTCCATTTGTTTCCTATGTTGGGATTCCATCATGTTCCTATGCTCCTCTATTTTTTTTATCTGTGTCCTCTCTAGATTCATTAATCATGTCTTGCACTATGGGCACAATCTCTGCTGTTATCTGATAAATTATTTCTGATTTCATTTTTTCCAGATCCTCTTTTGTTGCCAGTTCAGGGAGTCCAGGTGGTTGAGTATCAGACTGTTCCATGTCATTTCACTGTGGGGTTGCTTTAGGTGATCTGAAAGTCTGGTTTTGAGACTTGTTTACATGTCTTCTCACAGGCAGGGGTTGGGGTTGGGATGCACTGCTGGTTCCCACACAGCTCACCTCCTATGCACTGGGGGCTGTGATACAGGGGCCCAAAAGGCTCTGCTACTTGGCGCTGTGGTCATCTACTCCTCTGCCCTTGGGGTAGTGGTATGGCAGCCCAAAAGTCTCAGCTACTTGGCGCTGGGTGCCTCTGCTCCTCTGTGCTAGGAGCATTGGTACAGTGGCCCAAAAGGCTCACCTCCTTGGCACCAGAGGTCTCTGCTCCTCAGTACTGGGGGCAATGGTAAGGTGGCCAAAAATTCTCACCTCCTCAGTGCTGGGAAGTCTCTGCTTCTCTGCACTGGGGACACTGGTATGTAAGCCCAAAAGGCTCTTTCACTCACTTTTAAAATTAATTTATGTTGTGGTATTTTACATTCATATAGTGGATTTTATTCAATATCAAGAATGAGAGATTAGTATTGATTGATGTAGAACTATCATCAATATTGGAACTTGAGGGGCAGGCATTTATTTTAAAGTGTGAAACATTATTAACATGGAGAGTTTAACATATGAAACATCCAGGATACTAGAAAAAGATACTTTTTTATAAAAACCATTTATTATCTGAAAACTGTACCACTGATACAGAAGAAATACCTAACAATTTAGTCATTTCAGACATATTTTTAAGACAAACCCTAGATACTGGTATGAAATTTATCCTCCAAACTCTGCAGTGTTGGAGTGGCAAGAGGTCTCCCGGGCTAACTGGGAAAAGCACTAGGAAACTGTGTTCTATCTCCCTGGCCTTGTAGTATCCACTATGAACACACTCTCACTATGATTTGCATCTATAGAGTTATAAGAAAAGAGTAAACAAGGTAAGAAGGAAACAGAAAAGTAGATAGGAGGCTGGAAAGTGAATAATTCTTCTCAATAATTTGCTAGAAAATCAGAAAAAAGGTAACTTGAACTAGCAAAAACTCAAGAGCACCATTTTATTTGCTTTTCTTCATACTGAGTCAAAATACCCAACATGCAAAGCTAAAGAAGGAAAGGTTTGCTTTAGCTCATAGTTTGTAGAGGTTTCAGTCCACAGCCAGCTGGCTCTAAGGCAAGGTGGTATGGCAGTGCAGAGGAGAAATAGTCCATGGCAGGGCAAGGCTGGCCAAAGACAGTAAAGCAGTGAAACTAGGGCAGTAGCAGCAGCCTGCCTCTCTCTTTTAACCCTTCCAGGCTACCTGCCTTTTGAGTGGTGCCACCCACTCCCGGGGTGGGCCTTCACATTATTTATACCCAGAAATATGCTAAACAAATCAGTGGACTGATTTGGTAATCATGCACCTTTAAACCTAGCATCACACAACTCGATCCCAGCATCACATACACTAAATCCCGCTACCTCCCAAAAGTCCCAGCTATGAGTTCCTGAGGTTTTGGGAGAACCTGGACACAAGCCATAACAAGCACCAACTGCCAGCCAAACATTTGGGAGCTAGCTAAAACTTCCTAAATATCAAGAATTATAACTGAGGTCCCCTCTGTAAGATCCAAGTGAGGTAGCCACAAAACCTAGAACTTGGGAAGTATAACCTGCTAATTGTTTTGGAAATAGAGTGAGTTATTTTGGAATGGTATATGTGCTTACTGAAGAGTCTTTTCTTACAGGACATAGAATTAACACATTCCTCCCTACTTGAGGGACCAGTGGTGCATCCATGTCTGTCCCACTGGGCAGCCAGTATCACTAGCAATACAAATGGATTTAATCATATTATTCATTTTTTCCTAATAAATTAATACAAAGTCTACAAATTGACTGAATCTAGCTAGTTGCTTGAATTTGAATAATTACTTCCCAAATATAAATATTAACATTATTCATACTAATTGAAATTTATTACAATAAGGAACAAATGCATTTATTTAACTAAATTAATTGAAATTCATTTATATTTGTGAATAATGTGTCAATAATTAATTCTCTTAACATAGAAGTCTTACAAGTACTCCATTGCTGGTGTATATAATATGCTTTTACAACTGCTGTACTCAAATTAGTTTATTGCAAATTTTTATGACATTCTTAGGTTTTCCTTAAGGAATTATAATATGATGTCAGCTGTTCTGCTAAATCAATGACTTTCTTTGCATTGTTATAATCAAAGATCCACTCCCTGTACCTGAAAAGTGGTACAATCCACCCAGTGAGACAGTCAAGCATGTACCTCGGGTGGTTCCAGCCAACCAGAATGATTGAATTTAAACTGGGGCTGTTCTGCAGTGAGACACTGGAATTACGGACATGGTGAACTTCTTGACCAGCAAAAAGTATTCCTGAAACTCTCTCCATAGGGCTGCAAGTGCTACTAATGGCTCTCAAAATAAAGCATCCTGTCAGTTTCAATTCTAATGTCCTCTTTTTGATTGTCTTAGTTTCTCTAGCCAGTATACTAAGTGTTGTTGAAAGAAAAATCATAGGAGTTCAGTTATTGAATTTCATTCCTTTTTTATGCAAAAGGTATTGAGATTAGTATAATTCTTGTTACTCTGTTACTGCAAAACACAGATTAGGATTTGGCATTTTTGTTTTGTTAAATACTATTTAATAAATGTCAAAACACATATATTTTTCTGAGTACATTCCATGTTCCATGCACTATAAACAGTTTTTATGTACATTAACTTATATAAACTTTTGTATTCAAGAAGGTATGTGATATTATTTGTTTTTATCATTAAAAAAACTAAGTCACATACTTTAAGAAATATATTCAATATAACCCAACCAACAAATGACAAAAAAGATTCAGATCCACTCATTCCAATGCCCTTAGCTGTTGGGCCATGCCTCTTTTACTGCATTATCCTTCTGTTAGCTGACACTTGCTTAGTTTTCACTTTTCAATTATTAGAAGGCAAACAATTTAAAGCAAAAGTAGGGAGAGCCCAAAGGTTGAACTGAAGATGAACATAATATAATATGGATATGAATATAATTTTTAAAAGAGATTTAAAAATTATCTTCAACATAAATTAGTAATTTTTCAGAAAAAGGATTATGTAAGCCAGACTTCAAAAATGCCAAGTGAATTTTAGAACCATTGTCTTAATGTCCACGAGGCAAGTACCAAATTGGAGATATTAATAGATACTACCAATTAAAATGTATTCATTTTTATATAAAAAATTCAACAAAAATTGGCAATTCAGAGTTTTGAACAAGATGAATACAAACTATGAATCTTTGATTAAGATTCCCAGAATGACTAATTTCAATCAGTCAATTTTTGGAAGGGCTTTTTGTATAATAATACTCAGGCTGAAAATAGCAATGGAGAGAATAGCACAACTACAGACTACGAAGTGCAAGTTGGGGAAAAGTAGGCCATGCTTTCATATTGAATTGAATCCAAGACCTCATGCATGCTAAAACACACAATTTACCACTGAGCTCTCCTTTTAAGGCCCTTTTTCTCATTTTGTAGAAACCTCACATTCACTCTTGTTTTTGCTGTACAGTTCTTTAGGTTTTAAGAAATGCATGATGAGCACTTGCGCAGCAGGTGGCAAAACCACTGAGCTAAATCCCCGGCCCTGCATACAACTTTATATTATTCTATCAGATTCCAAGCAAAAGCTGATGAAGCACTGAAGGCCAAAGAAAGAAATGAGGAAGAACCAAAGAGAAGAAAAGAGGAAGACCAAGCCACCCTGGTAGAACAGGTGAAAAGAGTAAAGGAAATTGAAGCTATTGAAAGTGATTCTTTTGTTCAGCAGACATTCAGATCAAGTAAAGAAGTCAAAAAGTCAGTGGAACCTAATGAAGTAAAACATACAACTTCAGTATCAGGACCAGCATCTGTAGTTGCTGATCCACCCAGTGTTGAAAAAGAAATAGACCCTAGCAGCATACCTACTGCTATCAAGTACCAAAATGACAATTCTCTGGCTCATCCAAATTTATTTATTGAAAAAGCTGAAGCTGAGGAAAAGTGGTTCAAGAGATTAATTGCTCTCCAACAAGAGAGATTAATGGGCAGTCCTGTAGCCTAAGTAATAATACATTGATGGTTAAAGCAACAGTAACTTTGAAAATTTAGGTTTTTGAATCCCAATATTAACTTTTAGTCTTAAAAAGAACTTAGCTTATTATATAAAAATGTAATATAATTTCATCCTTCTCCCATTTAGGTTTGAATATTTGTTGATTTGAACTGAATCAAACATTGTGAATAGCAAAACTAGAATAAAATTTTAAAATGAAAAAAAAGAAAATAAATGCATAATGTCATGTGTCCACCATTAAAATATCATGCAGAATGAATTCACTGCCCTAGAACTCCCTGAGCTTTTCAGTTTCTCCTTTCCCTGTCAAATTCTTGGTAACTATGGATTGTTTTACCATCTCTCTAAGCTTTGCCTTTTCTACAGTGTCATATTGTTGGCTATGAATGGCTGCATACAATATGTAGCCTTTTCAAACTAACTTCCTTCTCTTGGCAATATGCACTGAAGATGCCTCCATAAAACTGCAGTAGGAAAATAACAGGATGTTAGGTAAAAGCTATTTTTAATTCAATAAGCATCATATGAGAAATTTCAAAATATAAACCATGGCTCATTTGTAGTAAAGATTCACAGTAACCTTTGTGAAGAAAAATGTCTAGTAATATAAATATGCAGGATATAAATTAAAAGATTGATTTAGATGATACATGTTAGATTTATACTTTTTTTTGGGGGGGGGGTACCAGGGATTGAACTTGTGCTTGCAAGACAGGCAGCAGAACCACTGAGCTAAATCCCTGGCCCTATATTTTATTCTTAGTAAAGCAAATTAAGCCAGGTTAGTAACAAATATCCTAATTTGGACTGAAAACTAAAATGATTAGACTAGAGGTGTTTTGAACTAGATCTAAAAACAGTGGACTACTTTACCATAAAAAGGAAAGATCATCAATTAAAAATCTGAAAGTTAAGAAAATGAAAAGTCAGAGATTGAGAAAAAAATTTCAAATATATACCCCCCAAAAAGGTAGGCAAAATACACAAAGAACTTTCAAAACTCAACTATAAGAAAACCACCCGCCTAAAAAATGTAGGCAGAGAACTGAACAGAGACCTCATCAAAAGAAGATTGTTCATATGGTAAATAAACATATGGAAAATGTTCAATACATTTTATCATGAGGGAAATACAAATTAAAACAATAATAAGACATCTCTGCACACTTATTAGAACAGCTGAAATGCAAACTACTAACACCATCAAATGCTGGAGAGGATGCAAAATGATAGCAACTCTCATTCATTGCAGGTACAAATGCAAAATTTAACAGACACTTTGGAAGAAAATTTAGCACTTTCTTTGAAAACTAAGCATACCCCAACTATACAATCCAGCATCCACACATCTTGATATTTTCCCCAAAGAGCTGAAAACATATGTCTACACAAAAACCAGCATGCAAATATTTATAGGAGCTCTACTCAGTACTGCCAAACCTTAAAAGGAATCAAGACGTCCTTCAATAGATCTATCCAGACAATGCAATGTTATTCAGCAACAAAAAAGAAACAAACCCTGAATTCCTGAAAAGAGATGGAGGAAGTTTCAAAGCACATTGATAAATCAAAAAAGCAGGTTAGAACACTTGCAATTTATGATTCCAATAATATAATACTGTGGAAAGCACAAAGTTACACAGAAAATAAAAATAAAAGAGGTTTCAAGGGATTCAGGGAAAGAAAAGGGAGTGAGCATGTGGAATAGGCTGGACTTCCACAGAAGTGAGACTATTATGTATGATGGTGTAATTGTCAATATTTGATATTTTATATTTGTCAAAATCCATTGAATGTAAAACAATGAACTTTAATGTAAACTATGATATTAAGTCAATAATAATGTGATAATATTTAATGCAACAAAAATATCACAGTAATGTAAGATGTTAATAATAGGACAAAATGTTTGTAGGTGGGATACACTGAAATCTCTCTGTACTTTCTGTTAAATTTTTCTGTAAACCTAAATTGCTCAAAACATAAAGACTCATTTTAAAAGTCTCTAGGAAAGAAAGCACCTAGAATTTGTTTAGGAAGATAGTACCAGTCATGAAGGGAGGAGGGAGAGGAAAGAGCATAAGGAAAGTAAGGCTCCATGAATGCCATTTTTGATGGGATAAGAGGGAGTAAAAATACTTGAAACATGGTCTTTTGCTCCCAGAGGAGGATGATCCAGAGATATAAACATTCACTTTGACAGAGTTCTGAGAAAAGTGGGGAGAAACCTTCCATGAGTGAGAGTTTTGTACTTTAGTCAAATCACAATATATCTTTAAGATTACTTTCTCTAGATAAAAGTACTGATAAGGACCTTCCCCAGTTATTTAAACATTCATTTTTCAGGTCTGGATTTTATAAGGTAGGATAGAAAAGTAAAACTTAGCACTACATAAAAACATTCATAAGTGAATTCACCACCTATAAAAGCTGTTACTACTCAAATATCCCTATTAATTTTAGTTACCTATATTCATTTTTCATCTTCCTTTTTAAGTGCAGTATTATTTTGAGACAGTCTTGATAAATTGCTTAGGCCAGCCTCAAACTTGCAACCCTCCTTCTTCAGCCTCTCAAGTACGTATCTGGGATTAACTTAACTTCTGTACTGTTTATTGTTGTCAACTGGATCACTTAAATGTTGCAAGCATAAAATTCAAGTTCAGAGTAAAATAGAAAATGTAGCAAGTTACTCAAAATGATAATAAAGATCAAAATAGATGAAGTCAGACAAATGAAGATATATAAGAATTAAATAAGTTAAAATTTAAATGAATAATCTGCCTGAGATTCAGAAAACACTTGAAAATTGAAATATCAAAATATTAATAGAGATCTTTGGGATAATGTCACTGCCTAATGTCAGATGGTTTTAAAGAGATTGAGAGTCACACTGAAAACACTGAATCAGCCCGCTGCAGACAGGCAGGTCTGCAGACGCAGTCCCAAGGTCCCCAGTTGCACTGAAAACACCAAAACAGCCCACTGCAGACAGGCAGGTCTGAGGATGTGGTCCCGAGGTCACCAGTAACACTACTGAAAACACTGAATCAGCCCGCTGCAGACAGGTAGGTCTGTGGATGTGGTCCCGAGGTCACCAGTCCTGCTGAAAACACCGAACCCTGGCAGCAATCCACTGGACCCCCCCAATCCTTTGGCTTCTTCTCTGTACAACAACCTGGTTCCACACTACAAAGA
>NW_004624827.1:7142108-7181899 GCF_000247695.1 Heterocephalus glaber | reverse complement strand
CATTATGTAAAGGTACAATTCCCAATGAGAAATGTAATTGTGTTGTATACCTAAAATGTACCAATAAAAGAATTTAACAAACAAAAAAAAAAGAATGAGAAACTAGACATTTATAGCTAACTGGATGCATATTGAGGACATACTCTTAAGTGAAATGAATAGGACATGCATATGTAAATACTGAATAGTTCCTCTGGTGTGAGAAAGTGAGAGTTTAAATAATGATTAAAATGAATAATTTATCATTTGAAATAGGAAGAAAAGGCCCAAAGGTGTAGGGGAAGTTCCCACCAAAGGGTAGGGGAAAGGAAAGAAGGGAAAGCAAAAATTAGAAAAGGAAATAATGCAAACAAAGTCATTGTAAATAGGGAAACATAGAGGGGGTGAAGAAAGGACAGGAAATGGGAAAAAAATGAGAACCAAGATATATTATGTAAAGGAACAATTACCCAATGATAAATGTAAATGTATTGCATACCTAGAATGTACCGATTAAAGAATCTAAGGAAAAAAATAATAACCTATTACAATGAGATTTGAGATAGATATTGATATCATGATTATTTACTGGTACATAAAAACTAAAGCTTTGGAAAGACATTGGTCAAGGTTGTAAACTCAAGCCAGAATCAACAGAATTATTATAGAACAGTTATATTAAAAAGTTAGTCATATAGAAGTTAGACCCCTGTGTTAGTTCTGCTCCTGGATAAAAGTCTCAATAGTGGGCCAAGGATTTAGCTCAGTGGTTTTGCTGCCTGCTGCGCAAGTGCAAGGACCCAAGTTTGATCCCCAGTACAAAAAAAAAAAATCTCGAGTGTATCCACAGCTTTGTGGTTCTCTTTAGTCACAAGAATAATCTCATTTCACTATGTAAAATATCCACTTAATGTAATAATCAAAATTTCAAAGTTCATACAAAGATATAACATTTCATTTTTCTACCTTGGGTCTACTTCATGCTGAAATGGTTGGCTGTAGAAATGATGGGATTAGGTGCTTTCCTTAACTCCCTCACTAGACTTATGATTTATGGGAAGCCAGTTGCGGGGTGGGGCAGGTTTCATTGTACTGTGTAGTCAGGGATTTTTCTGTGACAGAAAGATATCTACTGACTCAGGAGAGAGGAAATGCATGTTTCAAAGTTTTGTGAATTATGAACTCTAACACCCCATGGTGTGGAACATTCCTCTCTCTGCTTATGGCTTTCACTTACTTTCCTCAGCCCTTGAGTATCCAGAGGTCTACCTTCAGCCCTCTTAGGACAACTCCTTTCCAAACTTATACGTACTCATGCTTACCATGTATGTAACATATATCATTACAGCTCACTCCCAGTTTGGCATTCCAGCTGTTATCAAGCAGAGGCATCACAACCTCTGCTCTTTCTAGGCATGCTCCATCACTAATCACAAAAACTCCAAGCAACACTATCAGATCCTAGTAGTGGACATTTTTAAACTTGTCCAAATTAATTTCAGGTGAAGGGGAAACATTCTCCTCCTACATAAGCTAGCGACTTTCCTTCCTCCGTGGAAAAGGTATGCAAGCATTGATAATCTGGACCAAACCAATCATCTCTAAGCTCTCCTTAGCATCCTCAGCCAGCCTCTAACTACCATTAATATTTCTTAGTAATGAGTAAGCATAGAGTTGAAAACTAGATTTTTGCTATTATCTTTAGAATGTGTTTGGCACAAATGTTTTTCTTATTTTCTTTAATTTATACTCTTCCATTTGAATATCCTGTTATGACATATAAGAAAAAGACTGAAAAGGAAAAATTTCTACCATCTATAATCTTGAAAATAGCTGAAGAATAGATTACATAATGGAAACCACATAGATGATCTGCCCTGTGTAAGCAACTTTAAATAATACCCCATCAAAGGCTAAATACTCTTGATTCAAATTTTAGTATCAGATTACTAATACCAAATATAAAAAGAAGTAGTCATGCTTTTTCTTCAAAAAGACATGATTCAGATGTAGATTCACGGTATAAGAATGAATTTAGTGTCTTGGTCAATTTCACATATATTTAGAAGTATATACTAAAGTAATCTACATTAATTTCTAATCATGGCCTACAAAATGATAAAAATCTGAGGTACTCAACAAACTAGTAAAGATTCACCTCAGGATACTAGAGATTCAAGGCAAATTGCACTGAAATCAGGACTTGGTCCTTGATCTATTTCAGTCCCATACCAAAATAAAAAATACCTTCCAGCTGGGAAATGGCTTAAATGATTTTGATCAGATGTGCCATCATTTGGTCATAAACATCCATCTATGAAAAAGCATCCACTAGTGTGCCATAATCCATTTCCTATATAAATGGCCCCAGATGGACTTTGGACAGGAGTGCTTTGTCTCCTCCTTCAACCAATTTTTTCAATAAAGTCACCTTCCTTGCCTCACTACCATGTCTTTAGACTTAATTAGGCTGTCACTTGTGTACCAGGATTTGGATGGGTAATAGTAACAACCCAAACTGTGAGGACCAAAAGAAAAGATATGGGTAGGGAGAAATTTATGTATTGATGCATTTATAAACTACCTCATCAATTGTACCCCAAATTATCTTAGGACTGTAAACATGTACTCTTTTAATTAAGGCTCTATGCAATTTCAAAAATAGTTCTTTTTAAATATCATTTCAGAAATAGATAGTTGGGAGTAGACCAAGGTGAATAATACAAACAAAACATATTTGTAGTAAGAAGAGAGAGAAGTTGAAAATCTTGGCTTCTAGTGGGAAAATGAAAGGGACTTACTAAGATTTATGGACATGTTGATGTCTCTCACTTGGGACTTCTCATTTACAATCAGACAAGGAAAGGAGAGATAGAAAAAGAAAATGAAGATATAAAAAATCACTTTTCTGTGATTGGGTAGCTGATTAGTGAGCTGTAGAACTGATGAAGAGCTAAGAAATCAAATTAACATCTCAAAATCACAGAACCTAGGAGCTAGAAGCAGAATTCAGGGCAAGTTAGCCTAATTCTCTCCTGGATCATATTTTGACAAATTGCAATCAGCAGGTGAAGATCACTGGTATCAGTGCTGAAACAACAGGAGTACATAAAAACAGAGCTCCCAGGAAATTGAGGCCACATGACACTTAATGTGTTTCAGTGCTGAACACCTGACACAGAAATGTCTAGAAATTGAAGTTTCACCTTTCAAAAAAGCCTCAAGGTGTTTGTATGTGTTGTGTATCTATTTCACAAACACAAAGTTATCTTTAGCATAGCTGATTGTATGCCAGCAAAGTGATGTTCCACACAATCCTCGCAGGCTTTCAGCATTTACAGAGCCTCATTTCATACCTCAACATCTTTTAGAAAAGTGAATCTCAAATTTAGATGCATATTTAAAATTAAGAATATCTGGGTTGCAACCACATACATTCAGATCTGCATGGATAAGGACTTGGAATGGTTATAAAACCTCTACAGTTAATTTTAGTATACATTTAGGACTGAAAACAATGGTTTTTGGACCATGTCTATAAATAATAAGGAAATTCAGGTTAAAAATAAACAATATAGGAAGTTTATGAGGAGTATTAATATATATTTTATTTCTAATTCTAATTTATGTACTTTAAATTTTAATCTGTTTGAAAATTAGTATATTTTTGCTTTCATTTAAGCAGTGAAAGCAAATATACATATAAAAAACTAAACAAAATATGCATCTAAATTCAGAAGTGTGTTCAAAAATGAATAAAATTTAATCAAATAATATTGATATCAATGTATGTAACTTTTAACATCAAAATGTATATTTCTCTATAATTTTCCCATTTTTGGATTGAGGGAAAAAAACATGAAATTATGCCAATATATAAAGAAGTGGAATTTGATAATGCCTAATCCTATTTCTTGTAAAAGTTTTCAGCAAATCAGGGAATTTGTTATTTTGTACTAATAAAGCAAACAACTAATAAAGCAAACAATGACCCTAAAATTCTGCAATTAGCATATAACCATGCAAAATTACTCCATAATGTACAAAAACATTTTTATTAAAACGTACAGAAATATTCAGAGCAGCTTTATTTATAATAGTTCTCAGTACATGTTGGAGTTAACAGGACAAGCTCACACAGAACTTTGCAAGCTTGTTTTGCCAATTCATATAATTTGAAATTAGCCAAGGTGTAAGTACACACACCAGGGGAATGGGAAATGTACACTTCAGTGCATCCCCCAACACATCCCAGAGAGTCAGTTTACCAGAAAACCATTGAATAACAGCAACCCAGGAAACCACTGAAATATCAAACAATAAAAAATTGTATAAATGAAAGGTATTATAATAATAAAATGGAACATATCAATGAAAAGGGCAAATCTCAGACATAATAACATGATTCCCAAAAATATTATATTAACTGAAGAAGTCAGACCAAAGGAGTATGTAACTAACCTATAATTACAGAATTCCTGAGGCTTAGTATCTCTATGGGTAAACACATAAGGAGTATAAAAGTCATGGGGTAATTGTGGTATGCTGGAAATATTTTTTTAATTCATTAAATTTATTGATACATTATAGGTATACAATATGGTGTCATTCACCATTGGAAATTTATTCCTTTACAAGAAATATCTTGGTTCGATTTTTTTCCCCATTCCCCTGCCCTTCCTTCAACCCCTCCATCCCTCCCTATTTACAAAGACTTTGTTTTCATTTTTTCATTTTCTCATATTTATTCCTTTCCCTTCTTTCTTTTCCCCTACCCCTCCCACTTACCCTTCACCTTTAGACCTTTTCTTCCTATTTCACAATATCTATCCTACATTTTCATTCTTATTTTCACTTTCAGTTTCTCACAACAGAGAAACTATTTGATATTTACACATGTGTGTCCCATTTATTTCACTTAAGAGTATGGCCTCAATATGCATTAATTTAGCTACTAATGTCTCTAGTTGCTCATTCTTTATGGACGAGTAGTACTCCATTTTATTTTTTTAAAAACCCACATCTTCTTTATCCAGTTTCCAGTTGATGGGCAATTAGGCTGTTTCCAAGTTTTAGCTACAACAAACTATGCTGCTATAAACATGGGTGCACAGGTATCATTGTGGTATGGTTCTTTTAACTCTTTTGGGAAGATACCCAATAGCTGGATCAAATGTGACTTCTAATCCTAGTTTTTTGAGGTATCTCCATACTGATTTCCACAGTGGTTGCACTAGTCTACACTCCCTCCAACAGTGGAGTGGGGTTACTTTTTCCCCACAGCCCCACCAGCATTTGTTATTGGTTGATATCTTGATAGCAGCAATTCTTTCTGGAGTGAGGTGGAATCTCAGAGTTGCTTTCATTTGTGACTCTCCAATGCCCAGTGATATTGACCATTTTTCGTATGTTTATTTGCTATTTATACTTGTTTCTCTGAGAAATGTCTGTTCATTTCAGATGCCCTTTTTTGGATTGAGTCTTTAAATTTGGGAGATCTGATTTTTTAAAGTTCTTTATAGATTCTAGATAGTAGACCTTTGTCTGAGGAACACCTGTTAAAAATTCTTCCCACATTGTGGGCTGTCTCTTCACTCTGTTGGTAGTTTCTCTTGCTGTGCAGAGCTTTTAAATAAGAAGAGATCCCAATTGTTGATACTTTGAGCTAATTCACGTGCAACTGGGGTTTTGTTCATGAAATCTTTTCCTACACAATGTCTTCAAGAGCTTTACCTAATCTCTCTTCCAGCCAGTTTAGTGTTTTTCTCTTAATATTTAGATCTTGGATCCATTTTGATTTTAGTTTAGTGCATGGTGAGAGATATAGGTCTAGTTTTAATCTTTGGCAAGTTGAAACCCAATGTTTCCAGAAACATTTCTTAAAGAGGCTATCTTTCCTGCAGTGTGGGTGTTTGGCTCGTTTGTCAAAGATGAGGTGGCTGAATATGGCTGCAGTTGTTTTTGAATCTTCTATTTTGTTCTACTGGTCCTCAGGTCTATTTTTCTGACAGAATCATACTGCTTTATCAGAGTAATTTTATAGTATAGTTTCAAGTTGGGGATTGTGATATCTCCTACCTTGACTTTGTTGCCTAGAATTGCTTTTGCTATACTATGTCTCTTCTCATTCCAAATGAGATTTTGGGTTATTTTCTCAAGTTCTAAGAAGGATGCTGTTGGAATTTCAATTAGGATTGCACTGAATGTATATAGCAGTTTTGAAAGTATGACCATTTTCACTATATTGGTTTTTCCTACCCAGGATCAAAGGATATCTTTCCATTTTCTGATATCCTCTTCAATCTCTTTTATCAGAATCCTGTAGCTATCAGAATAGAGGTCTTTGATTTCTTTTATTAGCTTCATTCCTAAGTATTTCACTTTTTTGGATGCTATATTCAAAGGAGTTGTTTCTCCAATTTCTATTTCAGTAAGTCTGTTGTTCCTGTATAGGAAGGCTTTTGATTTTTGTGTATTGATCTTGCAACAAGCTACTCTACTGAATTTTGTTATTAACTCTAGAAAACTTTTGGTAGAGTTCTTGGGGTATTCTATATGAAGTATCATATAATCTACAAATAATGACAATTTCACTTCTTCATTTCCTATCTTTATTCTTTTTATTTCTTTCTCTTGTCTATGCTGTGTCTAATGTTTCCAAAACTATATTGAACGGGAGTGGTGACAGTGGACATCCTTGTCTAGATCTTGATTTTAGCATGAAAGATTTCAGTTTTTGACCATTTATTATGACGTTAGCTGTTGGTTTTTCATAGACTGCTTTTCACAGGTTGAGATAAAGACTATGTATTCCAATTTTCTGTTGGTTTTTTTTTTTCTCACGAATGAGTGTTGGATTTTTGTCAAAAGATTATCCTGCATCTATTGAGATGATCATATGGTTTTTATCCTTGGCTCTATTAGTATAATGTGTTACATTGTTTGATTTGCATATGTTAAACCATCCCTGCATCCCTGGAATGAATTCAACTTGGTCACAGTTTATGATGTTCTTCATGACCTTCTCCATTCTGTTTGCCAGTATCTTATTGAGGATTTTTGCATCTATGTTCATTAGTGAGATTGGCCTATAGTTCTCTTTTTCAGTTGGTTTTTTCTTTGCTTTGGGGACCAGGAAATGCTTGCTTCCAGGAATGAATTTGGGAGTATTCCTTCCCTTTCAATTTCATTGAAGAAGTTAAACAGTAGTGGCAATAGTTGTTATCAAAATTTCTTGTAGAATTCAGCAGTGACACTATCAGGACCCAGACTTTTCCTCATTGGTAAGTTTATAATTATGTTTTCAATTTTATTGATTGATATTGTGTTGTTTAGAATTTTTAGGTCTTCTTTGTTCATCTTTGGTAATTCATATGTATTTAGAAATCTGTCCATTTTGTCTGTTTTCCATCTTAATGACATAGAGGTTCTCAAAGTAGGTATTGATGTTCCTCTGGATTTCTGCTGGGTCTGTTCTAATTTCACCCTTTTCGTTCCTAATTGCATGGATTTGGGTCTTTTCTTTCCTTTTTTGATAAGGTTGGCTAAGAATTCATCAATTTTGTATATTCTTTCTAAAACCCAACTCTTTGCTTCATTCATGTTTTGAATCATTTTCTTAGTCTGTATTGCATTGATGTCTACTCTGATTTTTATATTTCCTCCTGTGCATGAACTTTGGTTTTGTCCAGCTCTTATATTTCTAGAAGCTTGAAGTTCAACATTAGGTTGTTTATTTGCGCTCACTTTGTTTTCCTAAGTATTACTGCTGTGAATTTCCCTCATAAGACTGCTTTCACTGTGTCCCATAGATTCTAATATGTCGCATTGATACTCTCATTTAATTGTAGAAATTGTCTGATTTCTTTTTTAATGTCCTCTGTGTCTCATTGGTTATGCAGAAGTGTGTTGTTCAATTTCCATATGTTTTAGAAATTCTTGTGATTTCTTTTTATTTTGATCTCCAATTTCATCACACTATGGTCTGATAATATAAGATGTTCTGAAAATAAAAGAGATAACTTCAATCCCTTTGCACTTATTTAAACATTCTCTATGAGTTAGTATGTGGTCTATTTTGGAGAACAATCTGTGTGCAGCTGAAAAGAACGTGTGTTCAGATTTTGTGGTGTACAGCACTCTGTAAACATCTGTTAAGTCCATTTGTTCAAGATTTTGATTGAGCTCTAGTATTTCACTGTTTATTCTTTTTCTAGTTGATCTATTTGTGACAGACAGGTATCAAGTCCCCCACTATTACTGTATTAGTGCTAATTTGATTTTTCATGTCTATTACTTTTATTTTACATAGTTGTGTGCACTAGTATATGGTGCATATATATTTTTGCTTGTCATCTCCTCCTCTTGGATTGCTCCCTTTACAAGGATGTACTGGCCTTCTTCATCTCTCTTAATTAGTGTTGGTTTGAAATCCATTTGATCTGCAAATAGGACAGCTACTCCTGCTGTTTTGGGGTTCCTGTTGCATAGAGTATAGTTTTCCACCCTTTAACTTTCAGTTTATGAGTTTCTTTTTGAATTGTGTGTCTTGTACATAGCATATTGTTGGATCTTTCTTACTTCTTGACCCATTCTGCCAGTCTATTTCTTCTGATTGGTGAATTGAGACCATTAAGATTAATGGTTATAACTGATATGTATTGACTTATTCTTCTAATGACCTTTTCCTGTTGTTGGATTCTCCACCTTTGGATTTAATTTCTTGTCTTGCCTGATGGATTCATTCTGCTGGGCTTCATGGGATTGTGGTCTTCATTTTCTTTTCCTAGAATATCATTTAAAAATTTTTGGAGTGTTGGTTTGATATTCATGAAGTTCCTCAGGTGTTCTTTGTCATGAAAGTATGTTATTTCTCCATCAGTTTTGAAAGATAATTTTGCAGGGTTGGAGGTTGTTTGCTTTTAGGGCTTGAAGTACTTTACTCCGGGCATTACTTCTGTGAACAGTTTGTTTATGTCATTTGCACTCTGTCCTGTTTCTTCATTGACTCTGATCAGTCTTACGTTATTCTTCTTTGCATCATCTAGCAGCTGCTGGATTGATTTCTCGTGGTCCCTTACTACTTTTAAGAAAGTTTTCTCTTCCTGATCACTAATTGCAATCCTGTCTTCTATATCTGATATTCTGTCCTCACATTGTCTCATTCTACTGCGTAAACTTTCAATGAAGTTTTTAATCTCTTAGATATCTGTTTGCATCTGTATTATGGATTCCACTTGTTTCCTATATTGGGATTCCATCATGTTCCTCAGCTCCTCTATTTTTTCAATCTGTGTCTGCTCTAGATTTATTAATCATGACTTGCACTATGGGCCCAATCTCTGTGTTCTCTGATAAATTATTTCTGATTTCATTTTTTCCTGATCCTCTTTTGTTGCCAGTTCAGGGAGTCCAGGTGGTTTAGTATCAGATTGTTCCATCTCATTGTCCCTTGGGGTTGCCTTGGATGATCTGGAATTCTGGTTTTGAGTCTTGTTTCTGTGTCTTCTCAGTTCAACAGATGCATTCTGCTGTGCCTTTGTTGAGGTGACTCTTTGCTGGCCTAGTGGGCTTCAATTGTTAAAAAGCCTCAGAGAAGCCTTCCCTCTGCTACTCACCACTGTGCCAATTTTTGGGTTCAGAATGATGGCCTTCTGGATCCCTGCGATGTGCTGTTGTCCAACCGGGGTTCTGGCTGGGTCCTACACACACTTAGAGATGATATCTTGTTGGGCCTCTGGCTGGGGCCTGTGTGGCTGAACAGCTGTAGTCTTGGAGGGCCTTTAGCTAGGGGCTGTGCACCCCAGTTGGTGGAGTTGAAGCAGGCTTCTGGCTGGGGCCTGATTGCGCTTACCAATGGGTTCTGGCCAGATATCTGGCCAGGGCCTGAGTGCACTGGCTGGGGCCTGTGCACCTGTGCAGCAGTTTTATAGATGGGCCTTTTGTTGGGGCTTGTGCACCCAAGCTACTGGTGTCCATGTAGGATCATGTCTGGGGCCTAAGCACCACCAATGCTGTTGTCTAGGTGGGCCTTTGGCTGGGGCCTGGCCACTTCAGCCACTGGTATCTGGGCTGGGCCCTGGTTGGGGACTGTGGACCTCTGAAAATATTTCATATTTTGATCTAAGTAGTGGTTACATGGTGTTATACATATATAAATATTAATTGAAATGGATGTTTATTTAAATCACACCTTAATAAATAAAGATCATGTTTTTTTTAAAAAGTTCACATGAAACATCAAGGTTGACAGAGATCAAGGGCAATTTCAAAATAAGATCAATATATCAGGTGCTTGTTATATTGGCTGTTAAGAAAAAATATAACTACAACAGTGAAGAATTATGGGATAAGCACAACAGAGAACTCAATGGAAAAATTACAGAGCTCAGAAATAATGACTGCTATCTTCAGTATGGTAGCCAATAGCCACCTGTGAATATTTAAGTGAAAATTAGTTAAAAATAGAAATGTGAAAAATTCAGTTCCTTAGTAATTATTGCCATATTTCAAATGCTTAATAGTTACATGCGGCTATTATATTAGCACAGTTATGGAACATTTCTCTCAATGTAGAACATTCTACTAATAAACACTGGTCTAGGTTATACAAGGAGTATTAATGAAAAAGCTGGGAAAAGAAAGAAAACCCAATTTTAAAAGACAAAAAAGTTAAAAGGCAAGTCACAAAAAAAAAACCCTAGTATATATAAGGAAGTTTCTTCACAGATTTACTAATTCAAGAAACACAAATTAAAGTTATACTTCTGCCTACAAAATCAGAAAAAATGTATATACCATTATAGTAAGTGCTGTCAAAAAATAGTAATCTTCATTCATAACTGATACAAATGTAAATTCTTATAGTTGTACTGGAAAGAAGTTGATCAGTATACATTCAAATTGAGTAATTTCTACCCCAGTGACCCTCTAAATATTCTCTCAGACTTCCACAAACATATGTATACAAGATTATTTACTGAAAAGTTTTATGTAGATCTAGAACCTACATAAAGAAAGTTGAAGGCATGGACATATGGACATACTTTATATCAATTCTTCTGGGAATAATAAGCAAAGTGTGATGGATGTTCACTGTCCAATACTATGAATCAATTATGCATAATTCAATGAGTAAATTCACACACAGAAATATACTTAGGTAGATATATACATATATATAACATATTTTGAATAAATATAACCAACTGTTTAAAACAGAACAAAGTCAAAACAAAATACTTATAATACTACATAATACAATGAAAATGTACACAAATATGTGTGTATATATCCACATTTGTACCCATTATATGCACACATTATGTACTGTGTGAGAGAATAGGAGTGGAGATTGGATAAAGAGGTAAATAAGCCTATTGTAAAGGGTTTCTAACTCAGAGCCTAACTACAATGAGTAAACACATAGATCAATGGAAGAGAAAAGAATGTCTAGAACTTGCCCACACTCATATATTTTACAAATATATATATATTTCATCTTTGTTATTCAACAATTGACTATATATAATCAGCTCAATAGAAAATTATAGTCTTTCAATTAATGATATTAGAACAATTGAATATCTATATAACATAAAGAAATTTTTAAAAAAGGAAAAGCAAAAGAAAAAGAATCTCCTGCCTGGCTAGTGAAAGGTTGTCTATAGATGCTGAAGCTCTCCATAAGTTGCTGGCTCTGATTAAGGAATTATAGGCTACATTGGAAGCTTTGCATTGACTTTTGACAAAGGTAGTAACTTCAGACAACATTATGATCTAATAAACTTTATTTTTTAAAAAGAAAAAGAAAAAGAATCTCAACCTATACATTGTCCAACATACAAAAATTAATTCAAAATAGAGTAAAACCCTAAATGAATGCCTAAAATTATGAAATCTGGAATAAAACAGTAGAAAACCTCTATGACTTAAAGTTAAGCAACAATTTCCTAAATACAAAATTAAAAACACATAATCCAACTATACTTCATTAAATTAATTTTTAAAATTTTCAAAAGACATTCTATCTAAACCAGACATGACAGTACACATTGGTAGTTCCAGCACTCTGGAAGCTGAGATAGGAAAATTCATTGAGTACAGGAGTCCAAAACCAGCCCAGACAACTTAGGGAGATCTCACTTAAAAACAGAAAAATGATAAAGGGGGAGGGAGGAGGAAGACAGATACTCTGCCATAAATGAAAAATGAAAATGCATGCTTTAAAGTGACACAAAATATTTGTTAAATATAAATCTTATAAAAGACTCATATCTAGAATATACAAAGAACACTTAAAAACTCAATAATTTAAAATAATAGGTGGACAATGGGCAAATTGTTTAAACAGTTCACTGAAGAAGGTATATAGATAGCATATTAACACATGAAACAATGCTTAACATTATTAATTGTTAGGGAAATCCAAATTAAATCAACAATGAGAAACTATTCTGCAAGCTCTCTGTCATGTTTTGGGAAGGTGTGATCAAAAATATGCTGAATGCTGCTGCCAGGTGCCAGCCAATGGAAGGTGCCTTGTAAAAACATTGTGGTATATGCTCATGCACCTTATGCCCCAGATCTGGAACATTGAGATTTATGGATGTCCCCCAAAGTGAAAAGAACCAGGAAAGTAAATGTTTTGAATCAATTCAAGACATTGAGATAACCTTGACAGGGCAACAGCACTCTCCAAAGAAGACTTCAGAATGGCTTCAGAAAGTGGCAAGAATGATGGGATGAGTATTTGCAGTGAAAATGTGTTTTCTGAAGGAGATTAATGGCAATGTGTCTTTTACTGTAATATTTTTTATTTAAACATTCATCATATTTTCAGATCCTCACACAAGTTCACACAAAAATATACATGATTTCTCATAACAGTTTTATTTGGTTTATTTACTTACTTTGTAACTTTTATTTTTATTAGCACATGATTATACTATATATATACTGATTACATTCACCATGAGGATTTGGTACTATAAATGTCAGTTATCAGGTGTATGGATAAATAAATTCCATACAATAAAATACTACAGTAAGAGAACTACTGATACACACTTCACCATGGATAAATCTCAAAATAATCATGATGTATAGAAAAAGCTAGACAAAAATGTATAGGTAATGAAGAAGTACAAAAAACAAATAAATACATAAAAAATGTTCAACATCACTCATTGAGAAATGCAAATTAAAACAATAATAAAATTTCATTTCAAGAAAGAAAACCTGGTTATCATCAAGAAATCAACCAATAACAAATGCTGGTGAGGCTAGAAACAGCCTATATGACCATCAACACATGAATGGGTAAAGAAAATGTGGTATTTGTATACAATGGAGTACTATTTTGCCATAAAGATGTATAAACTTGATACATTTTTAGGTAAATGGCTGCATCTCAAGACCATAATCTTAAGTAGAATAAATCACACCCACAAGTTTAAATATCACATTATTTATCTTGTATGAGAAACCCAAAGTGTAAGTAAGGAGAAAAAAACAAGATAGATGTTGGGAAGTAAGGAAGAAATCGTTCAAATGAGGAGAATAAGGGAGGAGGGAAAAGGAAATGAAAGAAAGTAAAAGTGATTTATTTTAAAAGAATGGTACAGGACCAGCTGGGGATTTAGCTCAGTGATTCCGCCGCCTGTCTCCCAAGCAGAAGGACCCGAGTTTGATCCCCGGTACCAAAAGAAACCCCCAAAACAAAACAAAACAAAAAACAACAACAAAAAAATGATACAAAAAATTGAAACAGAGCTTTTATAAGTTGGGAAGGAAAGAAGGGTTGAAGGGAGGGGAGGTGAATGGAAAAAATTAATATATTATTTACATGGACAAGTTCTCCATGATGAATGTGATCATTATGTGTGGCAAATGTGTACTACTGAAAAAAAAAGAAAAATATATACGTATAAATGCATTTGTAGAAACTCTAGGAATTGCAAACTAGTCTATAGCGACAGACAGTAGATCTGACCCACAGAAGAACGGGAGGCGGGGGCGGGAATTGCAAAGAGGTACGAGAAAACTTGGGTTCGATAAATATGATCACTAACTTGATTGAGGTGATAGTTTCACAGATGTATTCATATGTCAAATCTTATCAAATCATACACTTTTAATATGTACAATTTATAGTAAGCAACTTATGGCACAATAAAGTTGTGAAAAAATCAAAATGAGAGGACATTTGCATAGAACAATATTGGCTCACAAGGTGACATAACCTGGGAAAGATGTTTTTAAGTAATCCATCCATCTCAAATATTTTAAATGAAAACTCATGTTTGATTAAATGTGCTAAATACTCTCAATTATGGCTCTTCAAAACCAGAGACAATCTATTATACCAGATATTTAGAGATAGTTAACAGTACTGTAATAATAATAGGAGCAAAGAGAGTCTTTGGCATGCAAGCATGGGAAACTACTAAACTAAACCAAGTATGAGATGCAATTACAGATATTATGAAAAGCTCAAGTTTGGAGAAGACTTTAGCTGTGTTTTAAGATCAAGACTTGTATTAGATAAATTTGTGTTTTAATACTTCATCTACCATTAAGCATTTGAATGAGGCTATCAAAATTAGGTTAGTCTAGGTACCAGTCCTTCCAAATTTTAATTATTCACTTCAAAAGCTTTTTACTCCAGAAAGTAAGATATCAAACTAGTTTCACTACTCTTTGGAGTTTAAAAAACATCATCTCATAATAGAGGCCCTTATTTCATATTAAACTGTCCATTACAAACTCACTTCTAAAGGTAGCTCTTTGCTTTATGAAGATTCATCAAAGGATGATATTCAGACACAGGAATCCTTATTGGATTCGCTGTACCATAGAATTCTGTACTCTTAGGATGGGGGAGGATTTTGTAAATAGAAAATTGATGATCATTTTTCTCAAATCCTAAGCAATGGTATACCACAGTAAGGATAATTGAGCCTAGAAAAAAACACTATAAAAGAGCCATTGAATTATCCTGCACATATTGAAGGGCTCTCCCAGTGCCCCTAAGGAACAGAAGAGGGAAAGAGAGCTCAATTTACAGTGGTATTCAAAATTATTCAGTAAAAACTCTTCAGAGACTCTTTCTTAGAAAGAGGTTATTAATTTCAAGGCAATAGTGGATCTGGGTCAAACAGAGGAAAGTCACTAATCTATGGTAGAGTATTCTCCTCAGAATGTTGTAAATGATCATAGTATGCCAAACTTTACAGAGAGAGAGAGAAAATATTTCACAGACTGAAACATGCATCATGATACTTTTCTTCTTGAAAAAAGCAATACTTTACTCTCACTCTGATATCTAAGATATATTGGTATCTTGGAGGAGATTACTTTTCATTTCAGCTTTATTGCTAACTTTGTATAAAATTTTGCTCAAATTTCAAGCTTTCTATATTTCTTGCCTTTCATAACACCGCAAAACTCTGTCTTTGAAGATGAATACAATGTAAATTATTTTCCACAAGTATGCGTATTAAAGTATCTTGATCATATGCAAAAGGAATTAGATGACTAATTTTTAAAAATGTAACTATAAGTATATGACTTTTAAAATGTGAAATATAAAAACATTTTTAATATTTGATTGGATGGTGTTCAAAATTTGCATTTGATTAATCAAATAATCTTTAATTCCTACCATGTTACATAAATTGACATGTCAAAAGTTTTATTGAAGGGCCAGGGATTTAGCTCAGTGGTTTCACAGCCTGCTGCACAAGCACAAGGACCCAAGTTTGATCCCCGGTGCCCCCCCCAAAAAAAATTTTATGAAAAAAAGCCTCACATGACCATCATTGACAGATTATAAAATGACATGTTTTTCAAAGATGAGATCAAGTCACACAGTTATATTATCTGTATTCTATTTTGTGTATTAAATCATATGGCATTTCAGAATAAGTTTATAAAATAAATAAGTGGACAAAGTCTTCCTATCTGCAGTACCAAATGTGAGTGGCATTAAACAGTAATTTTAAATATTTGGTTTTTTATTTTGCAAGAAATAAAGGTTGATTATACAATAGGCCTTCATAATCCACAGTTAGCTGACTGAAGTGCATGCAAATAGAAATAAAGCTGCAGCCATGGGATGTTCTAAAACATGACACAAGGGGTTACCAAGGTAACCCACCAGGAGGCCGTCTTGGCATCTTCTGGAATAAAATGGAAAGAAAATATTACAAAGAACAGATGGGGGATGGGGACTTTTCTGGACAGGGTTATATAATCAAAGTGTTGTCAAAAAAAAAATCCCTACAACTGCATGAAATTGCTTCCAAACAACATGAGAACAAAGTATCTCTCGTATTTCCACTTTTTAAAGCAGGGAGGATTCATGGATCCACAAGAATAGAATTTTAAATATATATATATTTTTAAATATTATTTAATATAATTTTTGTAAGCCACTATGATATTTACCCATTTTATACTAACAGAAAATTCCACAGAGATGTACAACTTACATTCATGATGAGCAAGCAATGCTAATTTGGTAATATTTTACTATTTTGGCAGGTCTTGGGAGGCATGAAACTTGCCTAAGAAAATAGTCTTAAAATAATAGATCTCAACAGAACAATGAAAGAAAGGAATAGATGACACTAAAGAATAATTTTACTTTAGCATATCATTAATTTTGCATTTATTCCCGACACTTTTCTTTTAGAATTATGAGGTATTTCTTTAATTTAAGACTTTTGTCTTATATTTCATATTACTACTATTTCTATTAAACATACACTAAAAGTTTTAGCTCCTTTCTCTCCATGCAGCTGATTTTCTCCAGCACAAGGTTATTCTATATATAGCCAGTGAATCTCCTTGGCCTGTCCGTAGATTTTTTTTTCTTTCTCCTCTATCCCTAAAGATTGAAAAAGAATACTCAGAGCTAATGAAGGACAGGCATAAGAAGAGGCCACTTTGGTGAGGTGTGCATGGGAAATTTTGTAGTACATGTGGCTGTCATAGCTGAATTACAGTTTAAAATTCCCTACATAAGCACGTCGTTCTATCAGGAAAATGCAGAAATTAAAAAAGACAATGTTTCATTTCAGGTGTTCACAAACAATATTTTTTTCAATTTTGCATTAAAAATAGAGTTTGTGTCTTTTGTGATATTGCCCAAATAGCAGATAACAGCAATCTTTGCGCGTCTTGGTGGAGAGACATGGAAATTATTAAAATCAGCTTAGTTTTAATACTCAAAGATGATTATTTTATACTGCACATGAATTCAAAAGAAGTAATGTTACTTTGCTGTTTTGGTGCCATAGAGATCTAAGGGCATTATTTTTCTTTTCAGAACTAAGTAGCTACAGTCATCCATCTGTTCATGTTATTATGTTCAATAAAATATTACAATCTTTCTTATTATCTACAGACTAAAAGAGTCTTCTTACTGTAATGCATAGGACCCTTTTTAACTCCCTAGATTTCTGCTAACACATGGTAAGCTCCAGCCACCACAACTTCTCATTCTTTCTGAATATATAGGGTTATTTATTTTTCTCTCTTGAGGATATTATTCTCCTTCTCTGGAAACTTATTTCAACCCAGCTCACATGTCATAATTTTTATAAAGTAGTATACCTTCCTCTTCTCTCCCAAAGCAGGTGTCATTTTTTTTTATATTCCTATAGCACTTTGGATTTGTCTAATAAAATATTGTCATAGTATGATGTGTTATTGAGCTCCATCTCTCATGTATGATACACCTCTTGAAAACAGAGTCATGTTTTATTCATTTGGGTCACTGGTCCCCAGCATTCAGAAGGCAATCCACACATGTTTGAATTCATTCAGCTAAATTGCTTCAATAATAGACTACAGAAGATCCAGGGGTGAGGAAGTGTCTGAGGGACAGGCAATCCAGATAGCTTAGCTTAAGAGTCCAAGCTTGAAAACTAGCTGATTCATAATCTTTGTAATCAGATCAGAGTGACCTATTGATTCAGAATCAATTCTAAGGTGGGAAGGACGCACGCACCTTTTCTTTCTTTTTTTTTTTTTTTTTAAGTACTGGGAATTGAATCTAGGCCTTAGTACTGAGCTACAGCTGCAGACCTTTTAAATTCTTTCTTTTTTTATCTTGTGACAGGGTAACATTAAGTTTCCCAGGCAGCACTTGAATTTGCTATCCCCCTGCTTTAATCTCCCAAAGTTTTTGGATTATAGGAATGCACCACCATGCCTGGGAGCATATACTTTTTAAAGAGCATTTCAAATAATTTTGACAAAAAACTGAAAAGCATTTATATGCATGACAAATAATTTCTAACAAAACAAAGTAAATGGAGCAAATTTCTAAAACCAGAAATATTTTCCATTAAATGTCTGATCCAATTCATTTTAATAAAATAAAGCATATGAATCATATTCACCATTGAGCATAATCTGCACACATTTTTATTTTTTAAAGTGCTTTCCTTACCACTGAGGGAGCAATTTTCAAGGCTGTAAACTTATAATATTATTTAGATATCATACTTTCATCATCTCAAGGTAGAAAGAACACCTTTAATGTGATCTTTACAGCTTCCAAAAATGTCAGGCCAAGAAATCCTAGAGCTTCTGTGATGAGGACATTAGTATTTTTTGTATTTGAGATAAGTCAGAGAGAAGAGTCTACAAAACAAGTGTCAAGTATAGAAAACTATAGAAATGCTCTTTCAATAGAAAGAAATCTCTGTTGCTAGGAAATACAAATGGCACCAATGAACTGGCACAATTAAACCAAGATAGTTGAAGAGTTAGAAAACTGTTGCTGCTATATTTCAGCTGATCTTGTCCTAAAATTAATCTTCCTTATAATCTTCCAAATATTCCTAAGGCATGGAAGAGTGGGAATGAATAGTGTGCAGGAGATGCTGAGTGGACTTATCTCTAGTTTTCCCTCCATCTACAATCTTATGGAGATTATAACAATAACAGGTCATGTACCCATAAGCATGGTGTATTGTGTCAGTGTCCATAGAGTCATAATCTACACATATATCTCTGCAGAAATGTGTCAATGCATACAAACATGTGATTCCAATTTCATCTCAGATTTTAGTACCAGTTTTTCAAATAGAGAAGGAACACTTCTCTGAATCACACCTTCTCTGCTTTGTCCTAATATTCTGTCTTACCTTAACTCTTGCTATTACCATTGAAGTAGTGAATAGTACTAACTGTATATCAACATCTCAATCCCAAACACTGGGTAGAATTCTTTGCTGTTGGGCAGTTCACTTGGATCAGAATGCCATCATATTTTACATTGTACCATTTAGACTTCAAAGTTACTAAACCCAAAGAAAACATGGGGCTGTAACATTTGGCTTCAATTACCTGATCCATGACATTTTCCTCTAAATATTTCAGATGATATGCTGATATGTATTCACTGCAAGATCCAGCTTTGCAGCTGTATTCATTTTCATATCCCTATCAAGCTGATCTCTGCTTCCTCTTTTTCAATCACATTGAGATGCTACCAGTTCAGCACATATTGCGATTAAACTTGCTTTTTCTAGGACATGATTAAGTCCTGATTAAGTCATGAACTCAGTGGGAAACTAAAGCAGTTTCTTTCTTTCTTTTCTTTTTTTTTTGGCGGTACTGGAGATTGAAATCAGGACCTTGGACTTGTAAGGCAGGTGAGGTGCCACTGAGCTAAATCTCAGGCCCACTAAAGCATTATTTCTTGCTGAGACTAAAAGTTCTATGACTTACTAGAAGTGAACAGCCACCTCATTTAAGCAAAGAATCATTGAAGACACAAAAATTTCCCCTTTTGATCTCTTGGTACATTTACTGATAAAGGTAGTCTTTACTTGTATATTTAAAATATTCTTTCTCTTTCCTTTAGAAGGTCATAGATTACTTGCCAAAAAAGAGGATAGACAAAAGACAGTCCATATGATAAAAGAAGCATCCTTTCTAAGTGACAATTCAACTTGAATATGTTGAATATAAAAAGTGATAAATCAGATTTCATTTGATCATTGCCATTTTGTATTTTTTTGTTTTTACTTAGACCTTTCTTATATGACTTTTTAGTGAAACTGAAGTTGTAAATTGTTAGACTGAATGAGAAACAAAAATAATAGAAAGGAAAAGAGGAATCACAGAAATGGAAGAGGGACAATAAGCAATGTCAAAACTAAAAATAAGGCAACTTCCAGGAAGATGGCAGAGTGGTGAGCCACAGAGAGAGGCCCTCTCTGAGGTATGGTGTCCAGGTACTGGAAAAAAAGCATCATGAGGAAGAGAAGAAGGAGGGAAGTGGGACCCAGAAAGGATCTGAAGTGAGAATTGAAACCCATGGGGAGAGTGAAGAGAGAATCTCTAATAAAGAAAAAGGAGGTACTAGGCAGCACTCCCTCCCTGAGCCCAAACCTGGTGTGTGGGAAGGGTGGCTCAAACCTGCAGATGAACAGTGACTACTGGCGACCCCAGAGACCTGCACAAAAAATGCATCAGTGAAATGCAACAATGGATGCAGCAAGTGCTGTGATTGGTGAGTTGTTGGGGTTTGAACACTCTTCAGGAGAGAGACCAACTGAGCTCAAAACTCAGAACAGCTGTGGGCTAACTCCATATAGTGGCTTCCAGTGTCAGTGTTGGAGTTCAAATCAGCAAGACGTCAGGGAGCCAAGTTTGAGCTAGTGGAGTAAGGGGCAGAGATTTGGACTATTACAGGATTCACAGGCCCAGTTCCACCCTCACATCCAGAAACCAGCCTGAACTTCAGTGGAACTAAAGGTGCAGACTTGCTGGGATTATCCATTACACTGCCATACAGCTATGGCTGGGTTCCTGGGACTAATCAATACAGATCTGTACACTGCCCATATTGTCTACCAGTGCTAGCAGAGACACACCTTGAAGTGGACATTTTGTTTCCTTATTTTCTTCACAGAAAGTATTACCTCACAGAAGTAGTAGCAGAAAACTCCCAAACAGAGAAAAAGAATTTGACATACAGATAAGTGAGGAATATAGAACTCCAATAAGCCATGATCAAAATAAATCTACACCTTTTTTCTAATTTCTCACTTTCCTTCTTTCTGTTTTTGTTTTATTTTTTTCTTGTTTGTTTGTCCTTACTTTCATATGAGTGTGAGTACTGTTTCTAGTCCTTTTGTTGTTGTTTTGTTCTCTTCTTGCTTTTATTTCTTCTTTCTCTCTTTCCCTCCTGTCTTCACCAGTTTCCCAAAGTTTGTGTGATCTGCCTTTGTTTTCTAGCCTTGCCTCTAATTTCTTCCTCTTCTTCTATTTCTCTATTTCCCCCTCCAGCTCCTTTAAAATTTTCTTCCTGAGGGTAAAATTGGTATATTGAGGGCTTACTTACAGCAGCCATTTTTCAGATTTGTTTTAGATTTTGTTATATAACCACAAATCTAGTTGATATGATTAAAGGTGGCAAATTAATAGTTACCACAGTTTGTCATTTTCAAGGCTGTGTTTGATGCTATTGTTACTGCTGATCATACTACTTTAGCCAAGGTGATGTAATTGTACTAATCAGTTGTTCTTCCTGGTATACCAATACTGAGATTGCCTAAGGATCATTAAAAAATACTGTAGGCCAGTGCCAAAGAACCAGGGGTAGGCCAAGAAGGGGGCAACTACTCATCTCCAATAAGCTGAAGAGGTAGGACCTTGCAACAGACTCAAAACCCAAAAGCCAGCTATACCTGGAAGACACCTCTGAGAGGTAATGATTTCCTAAGGGTTCTAAATACTAGCAATAAAGCTACTCACCATAAGCAATCTACAAGCATCAACCCAGGAATTAAACTTAGATAAAAGTTAAAAAAGAAACTGAGAAGACATTTAAACAAGATGCAACCTCACCAGAGGCAGATCCAGGAGGCAATGATGTGTAACAATTTGAAAGCCACCCACCTGGACTCTCTTAAGTGGTAACAGCAGAAGTAACAAAGCAGATGAGTGAGATTCTAGAAAAAAATCCAATCAGAAATAATTTCTCAAATAACTGCAGAGATGGTGACCATAATGAAAGACATAATTAGTGAATCTAGAGCAGATATAGATTAAAAAAAATAGAGATTAGGAAAATGAAAGAAACCATGAATGACCAGCATAGGAAGGAAATGGAATCCATGAAACAGATTCAAGCAGATATCCAAGAAGCAGAATGAGCCAATGTGAAGATAGAATATCAGATATAGAAGACAGGATTGTGGTTAGTGATCATGAAAAGAAAGATTTCTTTTTTTGATGTTTTTGGAGTTTTCATTTGTTTTTTTTTTTTTGAGGCAGGGTTTCCCTTTGTAGTTCAGGCTGGCCCTGATTTCACTATGTAGCTCAGGCCGGCCTCAAACTCATGGTGATCCTCCTGCATCAGGCTCCAGGGTGCTGGGATTACAGGCATGTGCCACCACACCCAGCTGAAAGAAATATTTCCTAAAAATACCAAGGAATCACATGAAACCAATCCAATAGCTGCTAAAAGATCCAAAGAATAATATAGAATTGATTGGAGTCCATGAAAAGGCAGGAGATAGCATAAATGACATTAAAAAAAAAAAGTGGCTGGGCCAGGGATTTAGATCAGTGGTACCACTGCCTGCCTCACAAGTCCAAGGTCCCGAGTTCCATCCCCAGTACCAAAAAAAAAAAAAAAAAAAAAAAAACCCACAGAAGTAGTGGCCAAAAATTCCAAACAGGGAAAAGAATTTGAAATACTGATAAGTGAGGAATATAGAACTCCAATAAGCCATGATCAAAATATATACCTAGGCAAATAATAGTCAAGATTTCAGTAATTCAACACAAGAACAGAATATTAAAAAATGTTAGAGAAAAGAAACAAATCACATATTAAAGGAAAGCCCATCAGAATCACAGCAGATTTCTCAACACAAACCCTTAAGTCAAGGAGAGCTTGGAGAGAAGTATTTCAGGTTCTAAAAGAAAATAGCCTACAACCAAGATGTACCCTCACAAACTATCTTTCAAGTTCAATGGAAAGTAAGACACTTCCATGACAAAGAACTGAAAAAATTCATGACCACTAAACTAGCTCTACAAAATGCCCTGAAGGATATTTTACCAAGAGATAATGAAAAGCACAAATTCAAGATCACCAATAGAAAGAAGTCATCAGGCAGGTCAAGCAATAAAACAGAAGGGAAGGACAGGGAACCAAGTGGAAGAAAATAATATAACAAGGTTAAGCCAATATATCTCAGTTATAATCATCAATATAAATTGTCTCTACTCACTAATCAAAGGAAACAGACTGACAGAATGGATCAAGAAACAAGACCCAACAATTTGCAGCATACAGGAAAATAGTCAATTCAAAAGGAAATTCACAGACAGAAAGTCAAAGGACTGAAAACAATCCCCCATGTGACAGGAACCCAGAAAAAAAACCTCAGTAAGATACTGGCAAACAGAATGCAGCAAATCATCAAAACGATCATATACCATGACCAAGTAGGATTCATACCAGGGATGCAAGGAAGGTTTAATGTATGCAAATAAATGTAATTCACCACATCAATAGAAGCAAGGATAAAAACCATATGATCATCTCAATAGACACAGAAAAATCAATTGACAAATCCAGCATTCATTCATGATTAAAAAAACCTTCAATAAAATAGAAATAGAAGGTCTTTATCTTAATTTGATAAAAGCCATCTATGAAAAAACCAATGGCCAACATAATACGTGAGGGAAAGAAACTGACAGCTTTCTCTCTAAAATCAGGAACAAATCAAGGATGGTCACTATTACCACTTTTGTTCAACACAGTTCTCAAAATACTAGCTAGGGCAATTAGATAAGAGAGAAAAATAAAAAGGATATAGATAGGGAAAGAAGACGTTAAATTATCATTATTTGAAGATGACATGATCTACATGGAAGACCCTAAAAAATTAGTAGTTTATCAGGATATAAAGTCAACACTCAAAAATCAATAGCATTTCCTGTACACCACTGAGAGGGAAATTTGGGAAACAATACCTTTCACAATAGCATCAAAAAATGAAAGACTTAGAAATTAATCTAGTCAAGAAAATGAAAGACCTCTACAATGAAAACTATAGTACTCTGTAAAAGGAGATCAAAGAGGTTATCAGAAAATAAAAACATATCCCCGATTCCTGGGTAGGCAGAACCAATATAGTTAAAATGGGCATACTTCCCGAACTGTTATATAGATTTAATCCAATCCCAATCAAAATACCAATAATATTTCTTACAGAACTGGAGAACGCAATCCTAAAATTCATATGGAACCAGAGGAGACCTAGAATAACAAGAATAATTCTGGAGAACAAGGGCATAGCAGGGGGCACCACAATCATGGACCTCAATTTATATACCAAACCATAGAGGTACCATAGAGACAGTGTCAGTGTGATATTAGAGAAAAAACAGACTTGTGGATCACTGGAACAGAATAGAAGTTACAGAAACAACTCCAGGTACACTCAGTTATGCTATCTTTGACAAAGGAGCCAAATCCCCTTCCTAGAAGAAAGATAACCTCTTTAACAGATGGTGCTGGGAGAACTGGCTATTCATATCCCAAAGTTTGATCTAATACCCATATGTTTCACCATACACTAAAATTAAAATGCATCAAAGATCTAAACATTAGAACAAAAACACTCAATCTTCTGGAAAACAAAATAGATAAAACTCTCAAAGACACAGATATTGGCAAAGTGTAAATAAAACCTCTGTTGCACAAGAAATACTAAGAATCAACAAATGGGATCACATTAAATTAAAAATTTTTTCAACACAAAGAAAATCACCAACAAAGTGAAGAAGACAACCTACACAATGGGAAAAAAATTGTAGGTACTCCTCAGACAAAGGACTAACTTCTAGAACATATAAGGAACATCTAAAAAATTAGACGCCCAAAAATTTAAAGACCAAATTAAACAATTGGCATCTGTAATGAATATATTTCTCAGATCAAGAAATACAATTGAGTAATAAATATGTGAAAAAATGTTTAATATTGCTGGCCATTCAAGAAATGGGAATTAAGGGCTGGGGATTTAGCTCAGTGGTGCTGCCACCTGCCTCACAAGTGCAAGGTCCTGAGTTCGATACCCGGTATCCCCTCCAAAAAAAAGAAAGAAAATAAATGGAAATTAAAACATTAAGATTCCATCTCACCCTGAAAGAATGACTGGATGATATCAAGAAATCAACCAATAACAAATGCTGGCAAGGCTGTGGGGAGAAAGGTGGGAGTGTAAACTGGTACAATGACTATGGAAATCAGTACAGAGATTCCATAAAAATTAAAAATAGAAATTCCATTTGACTCAGCTATTCCCCTTTTAAGCATCTTCCCAAAAAATATTACACCATAGTGAAGTATACATATGAATATTTCAGCAGCACAAACTCATAACAGCTGAATCTTGGAAACAGCCTTAATGCCCATTAACAGATAAACGGATAAAGAAAATGTGATATTTATACACAATGGAGTACTACTCTGCCTAAAGGAAGATAAACTTCAGGTATTTGTAAGAAAATGGTTGCATCTTGAGACTATAATGTCAAGTGAAATAAATCAGATACACAAGCTTGAATATCACATGCTTTCCCTCATATTAAAAAGTTAATATATAATTAAAGTATGAAATAAAAGACAGTTAATAGAAAAGAGGAGAGCAAAAAAAAGTTATTGTATTCTAAGTATGTTTCTGCTGTCCGTTTCTTATTTCACTTCAATATGTTGTCAGAATGCATATTGCAAGATTGCTATTCCTTTGGATATGTTAAGGGCTTTGTTTTTGCTATGAACATGGTCTATTTTGAATTTTTAAAAATTTCCAGAACAGGAAAATCTATGAAGATATAGAGTAGCTCAGTGGCGGCCTAGATTTAGGGGCAACGGATTGGGAGATGATAGTAGGTAGAGTATTTTGTTTGGGATAACAAAAATGATCTAAATTTCATTGTGGTAGGTTGTACAACTCTGTCAATATGCTAAAATCTACTGAATCATACACTTTAAGTTTGTAGATTATATAGTATGCAAATTTTTAGTTTACTAAAACTGTTATTTTATGAAAAATAACAGATGTTTGGAGAAAATGACTACAAAGTTGTGTTTAGATGATGAGAAATTTCTGGAAGTAGTGAGTGGTAGTGATTACACAGTAGTTTGAGATATTTAATGCCTCTGAATTAGGTGCTTGAAAAGTGGTTAAAATTTTGTTGTATATATTTTACTCACCATTACAAGGTGAATTCAGTTTAAAATTAAATATAAATTTGTAATTAAACACATTATATTGAAAGCAAAGATTTAATAAAAACTCAAAATAATGATTAGTGTACATATGTGTTACACAGAGTTTTCAATATAAATAGACATCTACTCATTCAACTTGGATTACCATTTTATAAAACAACTAAGTAAGTAGCTGAAATATATGAACCTGGGTTTATGTTAGAGGGTTCATGAGAGAAATTCCATTTCCATTTGAGTCACAATTTTATTTTAGCCTTAGGTATAGAAAACTTTATTTCCATTTAGAATTACCTTTAAAGAAGAAATAAATTTTACTACAAAACCTACAAAAATTTTATCATGAGAAGAAAAGAAATCAGGTTTTTTTTTCCTCACCTAACCTGAATAACCTGGCTTTGCTTTTCATAAAGCCATATAGGAAAATCTCTACTTTTTATTTATGTGGTGCCAATTTATAATGGACCTCTGTATTTTACTCTGTCAGCTTTTAAGAGTTTTTCTACCCTAAAATTCCAGAAGCACAGTTATGAGTAGATTTAACCTGTAAATGGACCATATTTGATTACTGTAGCTTACACAAGAATATCTATTAATGATTTCTGAGTAATAAAGCTTTTCTCCTAATAAAAATTACTCTTTTATTCTAAAAATGTGGATATAATACTGACTCACTGATGTGTACATTATAGCTTATTTATAAATAATAATTTTATGTTATTAGATTATCCAGTAATTTTACTAGCTTTACCTAAAAATTTTGCTATCCCTAATTTTTGCAATATTGTTTCCATATATATATGTACATATATTATGTATCATATATGTACATATATATAATATATAATGTAAAACTGGGGGTATATTTATATTTTTAAATCTATGGCAAGTTATTCAAGACTAATTTTTAAAGTATTATGAGTTTGAATACAATACCAATATGATTTTCCTCCAAACTACACAAAGATGCTATTATGATTCCTATTTCACAGAGGATGAAAGTCTAATTCTAAAAAACAAAATTAGTGAATATCAGAGCATAGATTAGAATCATATCTGATTTCATATACTTTATGATGTCTATTTACAATATTTAATTTTTAAATTGTGATTATGAAAATAGTATATATTCATTACAAAACATTAATGTCAATAAAACTTTCACACTGAGCTCTTATTTATATTTCAGTGTATTCTAGTCCAGTTATATATACGTACATATGTACACATATAGTAAATATGTTATGTATAATTGACATATTTTTCTATTTTTATACATCATAGGCAAATGTATTATAGTCACATATACATTTTTAAAGATATTTGAATATTCAATTTCCTACTGTGCTTTTAAGTTCATAAGTCACTGAGCATTGATGTACATCATTAAATATTATTTCACATCACTTTTAATCACTGTGTAATACTCCCTTGTCATAATTTACAATTGTAGTAATTTACTGTGTTTTTACTTAATACTCTTTCTGTTAAGTAAATAGTACAATAATATAAAATTGGCTAAATAAATTATTTTAGAGATTGACCAAATTCATGGTTTCTTTTTTACTACCCTTTCCTATTCTCATTCACTCCTCATCTGAGGAATTTGAATTCTCTTCTCTACTACTCAACTGTAGCTGCTCTTACTAAAACAATTCACAAATTTTCTGTTGCTGGATCAAATGATTATGTGTCATGGTTCTTAACTAACTTATCTGCACAAAGTGATGCCATAGGCAACTTCTTTCTCTTCCTTTCTCAGCTTATGTAACGCTACATTCATTTACTTTTTTACTCTGTGATTTCTTTATCTCACCTTTCAAATCTTAAAGAACACTTCCTCAAACAGGGCCTAACAAAATAAACTATGGAAATTTCTTGCTCATTATATCCTGAACACTTCATTCAGAGACTTAGCACAAGTTATTCTGAAAAGTAAATTTAAAAAAAATACTTATTCTATAGATAGAAAACAACCAAGTACAAGAAATCATTGTTTTATTTATTAATGTAAAACTAAAATAAATCACAATGTTTGGCCCTGTGTACTATAATGAATAGTGAAGAAAACAACTTTCTTCTCTCTCATTCTTCATAGTATAGAAAGAATTCCTTGAAACCTCGTACAAGTACTGTGTTCCTCAAAGTAATGCTGTAAGCTTGGTATAATTCATGAAAAGATAGTTAATACGGTAGCTTCAAAAAAATTGTGTGCTGTATAAGAAAAGAAGTTATCCTTTTTTATTCTTATGCAGTTCCTTTTGCTAAAACTAATTAAAACTCTTTGTCACTATGTATGATTAAAAGTTATTTAGGTAATCTTCCCCAGGACAGATTTTGATCAGTAATTCTAGAAATCTAACCACAACTAATAATTTTGAGGTTCTTTGTTAAAAAATAACAGTGCTGCTAAGGAAATGTAATAAATGCACACATATTCTTTGGTTCTACTTTTAAAGTAGATGATTTTGATTGCTGAAAATTCATTTATATATCTCAGAGAGGATGGCTGTTAGTCAAACACCATCAGTCTTGAAGATTAATCATCTTCCTTTAGCTTTGCTCCTTCAGTTAAGGGTTCAGTTTCCTGGAATAAACATGTACTAGAGATTCCTTATCAGCATTTTTCCAAGTTCATCTGAATTATATATAAATGTTGTCATTCTTCTTTTCAAGCTGTTGTGTTACAAAATATGCGATAAGTAACTCTATGAATCCTCACATATTTAAGTGTGCTTTGATAAATTCAAGTTTCAATCTTGCCTCCTGATAAGAAAATATGTTTGACTATATTGGTTCTTCCTACTGAGGAGCAAGGGATGTCTTTCCATTTTCTGGTATCGTCTTCAATCTCTTTTTTCAGAGTGCCTTAGTTTTCAGTGTAGAGGTCTTTTGTTTCCTTTGTTAGATTGATTCCTAGCTATTTCATTTTTTTGGATGCTATTGTAAAAGGAATTGTTTCCCTAATTTCTCTCTCAGTGAGTCTGTTATTTGTGTACAAGAAGGCTATTGTTTTTTGAGTGTTGACCTTGTATCCAGCTACTCTACTGAATCTGTCAATTAAGTCTAGAAGTCTTCTGGTGGAGTTTTTTGGATCTTCTATGCAAAGTATCACATCGTCAGCAAATAATGACAGTTTCTTTTCCTATCTTTATTCCTTTTATTTATTTCTCTTCTCTAATTGCTGTGGCTAATGTTTCCAGAACTATATTGAACAGGAGTGGTGATAGTGGGCATCCTTGTCTTGTTCCTGATTTTAGCATGAAAGTTTTCAGTTTTTGACCATTTAGTATGATGTTGGCTGTTGGTTTTTCATAGATAGCCTTAATCAGGTTAAGATAAAGACCTTCTATTCTAATTTTCTGTAGACTTTTTATCATGAATGGGTGCTGGATTTTGTCAAATGCTTTTTCCGCATCTATTGAGATGATCATATGGTTTTTGTCCTTGACTCTGTTAATATGGTATATTACGTTTATTGATTTACTGATGTTGAACCATCCTTGCATCCCTGGGATAAATCCGATTTGGTCAGGGTGTATGATCTTCTTGATGACCCTTTGTATTCTGTTTGCCAGTATCTTGTTGAGAATTTTTGCATCTATGTTCATTAGGGAGATTGGCCTGTAGTTCTCTTTTTGGGTTGGGTCTTTCCCTGGTTTTGGAATCAAAGTCATATTTGCTTCCAAGAATGAGTTTGGAAGCCTTGCTTCCCTTTCAATTTCCTTGATGAGTTTAAAGAGTAATGGCATTAGTTCTTCTTTAAATGTCTTGCAAAATTCAGCAGTGAAGCCATCAGGACCTTTCTTTGTTGGTAAATATTTTATTACATTTTCAATTTCACTCATTGTAATTGGGGTGTTTAGAATTTCTATATCTTCTTCTTTAACTTTGGCAATTCATATGTACCTAGGGATCTGCCCATTTCTTCTGTGTTTTCCATTTTATTGGAGTAGAGGTTCTCGAAGTAGGTATTGATTCTCCTCTGGATTTCTGTTGGATCTGTTGTGACTTCACCTTTTGCATTCTTAATTGCATGTATTTGTGCCTTTTCTTTCCTTTTTTTGATAAGGTTGGCTAAAGGTTTATCTATTTTATTTATTCTTTCAAAAAACCCACTCTTTGATTCATTGATTTTTTTGTATTGTTCTCTTAGTCTCCATTGGATTGATTTCTGCCCTGATCTTTATAATTTCCTCTCTTGTACAAGCTTTGGATTCGTTATGCTCTTCTTTTTCTAGGAGCTTGAGGTTCTGCAATAGGTTATTTATCTGAGTTTTCTCTGTTTTCCTAATATGGGCATTCACTGCTATGAATTTCCCTTGTAGAACTGCTTTCATTGTGTCCCATAGATTCCTGTATGTTGTACTGGCATTTTCATTTACTTGTAGAAACTGTTTAATTTCTTCTTTAAATACTTCTGTGACCCATTGGTTGTTCAAGAGGGTGTTATTCAGTTTCCATGTGTTTGCTGGGGTTTTGCGGTTTCTTAGGTTATTGATCTCCAATTTTATTGCACTATGGTCTGATAATATACAGGGGGTAACTTCAGTTCTGTTACATTTACTTAGACATGTCCTATGAGCTAGCAGGTGGTCTGTTCTGGAGAATGACCTATGTGCAGCCAAAAAGAATGTGTATTCTGATTTTGCGGGGTGGAACACTCTGTAAACATTTATTAAGTGCATTTGTTCAATAGCTTGGTTCAGTTCTAGAATTTCCTTGTTAACTTTTTGTCTAGATGATCTGTCTGTTTGTGATAGTGGGGTATTGAGCTCCCCCACTACAAATGTGTTAGTGTTTATTTGGTTTTTCATGTCTATTAATATTTGTTTTGTATAGTTGGGAGCATTCGTATTTGGTGCATATATATTTAGGATTGTCATCTCTTCCCCTTGGATTGTTCCCTTCACAAGGATGTAGTTTGATTTTATTCTTAACCTTGCAGGATTGACTGAAGATAACTTAATTTTAAGACAAATTTTAAAGCATATATATTTTTCAATGTTGAATAGGTCTCATGTTTCAAAAAAATACAAACCCTTTGCAACCATTATTCATCTTGATCACTATTTCTGTAGTCCACACTGGCAGGAGTACAGACTGTACTCTAAACAAAAACCAACCTTGTTGTCAAAATCATCACTTGGCAGCCTTGCACAAGCTAGAATTGGCCTCAAAATATATTTATTTAACCAAGATTTTCATGGTTCTATCATTAAAAAATGGTAGTATTCAAAATTGGTTAAATATTCTTCAAATCACTAAAACCACTGAGATGATTGTTATTAAGCCAAATATTGACAATATAAATCTTAAACATGGCATTATAATACATAGGTTTCTCTAAGAAGATAAAGATATTGCAATTACCATATGTTTCTTCACTATTTCTTTTTAGAATACCTAATCATTTAAAATACCTAATCATATTGTCCACACTATAATTATTAATATTTAAGTTACAGTCAAAAATCTTGTTGATCAGTAAGTACAAGTAGTTATCCATGATTGCATACTGATGAAAAGTCACCATGTTATCACAAAACGATCAACATTTATTTGGCACCAGACATTATGTACAGCATGAGGTTTTGTAGAGGTTTTTGAAGCATTACAAGTCACAATACTTCTCATTAAATTATATAGGGAGTCAAACTAAAAACAGCTAATTTACAGTGAGCATTTTGGGAAAAGAGAAAAAAAGAAGAAAGAAAAAACAAAAAGAAAAAAATAAAGTGAACATTTTAAAGAGGTGAATGTGATTTCTTTAGTGGTAGTAGAAGTTTCCACTGGAGATTTATGCAGGGCCATAATTTTCTTAAGTGTGTGCTTAGCATCTTCAATCAGACAAATGTCTCTGAATACTGCACATGAGTCAGACACATCAGACTTCGTTCTCAGGAAACTTGTTTTCTATGATTGAAGGGGAGTCAGCTAACTGGAAGAAAATATCACCAATGGCCAAGTCTAAAAAGAAGATAGAAACCAACTTATGATACACTAAGTCATAACTGGCAAAATCCTAGATCAAGCAGTTGACTTTTCAGGAAGATGACATTTATTCAAAGTAAGGTTGATCCGGTGAAGATAACTAAGGAGAAGGAATAAGTACTTCAGATGCCTACACCAAAGACCAATTTAAAGTGTGGCTGGAATATAAAGGAAAGGGGGAAATTTTAGGAGATAATTAACAGGGATCAACTCAGAATTTGGTGAGTTTAGTTTTTATTCCAAGCATGTTGGGAATCCATTAGAATGTTATAAGCAGTGGAAGAGGAATAGTTCCAATTGTATATTTTTTAAAGAATATTGCATGAAACATAACAGATTAGTCAATTTTAATTGGATTACTAGATTCCTACTTTCAATCAACAACTTCATGAGACAGACATTTTTATAATCTCTTTCTTTGAGTATAAGCAGAAGTTCTGATTTACTTTAAAAAGCAAAAAGAATAGAATATGGCAAAAATAATGTGGTATCACTCCCTTGGTTACCTTGGCTACATTAAATCCTGTGAAACTGCATTGACCAACTGACAGGGGAGATACCCTCCTAGTGTCCTTAAAGAAGAGTGGGAGGAAAATGTAAGTGGTTTATAAGACCAGAGGGCAACTTCTAGCCTAGTAAGAAGCTAGGCCCTCAGACCTGCAGAACCAGAGAAATGGATTCTGCCTACTACCCAAATAAATACAGAGCTGGATTTCTCCTTAGCACCAACCCTTCATTGTAGCTTTGTGAGAACTTGAGTGAAGGACCAGTTAGGCCTTGCCCAGGCTTTTGGCCATGAGGAAACTGTGTGATAACAAATATGTTCTGTTTCCAGTTCATATGTTTGTGGTAGTTTTTATGCAGCAAGGAAAGATTTGATATATCAATACTCTTCTGAGAGGCCATAGGAGGTTTGACCACAGGAGTTCAATGTGCTCAGGAGAAGAATGCACTAACAGAGAAAAGAATCCCAGTCCAGTGTAAACTATTTTTCCTTGCTATGTTATAATTCCTTTATTTCAACGCAACTTTTTTAGTATTTGGATTGTTTCATTATAACATTTTTTCTAACATCTGATTGCAGTGCATTCTGATATTCTTAAACTTTATTAAATATAAGAATAATTTCAATTCTGGAAAATATACCCATAAAAGGACAAATATATAAGAATGATATTCTGTGCAGTAGTTAATGGTAAAAGGGAACTAGGAGATGAGGAATTGAAGAATAAGGGCACAGGTCAAAGTTGGGAACAAGTTCCCTCTCCCAATAGATGGTACTACAGGCATCAAGTGAATAGAGGTCAGTGATGAACATTAGATGATGTGGAGGAGAGTCTGTCCCCACGACAAAGAATTGCCCAGCCTGAATGTAATAGTAAGAGGTTAAAAAAAATTAATTAAATGTTTCACTAAATGACTTTAGAAATTTGTAAGCAATCATTTAAAAACCACTTGAATTGTTCCCTATTGTAGGGGAAAATGACTCTCTGAAGTCTTTTTTTAATAACTCTAAATCTATAATTCTGAGAGTTATCTAATCTTCCAGTAAGTATAACACCCAATGTGGTAGATGTTAGGGCAAGTACAAAGGAAAAGGAAATCATATCCCTCCCCCAACAAGAACTTAAAAATGTAGTTGTGGAAAAGACATATACATCCATGTAACTATTAAATAACAAAATAAAATAATAGGATTAAGTGGCAAAATGAGATGTGACATTAATTCACAGAAGAAATAAATAAATGTGAACTGTAACATTTTAGTAAAATCCCACTGAAAGTATGGTTACATAAGCTCTGAATTCTTTCCTTTGCTCCCATAATTTTTCTTCTACTAAAATTCTAATCATGACATTGCTTCTTTGTGCCAGCATGTCTGCTTATCCATGTAGTATGAGACCTTAAAACTTAGGCACTGTATATTACTTACTTCTGAATTAACAACGTGCAGCCAGGTGTAGTGGCACACACCTGTGATCCCAGTACTCAAGAGGCTGAGGCAGGAGGATCGCTGCAAGTTCAAGGCCAGCCTGAGCTACATAGTGAGTTCAATGATAGCCTGAACTACATAGTGAGATGCTGTCTCAAAAAACAAAAACAAAAACAAAAACAGTGCCCAGCATACACCACTAAACATAGAATAAGACCATTCAAGATTTACAAAATTTGGGCCAGGGATTTAGCTCAGCGGTGCCATGCCTGCCTCACAAGGGCAAGGTCTTGAGTTTGATCCCTGGGACCAAGAAAAAAAGATTTATAAAGCTGAATCAATAGGTATAGATAAAAGAATATTAATAACAACTGGTGTTATAAACATCATGTAAAGAGAGACAGAGAAATGAATGTACCAGATTTAAAAGGAGAAACTTTTAGCTAGAAGTATGCATTAGTCAAGACAAAGATGTGATATTAGCCATACTAAATTATTAAAGAAAACAGGAACAATATCCAGAGATATCTTGCAGTTGTGTAGTACAGCAGCTACAATCAAGCACTCTTTGTTTCTCTTCTCAATTTCTCAACTTCTCTCTGTATATTAGTTTAATTAATCCTAAATGAAAGTCAGTTTGGGGAGAAGTGACCACACCTCTAGGCTCATCCTTTTATCCTTGCCAGCAAAGTAGGGTTTTGAGTCAGACACAATTCTAAAAATGCTCAGTGACACACTTTCAGACTCCACTTGGATTGCATGTCCATTCCCTAGACCAGCCTCTCTGATGGAGCAGCTGGCTCAATGGAGGGGTTATGCAGAGTTCAACTTTATGGATAGTGACCAACAGTATTGGAGGTCTTATAAACTATTTTATTATTAAAAGCATTTATCATTAAAAGCATTTTATATATGTATATAAAATAAAATATATATTATACAGATAAAATACATATAAAATATATATATATAAGTATATATATATATGCAGTAGAAAGATCCTGAAGAATTAGTTTGCACGATGCAAAGAGATTCTTAAGCTTATTGAAAAAACGTAATTAAAACCTCACTTCTTTCATACATTTGCAGTTTCATGTTGCATTATCGCCTTCCTCCAGACACACTCTCCCATTTGTCCTTCATATTTCAACCAGAGGACCCTTTTAAGACATTTTCCAATGTTTTTCTCTCCTTCAATGGGCTTTCTTGGGCTGAATTTCCTAACCACTTATCTCAGCCTACCTACCCAATATTATAGCTTCACCCCTCACAATGTGTTCCTACCCAGCATTCTAGCTTTACTTATGTTTCTCTTGCATTCTTGACATATGTAACATTGTAAAAATATATAATATTTGTAATATTTAGCAAGGGAAACATTCTTTTATAGGGTCAGAACTTTTGCAAGCTGATCTTTTTTCTGGAACATCCTAGCCCCACAAGCAACACTTGAATACAAGGTGAAAGTTAAAATGTGTAGTTAATTACTATCAGTTCTATATTTACATTAGGCATCAATTTGTTTCAGACACCTCAGCTGAGTTTCAGCAGATATGCTTTGCCACAAATGTCAACCACTAAATCTTGGGTAACAATTCTGATCACTTGTAGACAACAGAAATGACAAGGTAAAACTTCATTTCATATCCATTTAATATCTGTTCCTCCTTTTTTATTTAAGTGAGAACAATCACATCACAGTTTAGGCAAGGGAAATTAAAGATATCAACAACTAAATCTCAATCCTAACAAAGCTACATATAGATTTTACCACAGTTTAATTGGATGATGGGAAGCATTATAATTTATCATAAATTAATGATGGTTTGTATTTTTAATGTTTTGTCCCATCATCTAAAAACAACTGACTGCATCATAGTCTTTTATTATTTCTTTTATAATAAAAGCCAAAAAATGACTTTTCATAAAAGGAGATTAGGCACCATAGTAAATTTACTGTAGCACATATTTTTATTCCCTTTATATTAGCTAGATTTTTATACTATCTTTAAGTATGTTTTCCATAAAAAGATAATAAATGTAATTTCAATAGCTGTAATATAACACCTTAGATTACTCAATATACATGGAATAAAAACTGGTTAATAGTGTGATATTATTTCTTTTATAATGGTTTGGTATTTTATATGCTGTGAATCCAACTGTGCATAATCAGTACATTGCAAAAATTATGAGCACTATAATTACTACAGTGAAAGAGACTCTAAAAGTGAATGTTAAAGTAAAAATTATATTTCTTAGTCATTTAAAACATACTTTCTTCTATTATATTCCTTACCTAATGTGTCATATTCAGTCTTTCTATTTTTATTTAGCATTTAGAATCATCTTGAAGCATAATATATTTTCTATTTTTTATAAATAAAACACATTAGATAATATCTCTCATCAAATTCTCTTTATCCTGAGCATGGGGAGGAAATAAATAGCAATTGAAGGTGTACTTATTGAATATCTACCAACATTCAAAGTATAGATAACTGACTTTCATCATCTTGGTTGGTTATTCCCACTCTCGATATTCTACAAAATATTTGAGATGGCCAGTTCCTTTGTATTTCCCCTCCCAAAAGTGATACCATCCCACTTCTGTTGTTTTCCTGATCCAGCTTAGATCCCATTTACCAGGATTTAAAATATTTTCAGCAGTCTTCTCTGCCATCCATCTGCCAAAATCTCAAGCATCCTCCTACACTGAGTTTGCATCTAGGATACTGAAGTCTACTAGGAATAAAAAACAATCAGAGTCAGGCAGATTGGAGTTTTTCATTGATTTCATTGATTCCAAAACTTCTTAACAAATTCATGAGTAGGCATGTGAATGCATAGCAAGTGGCAAAAATGCCTGGGGAATTGGATTAAAATATCAAGGACTATCCTTTAGAATTTACCGGGTACTCTATTCTTCAATAGGAAATTTCAGACACAAGGATAATGTGCTATTATGGCCTTAAAAGTTAGCTTCAGTTGAGGAGCTAATTTAGAGTAAAGTTGCTATGGCAGTGAGGACAAAACTTCTATAGAGAAGTTTTGGTTCTAAGAAGCACACTCAGCTAACAGTAACCCAAATTAACAAAGGGAGGGGCATGTAATAATAAAAGAAAGAAAACTAAATGCTGTATATTTCCCAGTATATTAAGTTCTATAAAAGTTATTCTTTCAACTATTAGAAAATACAATTTATTATGAAAAGCTGTTGCGCTTACTAGAGCTGTAGAAATCAATCCAGAGGCTAGGTCAAGGTAAACACAAATAAACTTTATGGTGACTCAGTGTCTGCTTGCAATAACAACTGTTTGCAAAGACTGCTCTTAAGCAACCTTCAATTGATTTTATTGGTGTAAATTATATGAGGCTTTTCCTTATAAGCTCAGTCAGCACAAAACCAAATTTACCATATATCTCACTGCTTCTGATTTAACCCAATGGCATTCAGTGCTGTTTTTCTGGTCCTACACATACGTACTATATTTGAAAGTAGGACCTGACAATTTTTCCCCCTTGACCATTTATGGTTTCATTTACCTAGAGCCATTTTTGTGAAACAGTGATAAGATTAAGTCCATCTGTCAGCTCTTTGTGGAATAATTCTTTCCTATTTGAGAAAATTGGAGGTTCAAAAGTGAATCCTTTCATAATCAAAATTTATTCCTAAATTCTTTCAATAGTTGTACCCAAATTTATATTTTAGATTCATATTTTTGTCATTTAAAATGATCTACTTTTTCTCTGAAATCTATACTGAAAGATCTTATTTTATTTTCAATGCATATTTTAAAATTCATCTATGTATAGATCACCAAGTAGAAAGTAAAAGATACATTTTATTAGTAAAGGAAAATTGAATTCGATGAAAATTATTCTTCCACTTTTTATACCCATTGAAAGATTGTAACAAAAATATCAAGAGCTTAGATTGATTATTGGCTTGTCTTTCTGTTCACTTGAACACAAAAATTTAGTCCTAATAATTAGTCAAACTTAGAGTATTAAAGCTTAGATTAAATTTTTTACCCTGCTCATTCTTGCTGATGTCTTCCCTCTTAAATACACTTCCATTCTTTCTACATATTTATCATTAAATTCAAGTTATGTTTTAGTAGACCTTTCCCCCTCCCCCACGTTCTATAAATTTCTTCAACTATTTAACTGCAAACACATTTCTAACATCAATCTTCTCCTTTCCATGTCTGTTACCACAAATATGGCTTACATATAACATATGTTTTAAGCAGATAGTGTAATAGCTTCTTAGCTGATTTCCTTTCATCTAATAGTTTCTAGCCTAGAGATTTTCAGATTCCTTTGAAAATCTCTTAATAGCTTAAGATCCTCTTACCAGAAATATCCAGTAAGACAAAATTTATCATACAGTTTCTGGTGGCTAGCAGAGTTGAAGAAATCAGACCTTGGGTATTTAAAAATGTATTTTCATTTCCCCAATTTCCAAACCACTCTTATTTCTGTCACTTTAACCCTCCCAATGTATTCATAATCAGATTAATTTCCTAAATAATCTTTTATATCCCCTCTCCGTTAATTAATCTGACTTTACTATAGACTCAAATTTCTGTAAGCAACAACTTTAATTCCAGTGTGACACAACCCTTACCTCCCTCTGGACCCTATATTCCAGTTTAAATTGCTATTCACCAAATTTGTTTCCATGCTATTCTTCCTTTGCTGATTTTCTCTACCTAAAGGCACTTTACATAAATTAAAATATAATAATGCCTAGGTTCCAAACCAACAGATTCTGAACTAAGTGGTGTGTACCTCAGGGGCACTGGAGATTTTACAATTCTCCAACTGTAACTAATATATAGCAAAGTTTGAAAATCATCAATGTGTGTAACCTATCCAATAATTTAATCTCTTCTTTCTTCATTTTGTTAAGCCTTTTCTTTTGTGCTATGTCAAAAGATAGCAGAGGAAAACAAATTTATAATCAAATGAAAAGCAATGCTTTCTTAAACAGAGAATGAAAAATACCATCTTTAAAGGAAAAGATGCTCAACTTGACTTCATTAAAATGAAGAACTTCTGGGCTAGGGTTGTAGCTCAGTGGCACAGTGCCTGCCTGGCAAGCACAAGGCCCTGATTTTAATCCCTGGTACCAAATAAATAAATAAATAAATAAATAAATAAATAAATAAATAAATAAATGGAAGAACTTCTGTTCATTAAAAAGAATTAAACTGGAAGAAAATATTTGTAATATGTCTCTCTGACAAAATGATCACACCAATAATGTGCAAAAAATCCTGCAAATTAATGAGAAGACATGTAAAAATGTGCAAAGGACTTGGACAGGCATTTTACTAACAAGGAATCCCATGGCCAAAGATACAATAAAGCACTGTGGTCAAAATCATGCATCATAAGGAAGATGCAAATATAAGCTACAATAAGAAACCAGCACCCATCCAGCAGACTGAATAAATTATTCAAACATGAAAAGTGCTGGCATGCAATTTGAGGACTAAAATTTTCTCAAACTACATTTTCACATTTTAAAACACTTTGGAAAATTGTTATGCAGTATCTATTAAAGCTGAACATAGCTGAATATATATATATAAT
>NW_004624827.1:7098580-7130617 GCF_000247695.1 Heterocephalus glaber | reverse complement strand
ACCCAGCTATTCCCCTGCTGGGTATCTTCCCCAAAGAATTAAAAGAATCATACCACAGTGATATATGTGCACCCATTTTCATAGCAGCACAATTTGTAATAGCTAAAACTTGGAAAGAGCCCCATTTCCCATCAACTGGAGACCAGATAAAGAAAATAAGCTTTTTTTCATAAAATGGAATACTACTTAGCCATCAAAAATGAGAAATTAGGGACATTTATTGCTAAATGGATGCACACTGAGGCAATCCTCTTAAGTGAAATAAATAGGACACATGTGTAAATACTGAATAGTTTCTCTAGTGTAGGAAACTGAAAGTGTAAATAAGGACTAAAAGGTATAATAGATAAAGTGAAATAGGAAGAAAAGGGGCAAACGGGAAGGGAAAGTGGGAAGGGTAGGGGAAAGGAAAGGAGGGAATGGAATTAATATGAGAAAATGAAAAAATGGAAACAAAGTCTTTGTAAATAGGGAGGTAGGGAGGGGTTAAAGGGAGGGCAGGGGAATGGGGAAAAAGTAAGTACCAAGAGAGATTATGTATGTAAAGATGCAAATTTCCAAAGATGAATGTCAGTATATTGTATACCTAAATTTTACCAATAAAATTAATTTTAAAAAAACATTGAATTCTACTACAAGTATTCTTTTGTTTGTTTATTTCATTATAGTATTTGATTTTTCTACTTCATTTTAATGTGTTGAAAATTAATATGAAGTTATATACTTCTTTTTTCTTTTTCTTCTTTTTCTTTTTTTTGAGACAGGGTCTCACTATGTAACCCAGGATGGTCTCAAACTCACAGCGATCCTCCTGCTTTAGCCTCCCAAGTGCTGGGATTACAGGCGCATGCGCCACTATGCCTGGTTGAAGTTAACTATTTCTGTTGTTAGGCAGGAAATATTTTTCTAAAGTGTTATGTTTCCCATATGGAATCTTTAAAATATTTTATGAAAGACATTGTAGTGTTACCTTCTTTGCTCAGATTACAAATATGTTTGTTAAAGTGCAAGAAAGCAATGCCCAACATTAAACTTATTGTGAGATAAAATAAATAAAACACTTGAAGACATAGGCGTAGGAACCTCAATTGCATAAGAAATAGTAGCAAGAATCAACAAATGTGTTTATATCAGACTAAAAAGCTTCTGTATACCAAAACAATCAATTAGTGGAGTGAAGAGACAACATACAGAATGGAAAAAAAAAAATTTTAACCTGTGACTCCTTAGACTGAGGACCAATATCCAGAATATATGAAAAACTAAAAAAATATTTAGCCATCTAAAATTAAAGACCAAGTCAAGAAATGCCCAAGAGAAATGTCATGCCTGCCTTGTAAGCACAAGGTCCTGAGTTCAATCCCCAGTACCAAAAAAAACAAAAACAAAAACAAAAGCAAAAAACAAAAGAATCAAGAAATGGCCAGGAGAAATGAATAACCATTTCATAAAGGAAGAAATATAAATGGTCAACAAATATATGAAAAAATGTTCAACATCTCCAGCCATGAGAGAAATGCAAATTAAAACAATGCTAAGATTCCATCTTATTCTGGAAAGAATGGCAAGCATTAAAAAATCAAAAAATAAATGTTGGCAAGGCTGTGGTGAAAAAGGAACCCTCCTTCCTTGTTGGTGAGGATGTAAACTAGTATAACCATTATGAAAATCAGCATGGAGATTTCTCAAAGAATTGAAATTAGAAGTTCCATATGACCCAGCTATCCCCTTTCTACATATCTTCCCCAAAGAGCTTAAGACATCATACTATAGCAATACCTGCATACCAATATTTCTAGCACCACAATTCATAATAGCTAAATCCTAGAAATAACCTGTACACCCATGAACAGATGAGAGCATAAAGAGAATGTGGTAATTATATATAATGGAATACTACCTGTCTACTAAGATTGACAAATTTGAGAAGTGTATAAGAAAATGAATGCGTCTGGAAAATATAATGTTGAGTCAAATATGCCAGACACACAAGCTTAAATATCATATGGTATCTCTCATTTGAGTGATGCAAAGTACAAACAGAGAATAACAAATGATAGATAGAAGGGGACAAGGGGATGAATCTCTTGCAATAGGGAAGGGGTCCAATCGAAAAAGGGTGAGGGGTGAAGAGGAGGGAAAGGGAAATAAGTAGAATAAAGATATGCCATGTATAGGAACCTAGTAACCTCAAGTAATATAAACATTATATGCCATAACATGAGCTAAGATTAATAATATTAATAACAAGAATGAAAATTGGGATAAGGGAATTAGAGCAGGAGGGCGGCAGAAAGAAAAAGGAAGGGGATTTAAAAAAGAAACAAGCTGTATTACGTACATATACACATTCCTCAAGGTGACTCTAAACTGCATGTACTGCAAACATGTACTAATAAAAAATGTTTAAAGTGTTTTAAAAAAGAAAGTAATGTTCAAGCTCATTGCTTAGAAGTCTTTAAAAAACCCTAATATCTTAATCAGTAAATAATTATCAAATGTACAATGTAATCTCCTCAAAAGTACTTTTATCCCAAGATTTTAATGTGCACAGTAGTATTTTTCAGAGCTTTAGACATGCTAATGTGTGCATGCATGTCTTTTTCTGTGTATTACATAATTTACTTGAAGTGTACTTTAAATTTTTTTAGAAGGGCAGTGGGGCAACTGTCTGAGTCACAATAATGTCTCCATTCTGTACTACATTCTCTTCTTTTGATTACCGGAGGTGGGCAAGAGATGCAAGTAAAGCCAATCATAATCCAACTAACACCTATAATGTTAGACCATAGATGTCAACCTCTCAGATCACACAACTGAGGCTCTTCTCACAATCTGGAAAGGGAAGGTTTCTCCTCATCTTTATTGCAAAACTGTAAGAAGGTGAGAAAAGTGCTATCATCTGTCCTAGTACTGGCTTTCATGAAAAAAAACAGTGTGAGAAGTGAAGTGATATCAGAAGGTAAACTGAAAGAATATAGTGGTGCACATCACAACTTCAAATGGGAAAAGTAATCTTAGCAGTTCAGTAACATTAACCAATTAATTTCTTGACATTAAGTTGAGTATCTGTCATTTATACACAAAAGTTGAATCTAAATATTGAGTAATATAAAGCACATGCTTTCCAGAAAAAGATCTGGTTGGAATTTTAAGAATATGTTTTTTTCATTTTAGTAATAGCTAATAGGAAAGTAGAATATATGACTGCAGATATTAGTTTACTTATGAGACTGAGTTGGATTATCAATAACAATAAAGCCCCTGCAACAATTTAACATGAAATTTCATCATCATAATCTTTATTTTTGGTAATATTTACAAAAGAAAAATTACTTCAATTTTCTTCCTTTATTCTACATATTAATGTACTAAGCAAAAAAATTTGCATTGCAAGTCAACCAAAGTTGCTTGATGCAATGTGAATGTGATCACACAGTATTTGACAATAAAAATTTAATGGTCCACAAATAAAAGGACTTCTTGGATAACTACTAGTTAATACACAGGTAGTGCCTATTTATTCCACACTTTTATCATTTCCTCTTACAATGTGGTCATTTTCTTTATCTGAGTAAATAGCAACGAAATCATTTCCTAGACATATTGTTTGTAAGACACTGAGCAAAGTATTATTAGAGCAACAATTTTAACATTCTCAAATGCTTGGTTTCAAAGGTCTATATTACTAACATGGCAACATTTTGTATCTATTTATAGGCAGAATAAAAAACAGGTTAAAAAGAATTATGGAGAGTTGAAGAAGAAAAGAAGTCTCTTCTCAATGTAACTCACAATGTCTACTCCTAATACTTCCTATATATGAGACTCCTTAAATTATATTGTAATCCTTGCCTCTGGAGTCTTGACCTGCAGTTTAAGAAATACTAGCATTGATATATGAACTACCCAGACAACGCAAAAACAACCTCATTTTACCAGATAGTTTCACCTTCTGCTCCCATCAATCATATTTACAAAATCTGTCAACAGGAAGCTAATCATCTGGCTTAAATTTCACCTCCAATTCCTTTACATGAGCACTCTAAAGGAAACGTTAATGGCTAATACAAATACCAAAAGTGAACAAGAATAATGAACATCCTAGTTTAATCGATTAGCCTCTAAATAGTATTTTTAAACTATATTGAAATGTTTGTGTTGAAAGAAAAATTAGAGAAGCCTTCTGGTTCTTGTTTTATTATGTTTTAGAGAAGATTTAATATTATACTTTAATTTCAGAAGCCTAGAATATTCATTTTCATTTTTTAGCATGTTTAGCTTTTGCTGTCTCTGCTTTCCCACTTTGCAGCTCTTTCAACTATCTTTTTCTCCAACTTTTCTCCTTCTTTACCTCACTACTATCCTGACAAAACTCAATAAGGGATCCAAATAAACTTGGAAGAAAATATTTTGGGGATGTGAAAGTACCCAGTACATCTTCAATTACTGTATTTGTCAGTTTGTTAATGAGTATTTACTGTATCTTTTTCACCTACTGGACAATATCACACATTCAGATGATCAATCACATAGATCCTTTCTAGTTGGAGTTGACACTCAACAATTTAAGAAGGAAAATGTTGCACCAGTATTTACCACTAATTGAGAAACTATTATGTGAAAATTCTGGGAGCAGATTTTGGTAGTGCTGAGAAAATGTATAATATAGGGACCTCTACTTAAGTGCATTAGGAAAGAATTGCCTACAGAGCAATCAATATTCATACTGAGATTTGAAGAATGACCACTATTTAGATAACATGAAGAGAAGAGGTGGCACATTCAGGAAGAGGAATCAGTATGTACAAAAGCTGAGAGGTAGTAGATGGCACAGAATGTTCAAGGACTTGAGAGAAATCAGAGAGGCTGGAATGAAATGAGCAAATAGAGTGTGCCACCGGAAACAATAAGAGCTTTAAGCCATTTTTTTCACCCATTCTTTATGTAGCAGATGATCCACTATAATTTCCAATCTTGCTGATTGGTATGTTCTCTACAAAACAGGCTGTAGCTTAGATATTTTTCAGAAATACAAACCTAAATGCAGCTAGAATCTTGTCCTGAAGTACCTACAATGTTCTTTTGATAAAACAGACCCTGATTTTATTGCGCCAGGACTGTTATCCATACTACAACCACAGGCTTGGTTCAGCAATCTGAAAATCATTTCTGCAAGTTTAATGTAACGTCTATTTTGAGCAAAGCAGGTTTCTGAGCTGAAGCATGCAGACATTTCCTTATACATCACAGTGCTTGAAGTCTTACTGGCTCAATACTGACTGTTCCTCATAATTTTGGAAAAATCAAATAAGTATAAATTTATTAACACTGAGTTTTAGATTAACCTACTAATACATTATCATCAAATATTGCTAATAGGCTAAAAGAATCTTTCCTAGCAGTAAAGGAATTGAGATAGTCAGTAAAGGAGTAAATGTTCAAATAGTCAAAGAGAAGTGATATTAGCACCTTAACTTAGTAGTAAAACTAAAGCCTTAAAACAACTCATTTGATACACAGCTGATTTCAACATTTTTCACACATTCAAACACTTAAAGGCTGGTCAACCAATTTGTCAGTTATTCTTGGAACACCTTGCTACCATCACCTTCACTCCCTGCTAAGGCCTCAGGGATCATTAAAGATGCATGTTAATATTAGTAATGGGAGGAAGAAATGTGACATTAAAATACATCTGAAATGAGAATATCATTTTGTCTTGCCTAACATATGCAAGCTATCTTCAAGTAATTATCCAACTTCACTGAGGTTTTGGGTGAACAGTATTAAATCTGTATTTAAAACTATCATTTTCAATAGTAAAAAAAAAATGAGAAAAACCTCAGGATGGATTCATGGAGCATATATGCATTATTGCCTCTATGATAATTTTTCTGGCCTATTTTTTCCTATTAATTTGAATGATGCCTAGTTTATAATGCTAATATGAACACCTGCTTCAAGGTGACAGATTTAGCACAAACTTTCCATTTCATATCCATTCATTTAGAAAATCTTCCAGCTTTTATACAACAACTGAATGCTAGAACAAACAAAACTAGAACACTGAGGGAAAATTTTACAATTATACAGAAAAGTAATATTCCAAGTATGAAATGAAATGTCTGAACAGGAATAAGAAATCAACAGACTATAGTAACAATAATGGAATGAATAATGAGAAATACAGAATGAATGCAATGCAAAACATAATAAAAATATGGTGAAGAAGGGTATATCTGCCTCAAAATAAAATTAAAAACAATAAGAAATTCCAGAGAAAATAAAGCAGCATAACAAAAGTATGGAAAATGTAGCAACTTAAAACTGCATATTTTCATATCAGTAGTTGGTATATATAGTGTGCTACCTCAGTTGTCGAACACATTTTGTACCAAATTCATGTTTAAACACTGAAAAGGTAAATATACTTTTCCCATAAGAAAACATGAAAAACCAAATAATTGGTTCTGAGGCCAAAAATTACACTTATAAATACATTTTTCCAGGACTTTAACAAATTTCACAATGATTTCTTTCTTTAACTCTGTTGTGGTCCTCAGTTTTCCTCTTAACTCTACAGCTGGTATCACTAACTTTCTATGGAGCCATAGTTATGATATTTTACACAAACTAAAGCATAAAAAAAGACAATAATGAATGTTTTAATGCACTAACTCAATCACTCTATGTTCGCTGGGAGAGAGGGGCACTTAGACTGAAACTTCACCCTTTGTGTCCATGGGGAGATGCAACACATGACTCACTCTAGGCCCATACCAGTTTTTTCAAGTCAGATTTTTGGTTTATGGAGCAAAGTTATGAACATCAAGCAGATTTTTTTTCAAACTTTGCTGTCTGAGTAGTAGAAAGTTCAAGCTTGGAGCTGCTTGACAACTGAGGTATCACTGTATTACTTCCCTCTACATTCCCTTGGCCAGAACTCAGTTGTGGTAAGCTGCAGTGCTGTATTTGCAAGAAAGAAGGCAGAGAGAACCACAGACGTGGAGACAGAGAAAAAGAAGAAAAAGATAAAAAAGGAAGAGTAGGTTGGTAAGTTTCTAGCTTGTATTTTACAGAGTTAATTATGAAATAGAAACTATTTAAACCTTTATTTTTAATTCCGTCACTTAAAAATATGATCTTTTGACTCCTCACATTGCAAAATGGAAATATCACCATTTCCCCACCTCTCATAATTCTCTGCCATCCACATTCTGCCACCTGTACATTATATTTTAAATTTTTTTAAGTAAATAAAAATGAAATATATTTTTATATTTTATAACAAGGATGATAATATTTATATTCTGTTTCATAATCATAATAAGATTTGCTGTCTTTTGACTACAGGTATTGGGTTAATTATAAATTTGTAAAACTCATAACAGCATTTATCAAATTGTGACTATATGAATATTGTTCATTACAAAGCTATATAGTGTTCTATCATTAAATTATTTTCAGTCTTACTTGCACTTCACCCAAGAGAATGTTTCACCCAAGTGAATTTTCTCATTGTATGTCTAACCAATCTGAACAACAGGATGTACACATGAATAAACAAAAAAGCATAGGTAGGATTATAATCAAAGATCAAATATTCTTGCCATCACACTCCCATTCGACAACAAAAATGATGGGGGTGAGAAACTATTGGAAGTAATCATAGCTAAATATTTCAGAAATAAGGCAAGAAATATTCACTTTACTATCAAAGAAGATGGATGAACCTCAAACATGATAAACTCAAAGAAATCTAGCATAAGACACATCAAAATGAAAGTACACAAAATAAAGACAAAGAAAAACTATTGGAAAGTGGAGAAAAAGAGTATCTTACCAGGGATGGCAGAAGGAAATAGTGCAATATTTTTCAAATGCAAAAAAACCCAAAAGTTCCTGTCAACCTACAGTCCTATACAAAGTGGAAACATCCTTCAACACTAAAGAGGAATTCAAGAAAATCTGTACTCAGATGAATTAAAACTAAGAGAATTTATTGCCAAAGAATACATGAACAAAATTATGAGTAAATAATATAGACTTCCCTTCTCCTCCTGAGTTTTTAAAATACAGTAACTATTGACAGCTGAAGCAAAAATTCTAATGTTATCTGATAGGATTTTAAACAAATGTAAAGAAAATATTTTAAAAAATTAAAAACAGATGAAGATAAAGGAACAGAGTGAGGCAAATTTAGATATTGATATTTTACTTAGATTGCTAAAGAGATGACAGCAACAGACTGTACATACAGCAAACTATATATAGATATGTAGATAACGTATATAGAGACAGCACACACAGTGCATTATGTAGGGCAGCCACTAGAAATCCATACAAAAAGATACACTCAAAAACAATGTAGATAAATCTAAATAGAACTCTAAAAATAAAAATAAGCACATCAATATATGTGGAAGACAGATAAACCTGGGCTGACAGGAAATTTTATAGCATTTGCTGTATGGATCTGGGTGTGAGCTACTAGGAAAACTAAGTCTGACCTAATCAGTTCAAAAGGATGAAGTTGTGTGTGTATTAACTGACACCACGGCTATTGTTGCTTTGTGTTTAAAATAACCTATGTTAGGTCATGACACTGCAATAATAGTGATATAGTGTTAGATTTCATGAACGAAAAGATTCCACCTATCAAAAACAATTTATCTGGGTGGGAGATTTAGTTCAGTGGTTCCCTGGCCTGCCTCGCAAGTGCAAGGTCCCAAGTTCGATCCCCAGTACCAAAACAAAACAATTTAACCAAATCTCTTTCTCTATACTTTTTGCCAACATGACCTCTCCTACAACCATCATTATAGTCACTGATGGCTATAGATTCCACCAAAAACAGTGATCAACAGTACTATTCTGCTATAAAGAATAAACTGTCAACTGTAGGAAAATGGATACACTTTGAGACCACAATGTTAAGTTAAATAAATCAGACACACAAGATGGGAAACCCAAAATATAAATAAAGAACAAAATAAAAGATAGCTAATAAGTAAGGAAATAGACCTTTTGTGAAAGGGAAATGGTGAAGCCCAATCGACCTCCAATGCTGCTTGACAAAGTTCCAGCTGGGGGAAAGAAAGGGTGGAACACATCGTACCCTCATGTTTTATTTTTTCTTGCCATAATGTTTATAATTGTTACTCTGGTCACAGGAGTCATTGTGTTTTTGACTAACAACAAACTCTCCGTGAGGCAAATTGGCAATGATATATTGAAATTTGATCTGGCTCACAAGTCTCAAATTACAGTTTCTCTTAGTTCTATTGCCACATCCACTCCTAAAGAAACCTCTCCTAAAACCCCCTCTGTTTTCCCACTACTATAACTCCCTCTCTTACTGCTGGCATTCTTTTTACTAAAGGGGTCTTATAAAGAGATTGAAAGGACAGACTTTAGATGTAAGAAATAGTGGGAAATGGGAAATAGAAAGAACCTTAAGACAGGTAAATGCATTAAGGAGGCAAGTTACTCAATATTTCTCAAAGTGCTGTAAATATCTCCTGCTCATGGACTATGAACCCAAATGACATTTAGTTAAGATGAACAGAAGTAAAGAAAAATAGAGAGCTAATAGCAAACTATACTAACCATTGTGCAGTTTCTCAAGGGCTGGCTGGTGACCACAAGTTTGACATGTAATTTGATTGAGTTACTTTCTGTTCTGCTCAGGTATGGGAAAATACTTTCTGTTCTGCTCAGGTATGGGACAATACTTTCTGTTCTGCTTAGGTATGGGGAAATAAGGGGACAATTGTAATTTTTAAGAAATGTATTCATGATGTTCAATGAAATGAATCAGCTTAGAAAAAATATACTGTTTAACAAAAATAACCTTTACCTCATCAGATATTGCTAAGGCAACATGTTCCGCCCAATGCCTCTTCGCTATTGCTTAATGATATAAAAATAAATCAGACCCTGAGACTTCTCAGAGGGAACCTGAACATTGCTTGTGAAGGTTCTTTTCTCATCGCCGGCCCAGGACATCTCCCCTTCCTACCCTACATCGACTGCAGCTGGTCTGCGGCAGGGAAAGGAACAAAGAAGTGAAGGGAGAAGGGAGGAAAGGAAAGGAAAGGACATGAAAAAAGAATTAAGATGCATTATGTATATGTACCAACACCCCATGAGGAATGTAATCATTATGTACTCCAAACATGTACTAGCAAAAAATAAATAAACTCATTTCAAATTAGCATTCTATCGGTGAAAGCAGTAGGAACATGAGTACATTCTCAGGATCATCAAATAAGCCCAATTAGAAAATAATGAAAAAGGCAGTGAATAAAACCCTAGTGTTGACAAAGTTACATTGACTAAATTGCCTGTGGCATTCTGAAATAGAAATATGAAACAGACAAAGTGCGGCAAACCTGAAGACATTGGAACAAAGCCTGAAGTTTTGATAACAATAAAACAGTAATGCTAATTTCTTACTTTGACAAACATGGCATGATTATGTAGGACATTACAGTACTACTCTACTGTAAGGGAAAATGAATAAAGGTCATTTGGAAACTCTCTTTACTTTCTTTTATAATTTTTTCTTACAAATCTAAACTTGTTCAGTAAAAATTTTTCTTTAATATCTTTTGTGAGCAAGGACAAAGAACTAGCAATAAGAGCATTGAAGCACCAAGTTGCTATTGTCATAGTAAACAGTAGTCATAGTAGAGAATTCTTGTATCAAGGGCAGCGTGGGATTTTAAGGAAAGATGTCAAAACAGACAAACAACATTGTTAGTCACCCTGGTTAAAGATTTTCAGCACTTTCTACATGGCAAATTAAGTATGAAATCAGAACAAATCACATATTTTAAATAATTTCACACATTTAATAGTGTAACTAAATGGTAGTGTAATAATTATACTTTTGAGTTGCCAATACTTTCTTCAGACATTAAAGCTGAATGCAATGAATCTTCAAAGGCCCTACAAAGAAAAAATAAACTAAACACAAAAACAGCCAGCAAATACTCTGTGGAAAAATTTAATTGTACTCTGTCTTTCATCTTGGATGAGATGTAGAAACAGTAGAAAACCTCTATGACAGGACGGGCTGTTCAGATCCTTAGTTTTACCTTAGTATGTTTCAATTTTCCCTCCAGGTTGAAGAGTTAAAGTTCCCCAAAGATGAAATCTCGTAAAGCCCCTTACTATATTTTCTCCTTTAAGCAGAAATTATCATTCCATTAAGGAAAAAAAAATCACAACTCCAGAGAAAGAAGCCTGGGTTTCTTGTGCTGCTATTTTTCTCAGAGGCGCAAAGATGTGAAATGGCTGATCAATGCTCAACTGCTGTTTGTAAACCTGTCATCGCCTCTGTGTCTTTAAGACATTGTTAGGAAATATGTGCAATTTCACCAAGTACTATCTAGTGTCATTCGGTTCCTGCAGGGTATTGGAAGATGAAGGATGTTATCAACCTACAATGTTCCTAAGTATAGTGCCAAGCTGTAAAGGACTGTACCCTGTGTATGTTGAGGGGCAGGCTTTCAGATCTTAAAATGTAATTGATTCATATTTTGAAGATTCTGGAGCAGAACTGAAAATAGAAATACTGAGGAAAAGATGACTGTATTTTAAAAAACAAAATTAAATTTAAATCTAGTTTTGTTTCAAAAAAAATAGTAAAGTGTACGAAAAATGTGAGTAAATGCCACAAAATATCAAAACTAATTGGATTAAGCAAGTATCATACATTTTGAGGTCATGTATATTTAGGCACTATAAGTTTTATTCTCTTATAGACAATTCTACTACATAAAGAAAGAATAAGTTTTGGCTGGGAATGCCTTTCATCTTTAACACTTGTCAGTACCATACTTGTTATTTAGAAGCCTTTCCACAGATTATACATGTATTTTTAGATCAGGTTACTATAATTAACAAGTTTGAGAAAGTGTAAAAATGACTTTATATAGGATTTACAAAATATTTTATTTCTTCCTTAAATTATGAGTCCAAATATTCCCTTATAGTAGAAAAATCAGTCATGAATCATGCAGTTTATGTAGGCATATATTCCTTAACTCTGATATGAAAGTAATTTTCAAATACCTAAAATTATTCAAAATTTTAGTTTTCAAAACATTAGAAAATTGAGACCAATGAATTTGAATTTGCAGTGTAAAATACTTTTAGTGGTTCTAAACTTTATCCATACTCAGATTATTTTCAACTAAAAGGCTAAATTTTAATTTTATTAAACTAAAAATATTTTAGACTAATTTATAATGCTACCATATTGGGATATTTTAATTAATAGAATTTTATCTAAATTATTAGAACATTTCTATTTATATAAAAATCTAAATATTAAGAGGCTGGTGTACTCAGAAATGGAAAATAATAATAGATCAATGAAAATTTTGTGGGGAAAAATATCAAGAATTTTAGCTGAGTTCATTTCACATTATATCTAACATTGAAAGTATGAAAACTGTAATAGCTACATTAAGGAATAAATGGAAATATAAATACCAAACATGCAACATTAACTAAGCCCTGAATCAATTTGCCACATAAAAATTATTTTTAAAATATATAAAGTCAGTATTATAGCTTTCCTACATATAAACATAGTGTGCTCTGGCTTTTCCTTCAATTTTCTGAGGCACTCTAGGTTTTATTTGCACCTTCCTCTCCTATAAAACTAGAAAGAAAAGTTGACATGGGAAAACAAAAGATGAAGAAAATTTAGTAGTTATGTCCCTTATATGTGCAATGCTTTCCCAGAAGCATTATTTTTGCAAGAAAGCACAGATTATTTAAGTATAGAAAATCTCATGGTCCTATAGCAAACTGAAATGCATTCAAATGCATTAAAACCAATCAGAAAATATGTACAATAAAATGCAAAAGTATACTACAAGTCAAAACATGACATGCATGCAGTTGTCCCATTTCAATAGGTCTACTTTATTCTGATACTTTTAAAATTGAAGTGTGCAATGGAATTATATATATATATCAATATGTAACACAATCTGCAGTATAATAATCTCCACGGAACTGAAAACAACAAATAAGAATTGTAGCAGAAGTAATATGAAATGCATGTTTTCTTTCTTACTTGTTCATAATGTGTTCAAAATAAAACCTCATTTGTTCCTATCAGTTTAATGTTTAACAGGATTTCTTATTCATGAAGATTTCTGTTTTATATCCATATTTCATATGCACCCTAAAATGTCCCTCCTTTCTTATGGCGATGTAATTTAATAAAAGTTAGAGTCCTTACAAAGGTTCTTAAGTCCCTGCTTAACATGCTGCATGTCAAACAACAGCATGTCCCCTAGCTGCCCTTCTCCTCTCTTCCCTCTCTCACTCTGTTCTGGTTCCACAAAAGTTTCTGCTGCTTTTCAAAGACACCTGAAACATTATCACATTAGAGTCACCACTGCCTCCTCCCAGACTCTGAAGCCCTCTCTTTCCAGATACCCTCCTGGATAATTACCTTTTCCTTTTCTGTGTGTGAATGTGTGTGTGTGTGCACGCGTGTGTGTGCGTGCACCATCACACTAAGCTACATCCCAGCCCTTTCTTTAGAAACAATTTTAATTGAAATAGTGTCTCACTAGACCACTAAATTGTCCAGGCTGGGCTTAAATTTGCACCCCTTCTGCCTCAGCTTCCCAGAGTCCTAAGATGTATACCAACATGCCTTGTGCACTAAACTGCCTCTTGCACCACAAGTTTTGCCGTATGTCCCACTTTTTCAAATGAGGGTCATTCTTACTTCACTATTAAATTGTACCTCCTACACTCATGCTCCTGGTGAAGCTACAAATGCATTCTTTATTTATTTTTGGTTTTGGTACCAGGGATTGAACTGGGGTCCTTGCGCTTATGAGGTAGGCGGAAGAACCACTGAGCTAAATCCCCAGCCCTACAAATGCATTCTTTATAACTCTACTTTGTGATTAAAACATAAAAATTAAATAGAGCAGGGAATGACAAAGAAAAGATAAATATTTTTAAATGCATCTTCTGTTTTTATTTCTTTTGTCAACACAAACAATTTCAGATTTAAAATGATTATTACTGGGGAAAATAGCACCAAAAATATGATGAGTTAACATGTCATAAAAGTTGTTTCTAATGCTGTTTCACTCTTAATATTTATAATTTGATGGCCCCTAAAGTCTAGTTTCTAATCTCCCTCATCTGCTAATCTGCTGTGTGAACTTGGACAAATCACTGAAACTCTCTATACTTCCATTTTCTCATCTGTTTTATGCAAAGAGTAGGAGTACTGACTTTATAGTTTTATTACGACCATTAGGTGAGATCTGGTAACCACTACATAAGTGTTAGTGGTAGTAATAGCTATAGCGGCAGCAATAACAGCAGTATTCTTAGCAAACGTACAGAGTTGTTAAGTATATTTATGTACGGGCAATTCTAACCAAAACAAATGTACTAAGAAAGAAGTTCACTTCACAGATGAATGATATGCATAATAGCAATTCATAAAATGTCTAATAGTTTTCATGTTCATAAACCTTATTAAGCTACCTATCAACAAAACAATACAGATAGATATAAAAGACCTAAAATAGACTTATAGGCTAAAACTTACTTTTCAAAAGTGTCTGCCTGCATCTAAAATCACATGTAAACCAAATACTTTCTCTAGTGTGAGAAAATGAAAGTGCAAATAAGGATTAAAATGAATAATTGATCATTTGAAATAGGAAGAAAAGGTCTAAAGGGGTGGGGGTATTGGGAGGGGAAGGGGAAAGGAAAGAAGGGAAAGGAAAAATTATGAGAAAAGAAAAAAATGGAAACAAAGTCTATATAAATAGGGAAGGGCACACAGATAATAGGGAAAAAATAAGAACCAAGATACATCATGTACAGGTACAAACACCCAATGATAAATGTAAATGCATTGTATACCTAAAATGTACCAATAAAAGAATTTAAGCAAAAAATAAAAATAAAAATAAATAAAAATGGAAACAAAGCTTTTATAAGGAGAGGATGAGGGGCCCAAGGGGGGATGGGAAAAAGAGAAAAGGCAAGATATATCATGTACAGGTACAAATTCCCTATGATGAATGTGATTGTTACATATATCTAAAATGTACCAGTAAAGATTTTGCTTTAAAAAAATAAATAAAAATAAAATAAAATAAAATCACATGTAAACCATCCTGACAAATGTGATTTAATATATATTTAAATACAAATTAATATTATATGCTCATGAATATGTACTTTTATTCATTGTTACACCTTAGTTTTTTGATAAATATTTACTGCTTATTGCTTATAATTTTTCCAGATTATTGTTATAATATTATTGATTTCACTTGGGTCTACTCTATCATCTTGGGATCACATAAGATGAATAAAAGAGATTTTTATTTTAATAATGTATAGGAATTTCAGGCAAGTTTAATTAAAATAAATAAAATGACAGTGCAGTTAGTGCACATGAATTAGTGAACTAGGGGACATCAATTTTAATAACTTACTCTGAATTCAGTATGTCAGCACAAACTTTTAATATAATCAGTTTAAAACACACTTTTAAAAGGTACATAAAAGTGTATGTGACTTTTTATGTAGTGTATTACAGAGAAGATTCATTGAAAACTTAACTCCTTGAACTTCAGAATGTGACTTTATTGGAATCAAGTTCTTTACAGAGGTAATTGAGTTAAAATGAGGATATTAAAGTGAGCCTTAATCCAATATGATTGGTATTTTTATAAAAGGTGGAAACACAGATACAGAGATAGATATGAAGAGAGGGAAGGTAATACAAAGATACGCAGGGAGAATGTCATGCAAAGACAGGACTAGAACAGAGCATCTACCAACCAGAAACTGCCTGAGGTTGCCTGAAGGGAATCTTGGGAAAAAATTCTCCAGTAGTTCCCTCCCTGTCACCTTCAGGGTAACAAGGCTTTATTAACTTGACTTATGACTTCTCTGTAACTTCAGTTAATAAATTTCTGCTAAAGTCACCTAGTTTTTAGTTCTTGATTACAGTGGCCCTAGGAGATTATACAGTATATATAACTTCTTTATATAAGGGAATCTGTACCTATTCAAATAAGCAAAAAATATGGACTCCAGAATAAATTTTTAAATGCATGTTTTGCAAATACAGTGTCTTAGTTACTTTTCTTGTTGCTGAAACAAAATATCTGACACCTAAAATTAAAAGAAGCAAGGTAGGGGTGGGGATTTAGCTCAGTGGTTCCAGCACCTGCCTTGTAAGCTCAAGGTCCTGAGTTTGATCCCTATACCAAAAGAAAAAAAAAAAAAGAAGAAGCAAGGTTTATTTCAGCTCACAGTTTGTAGAGTTTTTAGTCCATAGTCATCGGCTGTCAGGCAGGATGGCATGGCACAGGGAGATCACAAAGAAGAAACAGTCTATGGTGTGGCAAGCAGATGACATTGAGCAGCAAGCAACCATCAGCAAGCCTTCCTTTCCTTTTATCCCATCCACTTCACCCACACCCAGAGTGAGCCTTTCCATTATTTACACTCAGAACTACTGGAACCCAATTTAGTTATCACACACTCTTAATCCCAGAATCACACAGTGGATCCAGCCACCTCCAAAAAGCTCCACCTATGAATGCCTGAGGCTTTGGGGAGAACTCTAGATACAAGCCATAACATACAGATATGCTGTTAGCTGGTTAGCTATGAATTCCCTTAATTTTAATTCTCATACATTCAAATTGAAACTATTCTTTAAGGGTGTCATAGCTCTGCAAAACTCATACTAAATCTGAAAGTATGAAACCACAGGCATAATCAAATATTTTCATTAGTACATTTTACTGTGTTTCCTTACATTTGATAAAATATATGTATTTTATGCAGAAAATTTCAATTTGGGTTTCTATAAAAAAAGGTAATGGAGATTTTAGAAGTTTCTTCTAAACTCATATAATTTTATTGTAGACCATTATTCTGGGAGAAAACTATATTTTCCAAGCTCTCATACACATTGATTTGACTGCTTAATCAAAATATATCTTACTTCTAATATTGAGTTTAAAAAGCACTAAATGTGAACAAGAGAGACTATACCACATCCTACATACAATTTGGACCATAGTAAATTGATCCATTGTATAATAGAATTAATTTAACCATTCTCCAGAAAGTTAGTATAAAATTATAAAAAGAAATCAAATCAAATTTCTATGAAGCATTCCATTATAATTGATGGAATTATAATTGGGAAATATATCTCATATCATTCCTTTCTAAATATGTTAGTAAATAAATTCATTCTTCAAGTCATAATCTCTAGTTTATTCATACATATAATGCATAGAATCTTCCTACATAACAACTGTGAGAATGAAGAATATATTTTTCAACATTTACTTATATCTCTTCTACTTAAAAGTATTTTCCCTCTTTCCCCTTTAAATTCTTTTACCTTTTAGTTAAAACTAACAGATTGTTCATGGATGCTTTCCTATATCCCATTCTTAATTTCCTCTTTACTGAAAACAAAAAGTTTGTAAAATCGTATGTCTGTGACACAATGTTAAAGCAACAGTGGCCTGAAAATATCCCTGTTGACAGTTCTCGAGGGAAGAACATACTGGCAAGGAGGACATAAGGAAACAAATAAAGAAGAATGGCAGAACCACAGAGGCATAAAGAACACAGAAGTGGAAACTTAAGATCAAGGACTCAGGTAAATTGGTCATGTGGAAAGTGTCGCAAAGTATACAGTGATGGGGCCACACCACATTCATTGCTGCATCATTTAGTAGCAGGGTGTTCTTGAGCATCAATTTTCTCATAAGTTAAAAAATATTATCTACTTTATTAATTTATTATAGGAATAAAGTGAATGACCTCTTTAAAGCTGTTCTAATTTTGTGTGGCACACAATAAGCATCTGATAATAACTTCAATTAGTAAAGAGTAGTAGTTGGAGTAAAGCAGGTATTGACCCAATAAATTTACTAAATTGACCCTAGAATTACTTTCTTCATCCTGTTAAAAAAAACTACTATTTCCATATATGTCAACTAGAACAAAATATCCATGATTTCCTGTCTTTATGGATTATATATTCAGCCAAACCCAAGGCTTTAAAAACATTAATACCTTGGCTGGGTGGAATTACATATTCCTATAATCACAGCATTCTTGGAGGCTGAGGTAGAAGGACAGCAAGTTCAAGCCCAGCTTAGGCAACTTAGCAAACTTACTGAGATAGTATCAAGATTTAAAAAAAAAAAAGTTTTTAAAGAGCTGGAGATATATACCTTGAGAGGCCTAAAATTTTTATCTCCAGGCTTAGTATTTCTTCTGGAAAGTATTTCAACTGCCTATTCAGCTTATCCAATTGGAGGTGTACAGATCAAGTCATCTGCATGATCTCCACATTCTGATTCCCATGCCTTTATAGAACTTGCTCCTGAATGTAGCCATGATCTGTGATTTAAATATGAAGAAGGCAGAACATCACTTCTGTGATCTATATTATACTAAACTATATGAGATTCCATCCTGCTAGCTATTTTGTTGCAGTGTCTTACTCTTCTTACTGGCTTTAGAAAACATCCATATATTGTAAAACTGCAAAAAATAAAAAAAAGGAAGCATGACAAAGGCTTGAGTGAGCTTGGACACAAACCCTGTCTGTCTCATGAAGCATCCAGATGAGAACCCAGCTGACTGACACCTTGCTCACAGGCTGGCAGAGAACCAAGCTAAACCATGCTCAGACTTCAGCCCCACAGAAACTGAGAGGTTTTTTGGTTTTGTTTTTTCTTAAGTCACTAAGTTTGTGATGATTTGTTATATAGCATAGAAAACCAATTCTAGCATCTCATAGGGATCTTCTCACAATTTATCAAAATAAGAGTAATGTTTCTCCTGCCACTCAAATTTGCACCTCCTCTGGTGTTTGCTAAGTTACTGGCCTCCATATTCAATCAACTGATCAGTAAAACATGTTATAAACATTTGGATGTTGTCATTTTAAATGATTTGGCAAGGGTTAGCTCTCCCACCCCATCTCCTACCTCTCCAGCATCATTTTTTTTTTCAACCACACTGTTCTCTTTGCTGTTTCTTGAACATGCAAACCACATTCCCTTCTATGGCCATTTAGTGTGCCGTTCTTTCTACCTAGAATGATTTGGCTTAAATTTTATCATACCTAGCTTTATTTTTTTATTCAAATTTCAGCTCACCTATTATCTCCTCATAAAGGCCTTTTATGAAGAGACTATTAAAAAAGAAAGTTATATGGCTCCCATTTCACTTATCTTTCCTTAGGTTGTTTTTAATAGTACTTATTAAATCTTTGAATATTAGCATTTTTATCCATTTCTATTCTATCATCTCACCAGAATGTAAACTACATAATAGGTTTATTTCTATATTCTAATATTTCTATATTCTAATAGGTTTTATTTCTATATTCTAAAATAAAAGAAGGCACAAAGTAAGGAATTGACTGATTTAGCATAAAATTTCAGTTAAGCCATTTTGGAATCTTTCTAGAAAAGGCATTCAACACAATACTTTTAGAAGTACAAGTTATTTCAGGGAATAGCGTATGAGTACATTTCAAATTTTATTGATGAATGCTAACTAATATGAGCTTTCTCTGTCTTGATCATTTTGTATTCTGTTTTGAGAAAAGACTTAAGTGTATTATCCTCATTAAGCAATGAATATTTCAAACTGGCATTTTTTACTTTTCTGCTGGTTACATCTTAGCAATCATTTTTTACTCTATTGTATCTTTAATGCAAAAAATATATAAATAAGTGTGGTCAAAAAGTAGAAGAACTTATTCGCTAATTGTGTTAGCAGTGAGTGTTAAAATCAGATCTGTAATGTTATTCAACAGAGGCCAAAGCTGTGTTCACAGGGGATCTGCCTGAGGTGAATCAATCCATCACACTGCTATTGTTTGACAGTCACAGACAAGAAAAAATGCCTAGGAACTGCAGATGAATTTTCTCACTAACAAGTCGTAGCAATTTGCAAAATATTGTGCTTGGCATGTTTTCTTCTCATAGTTCCATATGTTACAATAAAAGAAAGGTACTTTTTATCCTGTTCATATTTTATACAGTATGATAATTTGCTAACAGAGTGGAATAATGTCCTAATGAATTGAATCATACAATTCTCCCTGTCCCTCCTATCTGAGTGAGTGGTTTGCTGCTGAAAAAGTGGGAATCTCAGATGATTGATAACAAACTCCACAACCTTTCACCTCCAAGTAACCAGTTTGTACACAAGCTAGTTGAGCAGCGAGAGATATTTGTTTCCATCGGCAGCTCGTCAGAGGCTTGCGTGAAATGAATGACTGGTCTCCATTTGCTTACTGGACCTGAAATGATAGTTACTTGCAATGACAAATATATTACGCTGTGAATAAACCATAGATGATTACGTTCTTAACATTCTTTTTCCAAGGCCCTAAAGTCAATATATAAAATTGATCGCTGTTCAACTTCTGACTAGAACTTTTCCTCTGAGACAAGTTTATATTCAGTGTTTTCAATATTAAATAATTATTTTAGATTTTAATAACTAAAGGTTTAGAAACAACAGATGATACCTGTAATAGTAAAGATCTTGCTTTAGATTTATTTCCATTTCTCAGAAGTTGGAATGTTAAATTTGGAAACTTTAAATGGAATTTATAATATTTGTTCTCTGAATTTTTGTTTCAAGATAAATGAAATTAAAATGACATAGTGGGTGAGTTAGTCAGAAATGAGTTACATTAACTGGAGCCCTCACATTTCCTAAAAGCTATCAAAATATAGGTAATGTAAGAAATATTTTCATAGACAATTTAAAACTATATGCTATTTTTAGTTACCTCTTTTGTTTGCAGTATAGAAAGTCTCTACAATGACTATAAAGGTTAAAGTCATCATTATACTAATTCAAAAATATTCTATTTGTCCTACCTGGCACAATACTGTGAATATTACAGTACACCTCCCTTTTCCTACTGAAGTTAGTTATCAACCTGCTTTTGTACTACTGAAATGTGAATGGAAATGACATATGTCACTCTTCTATTGTTGTCATAATCAAAGAAGCATGAATCCACCTTGCTTAGGCCACTCATGACAACTTGCATATATTATGAGCAAGAAATTTTGTTCTTCTTATGTTAGGCACTTGAGATTTAAGGGTTTTTCATTACAAGGAATAATGTGGCCTAGGTTGATATAAAGGTATTTCAAAGACAAGGTATCGATAGCAAAATTTTTCTTTGAGGATCCCTGAGACACACTAAAATATAAGTCATAAGGACAGAAGTGAAGCCAAATGAAAGAGAATTAGAGGAAGACATATGCACAGAGAATTATATAAATTATCAAGGAAGAAGTAAAATAGAGATCTTTACATTCAAGCAACTGATGGACATGGGAACTGATTTCTCTGGGAGATTTTTGAAAAACTAAAAATGTTGCATGATATATAATATATGAGCCATGCAACTCTGAAGCCTCTGCTCATATATGACAAAATCTTTTTTGCTCACTAGTTCCCTTTTATTTATTTTTTCTCACTAGTGTACATTTTGGAGGTAAATGAGAAAAAAATGTTACAGGGTTAGGGCAGAAAAACCCAAAAGAGCCAATGACAAAGAAGAGCTACACAATTTCCCCAGAAGAATGTTCTTTTGTGGCTAGAAAATCCCCAATCTTTTGTTTGAATGATACTTAGATATTCATTTCACTGCAAACACTAAAAATTGATTTGAGCAATAATTAAAATAAAATAATATGTATTGGCATCATAAGAAGAGGGAAAGTATATATGTCAGGAGGGGATAACTAAAGAAGAGAAATAAAATTTTATTCTCATCTTCCAAGGAATTTGGTAGCTAATATCTTTAACTGAAAGTTAGAAAGTATCAGTATATACATGTTATTTAGAAATAAGGACTAAAATACTAGAAGAAGTTAAGGTATTGAAAGCAGTTATCTCTAGATAACAAGACCTGGGATTATGGGTAGTCAGAAGAGTATAGAAGAATTGATCAATCTTCCAAAAATGTATATTTAATATTTGACAAAAAGTAAATGTGTAAGTAAAATTAAAGAAACAAAAATATATTATTCTTTCTCAATCTTATCTCTAAATTTGTGTTTTAGTATCTTTATAATTTAAAATATTACCTTTATTATGATTATCAAAGAAATTGTCAATTTTATAATAGAAAAAATATTTAAAATTATAAATTTAACTAAGCCACTCTTCCCTTGCCAATGTTCAGAGTTTTTCAACTCTCAAAGGAAATCAGGCCTTTAAATGAAGTAAGGAAACACTCAACTACACAGCAGTGTTTCATTTGAATACTGAGGATATCTTTCATCTCAGCATCCACAGGGCCTAACAAAATGCTAACTCAATAAACAATTATGGCTTGAAAATTTCTCACTGAATGTACAAAGAGTATCAGTGTAGATTATAAAGCCACAGACCAATGTACAATATTCAGAAAAGATTTGAAGTGATGAAGACAATCATCACATGATGATTTACACAATCACATTATTGTAGGAAATGCAAGGTGCTTAATTGATCCATTTCATTGAAGACTTTTGTATCAGTGAATGGAGAAGAAACAATCACAGAAGAAAACATAAAATGATAGACCTTTTCCCTCTCTTTATTCCTTCCTTCTTCTTCCCATCTTTCCTTTCTGCCTTATTTTCTCTGAAAGAAGCAAGTGATGGAAAGGTAGTTCTCAGTAAGTAAAAAGGTTTCTCCTCTAGAAACAGTTGTTTCTAGTTCAGGATTCACCATAAATCAATCTTAGCTGAGGAGCAGAGAGAGGGAAACAGGATTTACTAGCCACTTTTTTGATGGTTGTGACCTCCAGGGCTTACCATTCTTGTTGATGCTGTTTTTGACTTGTACTTTCTAATGTTTCTCACTAAATTGATTATTGCCTTTGGAAGTAATTTCATGGCTTTTGGAGTACTATAGCTTTATCTTTCTAACCTTCATGGTGCTGTGAAAGATTGGTCTCATTTCTTGTTAATTTTGATTCTTCTTTGAGGTCATTCTCTTGCTCTCTGAGGGAATCATCAGGTACAGTTTTTATTAGTCTTACACATCATGCCACCTCTGGAGAATTTATACTAATTCATCTTTCTTGACAATCACCAAAATAAATGGTAGCCTGAGCGGCTGTTTTCTGTGAACTTGTTTTATTCCATAGCAGTGAGCAGTCATAAAGACCACATAGACCAGGATTTCCTATTTCCAGTATTATATCTAATGGTCAGTTTTAAATTATTTTAGTGGTAAAACTTTTTAAAAATAACAGTTTAACCTTACATTTTTTTATCTGACATATTCATTTCTTTTTTTGTGGCAGCAAAGGGTAATGCAAAACACAGTTCACTAGTATTACACTCTAAATATAAAAGAGAAATAGGATATGGCCATTAGATCCCAGTAGTAGTAACTACTGCAGACAAGCTTCACTAATGAATGCTAAACTTAGTAGAAAAATCTTTATAAAAATGGGATATTTCCATGCCCTGAAGTATCCCTCCATATACATTAATTGCTATGTTGAATTTATTATATTTATAAATAATTTTTATACTCCTCTTCCAGCTCAATTCTTCTCTTGAGAGTAGGCTAGACTAAATTGCTCATCTGCAAAGAAGAGAATATGTAAAGGGAAAGGACTTGAATGTGGAGAAACCTCACAAGTACAATCTCAAATAAGTGATCAAAGGTAAGCTTACCAGTGATAATACATGTTGGTATCATGTACCTCTGACAGAATGCAATGTGAAGGCCACTTTGCCTCTATCATATTCTTCCCATAAGTCCATTATAACCATGAGAAAAAGATCAGATAAGCCCAACAACTGAAAGGCATTTTACAAATATCTGACCAGTAGTCTACAAAACTCTTAGTCATGAACAGCAAGAAAATATATTAAAAGTCCATAAACAAGGAAACTAAGGACACATGATGCCTACACACATTGTAGTATTTTGGATTGTATTGTTGAACAAACAAAAAAAAAGAATATTAGTACAAAAGTAAATACCTGATAAAAAACCATTTCATAAAATATATAGGGAATATTTACAAAAATAAGTAAAAGATTGAAATACACCTTTCATTAAAAGAAAAAATATTAACAGAAAATAAGCATAAGAAAGTATTCAACATCATTAGTCAATAAAGAAATGTGAATTACAGTAATAATATGTACCACTCTATACCAACTCAAATGGCTAACAGTAAAAGACTGATAGTAAGAATTATTGATAAAGATATGAAGCAATTGTGATTCTTGAGCACCACTTTTGAAAATACAAAATTATAAGAAAATGTGAAATTATATGACCACACTGGTCATAGTGTTCAGTTACAATTATGCTCTAACAATCCAATTGTTAGTTACCCAAGAGAAAGGAAAACATATGTTCATTAAAAAGAGCACTTAAATGTTAATCCAGCTGTATTAGTTGTAGCCAAAATTGAAAACAACTCAAATCTCCATTAACTGATGGATTTACAGAATTTTACATATCTATACAACATATTACATAGCAACAACAACAAAAAAATCAAATTACTGATACCTGTAAAAACATGGATACATTTCTAAATTATTATACTAAATGAAAGTTCAGCACAGAATATTACATGCTGCATTATTCAATTTCTATTAACTGTCCAGAAAACAAAAATGTATTGTGAAAGAAATCAAATCAGTGGGTGCTAGTAGCTAGGGTTGGTGAAAAGATATTGATTGCTAAAAAGCATATGGAACTATTTGATGTAATAGAAAAGTTTTATATTATGAAGACAGTCAAACTTCATTAAATTGTACACTTATGGGTGAATTCTATTTTGTGTAACTTCTATTTCAAAAAATTTGATTAAAAATTATTTTAAAATGTTGAAGATGTATCTTAAGTTCTAAATATTTGATAGATTAGGATATCATCAAAACACCTGCATAAATTATTGGAGCCATTCAAACATGTTTTTTGCAAGGCACTCATAGTATACTTCAGACATTTATGGGCATTTTAGTGCTTGTGAAAATGGAAGAACTTATTTAGTTGCTGAAGTGCATAAACATCAGATTACAGGCAGATAATATTACAACAATAGGAGGGGTTGGTTTAATGTGTGAGCCAAATATGTACATAGCATGCTGAAGCCTTGAGACAGTTTCAGAATGACCTTTAACAAGAAAATACCAAAGAAATTTTAACTTCTTAAAGATCTATGGAAAAAAATGATAGTAAATATATTAATATTCAAAAGTAACTATAGATTATTATTCCTTTTTAAATATGACAAACTGTAAGTAGTTTTTTATTTGGGCATAACTCACAATGTTGAGTTTGTAATGTGAAGAATTCATATATGTATACAGTGTAAAATGATCAAAAATGATTACCATAGCAATTTAATCAGTACTTCCATCACCTCACAGTTACATTTATATTTTAGTGAAGATGCTTAAAATCTCTCAGAGCAAATTTCTAGTATACAATTCAGTATAATTAAAACTAGTCACCATGCTGTATATTAGATCTTCAGAATTTACTCTTCTTAAAACCAAAAGCTCTTAGTCTTTGACTAATCTCTTTCCATTTTCCCTACCCACCAGCCCCTAGCAACCACCATTATACTATTATGAGCATTAAATTAGTAAAACAAAAACTGATACAAAAAAATAACAGAAATAACAGCACTTAACTAAGTTCCACATTGCAAAAAATTCATAAAGATTGGAATTTTGTTTCTCACTATTTTTTCTTTAAAATATATATTAAAAGGAAATGAAAAACAATATGTGGATGAAATGATATATAATAATCTTCTCTTATGTGAGAATAATTCTTGACAAAGTGATGACATGTCCTAATAAGCTTCTGTTTACCAGGACAAATTAAGACTGTTTCAGGAAGCTTAGCCCCAACATCTTTAGTCAAATATTTACAATAACTGCCAGAATCCCCTCACATGAGTACTCTTGTTTATTGAATCACATGTCTGTTGATGAGTTACGCTGAAATCCAGCCAGAACTCTTCAGCCCAAGCCTAACTTGATCTCCAGGATAACCCTATGCTTCAATCAACCTCTACTAATTGCTGCCCCTTACACTCTTGTGATCTACTTGAGAATGGATACTTGAGCACAGGATCCCTCTATACCTGGAGTCAAGCATAATCCCCAGCTCATTTTCAATGCTCAATAATATGTGGCTACATGTATTTGTATAATGTGCTTTTTTGCCTGCTCTAACACTGTCTGATTAACTCTGAGGTCATTTTCAGGCCAAAGCTGCATGCTATACCATAAGAATTAGTTTTTAAAAGTTTAAATAAGCCCAGTGCTTATCAATTCTTCCAGAAATTACAGCCTACTCCAACAACAGCAACATAGAAAAAAGCAGAGATTGAAACCCATTGTCAATGAAATGACAGAGTAAATGAAAGCACAGCCAGAAGCAGCACAGATCAGAGATGTAGGAAACTACAGAGAAAGGATGCCCCCAGCTGTATATCCCTGACACTGCTGGTAGAATATATATAAGCATCTCATTTTGAAGCACAAAAATAATTTGTTTACATAAAAGAATGGGAAGGCACAAGCTGTGAGAGCCTTCTTCCCATGTTTTATATGGTAGAAAGCTTTAAAAAAAAAAACCTTTGAAAACAAAAATGTAAGAATAAGTCATATTTGAAAGGGACAGTCCATTGGTGGGTGAGTCTGTGAAAAGAAGAGGAATTCAGTCTTGAGGGCAGTCTAGTTGTACTATATTGCAACATTTGACGAAGTCACTAGAAGAAGAGTACACCAGTGTAATAGAGAAAAAAACTGAATAATAAGAAGTGTTAGTCCAAAAGAAAGAAGGAAATGGAGTAACAGAAGCATAGAATAGATAGGACAAACAAAAAGACTGTGAAAACAGCAAGTTTCAAGCCAAATATCTCAGTAATCATACTCAAATAAATGGACTAACTGCTCAAATTAACAGATGAAGATTGTCAGACAGAGTAAAAATTTGTAAGATACACTTAACAATGAAGAAAATAGATGGCAAAGGTACAGCAACTAACAACAAGTTAAACCTAAATAAAATGGAAAGAAGGAAATAATAAAGATACAAGCATGAAATACAAAAATAGAAAGCAAATATACAAAAGAATGAAATTGAGAAAAGATATTTTTTCTAGTACTAAGTATTTAACACAAGACCTTTGTGCTAAGCTACATCTCCAGACTTTTTTTCTGTTTGTTTTTATTTTTTTCATTTTGAGACAGGGTCTCACTAAGTTGTTAAGTTGTCCAGGAGGAGCTTGAACTCAAGATCTTCCTGCCTTAGCCCTCAAGAGTTCTGGGATTACAGGGATGTACCATTACACCCACCTAGAGATTCTTTGAAAAGACTAATAAAAATTGCAATTCTCTGACCAGACTGAGTTAGAGAAAAATAGAGAAGTTACCAGTAACAGAAACAAAGCAACAGGAAAAAGACTCACAAATTCTATAGTAATCAAAAGATCATAAGAAGTCATTACCACCAATATTGTGATCAGGAAAGTAAGACAAAATGGACAAATTCCTAGGTAAGAAAATATAATTACAAGAAAAGGCACAGTAAAAATACAACATCTGAGTAACCCTGTATTAGTTAAGGAACTGCAAATAAAGACCATCCAAGTGAACAAATGAAAAAGAAAAAAGGAAATTCATTCGACACAGTTCTTAACAATGAATGTTTAAGATTGAGAATAAACCAAAAACAAAGTGAAAAGGTAAAAGCATTCAGAGGTTATACACTTATAGAAGAAAATTTTTAAAATTCAAATATATCTGAAACTACTTTGCTAAATTCAATTTAAATAAAGTTGAGATTCTGTATAAAATGGACGATTCTCTAGGAAAATATAGATTGTCAAAATGAACTCATAAGAGGTAGAAAATCTAACTAAATGAACTACAAGAAAAAGTAAAATGTTGAACCCCTCCACCTAGCCTCAATAAAGTACTATCTTCAGATTTAAATTGTTTCCTAGGGAAATTTCAGAACACATTTATGATATACATAAATCTAGTACAATGTAAAAAATATTCCTATGCATAAAAAAGTAATAAAAGTTTCCAAAATTTTTTAATGAAAAAGTGTGACACCGTTAAAAATCTTTCAATGAAGTAGATAAAACACAAGGTATAGAACATTTTTATCTATAGATACTGATTCAAAAAAGGCCCTTGAATCAAACATTAGCAAACTGAATATTTAGGATAATGTCTGGCATACAATAAGTACTCAAAAAATATTGAATGAATTAATAGACAAAAAAATTCTGAAAATTTAGTATAATTAAAAACAAAAATGAAATAGTATCATACCATAACATAAAGATCCACATAAATGTCATATACTAGGATCAGAAGTTAACCAACAACAAATATTTATTTTAAAAAGAAAAAAACATTTCAAATTCGGGTAAAAGTTATTCCATATTTACTGATGTTTTAATGACTGAGTAATCATTTGTAACAACAAAGTAAAATTAAGCTGATTCTTATATATTAAAACAAAATAATCTCTGATTAATTATTTAATGTTGAAAGAATAAAAACCAAAAGTACTAGAAAACTCATGGTAGAATTTTTAGTTGAGAAATGAGACAAGTGTTGTAAATTCATATAAATCCAAAAACTGTTTAAAAATTCAACTCCAAAAATCTTTTACAGAAAAAATACATAAACCAAAACAAAGGAAGTGAATACATTTACAATCCATATCACATACAAAGTGCTAGTTTTGTCCATATATAATGAGAGTTTTTTTTAAAGTAGACTACAAGTATGTGAGCAGATATAAAAATATATTCAGAGGATTAGGGATGTAGTTCAGTTGTGGGGTGTGCCCAGCATGCAGAAGATCCTAGGTTCTATCTTCCATTGGAAAAAATAATTGAAAATATGCTCAACTGAATTCATAAGAAAATGTAATTCAACTACAATGACATGTTATTTATCCATTTAATTGCCAAGTGTTTAAAAGAAAAGATATCACACTACATTAAGTACACTAGGAAGAGGATGGCACTCATATAATGCCATTGGAAATAGAATTTGGAATAACTTTCATGTATGATCTATTGCTACAAAAAATATCACCTTTAAAATACAAAAGTTTAAAACAATAAACATTTATTTTCTCCAATGCTTTCTGTTTGTCTGAAATTTTGGAGCACTCAGATTGGGCCATTTTAAATTAAAGGCCCTCCTGAGGTAACCAGGATGGCAGCCAGGGATACAGCCATGGGGAGGCTCCACTGGGCTTAAATGATTCATTTTTAAAATGCTCCATGCACATAACAAGCAAGCTGATGCTTCCTATTTGTGGAAATTCTGTTTCTCTCCATGAAGACCACTCCTGGGGCTGCTGAGAGGTCTTACAATATTGCAGCTGGATTCCCCTTAGTCAGAGATTGCAAGAAATCAAGGTAGAAGCTGTGGTGTGTTTTTTGGCCCTAGATACTACAGTCACATAATATGATTTTCTCAGTATCTGTACCATTGAAGGTGGAGGAAACCACACAGAGGTGAATGTTTCAGGAGGAAAGGATCATTGTAGGTCATCTTGGGGCTGGCTTTCACAAGAAATGATTTGGAAAATATGCATAAAAATTTTGAAGCAGAAATTCTACTTCTATTTATTATTCAAATATGTATTCAGGTATATTAAAGAATACATTCATCTAAGTATTTTTAGCAGTAGCAAACAATTTGAAATAACTAAGAATTAATCAACAGAGGTCTGATCAATTACAATACATCCTTAAAATATATTTGTATTTTAAATAAATTGGATATCTCTAATTTTATAGGATCCTCAAGAAAGTAAAAATAATACTGCCTTAGGGAAAGGAAAGTGTTAACCAGATGACAAGAAAAGAGACGGAAATTTCTTTTTCAATAAGAACCCTTATGTACCTTTTGTATTTTGTAACTATGTACATTAATTACTTCAAGGAAGTAAAACATTTATAAGACAAGGCTCTAATTGGAAAACTTATACTTATTCCCCAAGCAAATTCAAAATGGGTTTCAGTGAGCCTTTATAGCTTTTTGTTTTGTCTTTTGAAAATTAATCAATTTGATATCATCACTTTTTCATTTTGTGAAAAAATAAAATTTCATAACAGAATAATAAAATAACACTAGTTAACAAACCATTATCATTATATTCAAAATAGAGTACAAGACATGGACAAAAAAGTATCTCTCTTACAAATATAGAGCAAAATAGAAGATAAGCAGGAAGTAGGGAGAAGTTCAAATTAATTCTCTAAATTACCTATTTTGTTGTTACAAAAATATTGAATATATATGCTAAAATGTTTTATTTATACTACTAGTTTCTCTGAGTTTATCATTTTTAAAATCATCATTTGGACTTTCAACTCTAAGATTTCTACTTTCTGGTAGGCGTGCTGCAGCTCCCAGCACAGAGGAGGCTTCTGGGTAGGCATGCCATGGCTTCCAGCATGGAGGAGGCTTCCAGATAGGTGTGCCATGGCTCCCAGCACAGAGGAGGCTTCTGGGTCAGTGTGCCATGGCTCCCAGCATGGAGGAGGCTTCCAGGTTGGCATACAGCAGCACCCAGCACAGAGGAGGCTTCTGGATAGGTGTGCCACAGCTCCCAGCGGGGAGGAGGCTTCCGGGTAGGCATGCCAAAGCTCCCAGCCTGGAGGAGGTTTTCGGGTAGGTGTGCCAAAGCTCCCAGCACAGAGGAGGCTTCTGGGTAGGCATGCCACAGCTCCCAGCAGGGAGGAGGCTTCCAGGTTGGTGTGCCATGGCTCCCAGCACAAAGGAGGCTTCTAGGTCAGGATGCCCCAGCTCCCAGCCCAGAAGAGGCTTCTGGGTAGGTGTGCCACAGCTCCCAGCATAAAGGAGGCTTCTGGGTAGGCATGCCACAGCTCCTAGCACAGAGGAGACTTCAAGGTCAGTGTGCCACAGCTCCCAGCATATAGGAGGCTTCCGCGTAGCCATGCCACAGTTTCCAGCCCAGAGGAGGCTTCTGGGTAGACATGCTGCAACTCCCAGCATGGAGGAGGCTTCCAGGTAGGTGTGCAACAGCTCCCAGCACAGAAGTGAGCCGTGCAGGTGTCACCAGCACCCTGCCCCCCCAAGTCAAAATGAGAAGACATGTAAACAAGCCTCAGAACCAGACTTCCAGATCACCTACAGCAACCCCAAAGGGAAATGAGATGGAATAATCTGATACTCAAACACCTGTACTCCCTGAACTAGCAACGGAAGAGGATCTGGAAAAAATGAAATCAGAAATAATTTCTCACGTAACAGCAGAGATTATACACATAGTGTAACACATGATTAATAAATTTAGAGAGGACACAGATAAAAAATTAGAGGAGATGAGGAACCTGATGGAGTCCCAACATAGGAAACAAATTGAATCCATAAAAAAGATGCAAACAGATATTCAGGAGATTAAAACTCCATTGAAAGTTTATGCAGACAGAATTTCAAATATAGAACAAAAGATTGCAATTAGTGACCTGGAAAAGAAAAATTTCTTTAAAATTGAAAGAGACCATGAGAAATCAATTCAGCAGCTGCTAGACGATGTAAAGAAGAATAACATAAGACTGACTAGAGTCAATGAAGAAAAGGAGAGAGTGCAGATGACATAAAAAAACTGTTCACAGAAGTGAGGGCAGAAAACTTCCCAAGCAGGGGAAAAGAACTTCACAGGCAGATAAGCGAGACATATTGGACTCCAACTAGCCTTGATCAAAAAAAAATCCACACATAGGCATATAATTGTTAAGATTCCAGAAACCAAACAGAAAAACAAAATTCTACAAGCAGTGAGAGAAAAGAAATAAATCACATACAAAGGAAAGCCCATCAGAATCACAGCAGACTTCTCAATGCAAAGCCTCAAGGCAAGAAGAGCTCGGAGTGATGTATTTCAAGCCCTAAA
>NW_004624827.1:7057904-7079499 GCF_000247695.1 Heterocephalus glaber | reverse complement strand
CTTAAAATTTTATTTGTGAATATATAAATTTAGTAGGGCAATGGGAAAAATCAATCTGTATTCTGGAGAAAATCAAACTCTATTTCAAACTAACATGATAATAGGAAAATATAAATTGTGTAATGTTAAGAATAAAATTTACCACCTGAAAATTGTGGCTATTCTGACTCAGGCAAATTATATATGGTTAATATGTAATACATATTTGACTTTCAAATTTTAATATGCATACAAATCATTTAAAAGAATGTGTTAAAATATACATTCTGACTCAAGAGGTCTACACTTAACTCAGAGATTTTCCATTTCTAAACTGAGTTTCAATGATTGCGATGTTTATTTACCATGGAAAATATTTTGTATATCAAGAGCAGATTCAAGAAAATTACTGATACACTATATTTTAACTATTTAAAATAGTAACCTTTCTTCTAATCTTTGTGATAATAATCAAAATTAGTATATGTGCTAGATCCAAGTCAGAGTCACTACTCAGCTCACAGTGATTCTTCCAGTAGTTTTGTCAATACTAATGTCATTTCCCATCTACCTCCATGATATTGATCCAACTAGAGAAAGCTGATCCATGATGACAATATGATTCTTTCCAGATGATAGAGCTCGGTCACATGAATGATAACCTGTCAAAATAACTCATGCTCCCAATACTGAGGTCCTTGGGCATATCTTTGTCTTACCCATTCAGAAATTTGGTTATCAAATTTTCTAATCTATAAGTTAACTTTGATACCCTTCCAATACATTCTCTTCTTGATTTCAATTACTTTCAGTTGAATTCTGCTGCTTATAATCCAATAACATAATTTGTCAGAGTAATCATCAAACTGTAATAACATGAACACTCTCCCTATTAAACAGTATAAAAAATAAGTGTTCCTATGCTGTCATGGGATGCACTAACCACATGTGAGTATTTATAATGAAATAGAAGTAAATCATAAATTAAGTAAGTTCAGTTCCACTTTCTCACTGTAAAAGGCAATTTATCCAGTTAGCTGATAAGTAGGCAGCCAGTAAGGAACAGGGCCTAAGATACACTCATCTGTTTATAAAGTGAATAACACATACATTGAGTTAATTCAAACACTATACCTAGTTAAGCTTAGAAATGTAAAGCAAACTCAGAAAAAAAAAAAAAGGATGAAGGGTTAAGAATCATAGCTCTCAAGAAAGAAAACTCCTTAGGCAGAATAAACTAAGTTAGTTAACAACTCCTCCTTACCTGCCTGCTGGACTTCGAGGAACTCAAAATGCAGAGTGAACCGGTTTCCTCTGATCTCAGTTTTCTAGGAAATTGGCCAGTTGAGTAACTGCTTTTCTTTAAACTCTACATTACAGAGCCTGAACCTCAATTGGTTATTCTACACCCACAGAGCCACCTGTGATAGCTGATCACTGGATAACTAAACAAGTTCCCATGTTGTCCTTATACATATGAGACCAAGACAGCAAGAGTAGCCTGGGACCCAATTTTTGAGACCCCTCCTGGATACCCAACAGGAGCTATTTTTCTCTTTACTTCCAATAAGCACTCTCCTAATTTTCTCATTTTTGTCTACAATTTCACTCTTTGATTTTATTAGACAATGAGCTTGATTTGTACAGGGATAACTGTTTCATTGCTAGTCATATTTTAAGCCTTCTATATCCAAATGTGACTAGTAGCTGTTATTTTAAGAACACTGTGGCAATTCTTCCACTACTGCACTTTTGTTCCACAGATGCCTAGAGCCTGGGTATCTGATAGTTTAATTGGAGTCTGTGGGTCTAGCAAGTCTAAACAATTACCTAAACAGGATAAGAAACTCTTCCATGAACATTTCTAATGAGATTAAACTTATAAACTATTCTTCAGGGTTCTCATTTCTTTTTTCAGAAAGAAACTATTAATAAACTGTCCTTTCTTCTAGGAATGGCATAATATTCTTGGCCTGAAATCTATGACTCTTTGGTGTTTCATTCTATAGTTGGCTTTCTCCAAGGCAGGACAGCGTGACAAAGATACATGGTGGAGGAGAGTGGTTCACGGCAATGGCATGCAGAAAGCAGAGAATGAGTGAAAGGAGGATCCAGGGAGGTAGCTAAATCTTCTAGACCATGTTTACAGTGACCCACCTCTTCCTACCAGGTCTCCCCACCCCCATTCTAAGAGCAAGTCAGCTATAATGCTTCTATAACCTAATCAAATTCCAAAGTTCTCACCTATAATCACATGAGGTTTCAGAGGGACATCTAGATAGAAAACATAATACTCCTTCCTGGCCCCCAAAAGACTCATGTGCATTCTCTTATCCAAAGTGTATTTAGTTGATTTTTTTTTTTTTTTTTTGGTACCGGGGATTGAACTTGGGTCCTTGTGCTTGCGCAGCAGGCGGCAAAACCACTGAGCTAAACTCCCAGGTACTTCAGTTGATTTTTTAAGAATTGCTAAAATCTTAAGTTCCATGATTTCTGAAAAGTCCAAGTCCAAAGTTTCCTCTGAGACTCAAGGCAAACTCTTAGCTGTGAAGCTCTATAAAACTGAAAAAGAAAGATATATTGCTAACATACAATGAATGGCACAGAGTAAACATTTCTGTTTCGTAAGGAAGTAATAGGGGGATAGAAGTCAATGGGACAAAATCAAGATCAAAACACAGTAGGGCAAACATTAAATCCTGTAGCTTCATGTCCTGCACAGAGTTGTGGTTTCTCTCTTGGGCTGGCTTTGCTCACTCCTTTCAGCTTTCCTAAGACATTCTGTGTTTCTGGCATCTCCAACTTCCTGGTTTCAGGTTCAGTCTCACAGTTTCATACACTACCCTCTCGGGCACACTGCCTGGTCTCTCAGGCCTTTTGATATCTGGGTGGAAGCCTCCATCAACCCACAGGTCATGCATTCTGCATATCTGTAAAACCAGTACTGTATATACAATGCCAAGGTCTTTCCATCTGCATTCCAATTGGCATTTTACTCTTCTGCACTCTCACTAGAATCTCTCCTCAAGCTCAGCTTACCGAATTCTATGGCTGCTTCTCTAGCTAGGATCTCCAAACTTTTCCAAACTCTTCCCCTGAACCAGTTTCAAAGTCTTCTGAATCACATGGACAAATACAGTTTCAATGACAATCTCACTTCTTTGGTACCAAAATCTGTCTTAACTACTATTCATATAGCTAGGACATAATACTCAACCCCCACAACTAAATGGATGAAAAGTTTATTTGGCTCACAATTGAGTCCATATTTGGCTGGTTCCAGGGCAAGTCAATATGGCAGCAATGCATGGCAGAGAGCTCATGGAATAGTGGACAAGAAGCATAGAGTACATGAAAATAAGAGCTGGATAGGTAAACCCATGGGTCATGTGCATAGTGACCTAGCAAGTCACCTATAATGCTTTTATAATCCAATCAACTCTCAAAGGTGCATCTATGATCCCCCCTTTAGGGGGACATCTAGATGCACACTATACTATCAAGTTATTAACAAGACACATTCTAATTAACATGATAAAATTAAATCAAAATGGGAATTATAAGGAATGAAAAATCACTTAAGTACTGGATAACAAATATTAATCAATTCAACATGAATATTCATAGCAAGTAAATTATGCTATGCTATTCATAATAAGTAAAATATACTAACATGAAGTCATTCTCATAGATATTAAAACTCTGCCTCACAGAATTATTACAGACTGATGAGGAAGGGCCCACATAATATTGACTACCTCCTGGTTGGTCAATATCTTTCATTAATAGCACAAATACTTTTTTTGATTTAAATATAAATTCAAATGTCAGAATATATTTTAAATTATCCATACAAGTGAAATAAAATATTATGTTTGTGTCAGAGACTAAAAATTTACTTTAATGGCCCCTTTATGGGGATGTACCTCTCTGTGGGGTCATTGGCCAGAGGTATGCATGAGACAGATATGTGGAGATAAGGGACCTTTGGAGCCACACACCCAAAACTTGAAATGCATGGTTGTAGAGATTAAAAGATAGACTATAGGACCACAAGTCCAAGTAGGATCAAAACACACTGCCTTAAGCAATGAATGGTCTAGCCCTCTCCTCCCCATACTTTATAACTTAGATTTGTCCTTTATTTTTGCTTCCTGGTTCTATCAATAAAAAGTCACAGAAGCTTCAGTTTGGGGCAGTCTTTATGAGACTCTCTTGAAGATGGGTCTCAGTATTCCCTCTGGGCCTTCTTGAAGTTTGAAATGGATATTGACTCCAAGTAATCACTCATCCTTTGCACCATGTCATGGTTGTGAACATTCCATTTTGTGAGGGGAGAGTGCATAATGGGGATTGAATGCAGGGTCTTCATACTGGGGTATATCTCTATCCCTTTGTGTGTGTGTGCGTGTGTGTGTGTGTGTGACAGGGTCTAAGTTTCAAAGTTTCCCAGGCTGAATTCAATTCTCCTCCTTCAGCCTCACATATTACTAGGATTACAGGTGTGTGTCATCCTGCCTGAATGGGCATGTGCTCTTTAAGGTACAGCATCAAATTTACACAGAGGAAGGAGATTACATGCACACATATATTCATGTATACATGCATACACTTACTCATACATACATTCATACATTTATTCATACAAATGTACATACACACATCCCAAAATTTGGATTCAGACTTTTTTGTGTATGTGTGTGCATATGTAAGGGGTGTTCTTATTTTAAAACTCTGCTATATCTAAGAAGCAATAGTGAAGTTTTTCAAAATCCCCTAATAATAATAGTAATAACCAAGTAATAGTCTGTACCTGTGAATATGTCATTGTAAGAAAATCCAGAATACTCCAAACTAAATTTATAGTGAAAACATCCATAGGCTGATATTTACTCTAACAATTTAGAATGAAAGACTTTTGGCATGAAATTTTGAATAAAACATGGTACTTTTAATCCAAATTTCATGATTAAAATATATTAAACATTAAGCAGAATTAATGTAATACATAAATCATTTAACAACCATACTAAAATATGGGTAATACATAGAACGTGAGATTCTGACTGCAATTTAATTCTTTAGGCCCTCAAATAATACAGAAAGTATTTAGGGTATAGAATATGTGATAGTTAACTGTTGTGTCAAATAGGGTAAGAAATGCTCAATTGATTGGCTTAGCATAGTTCTGAGTGTAACTGAATGGATTTACAAGAGATGGAAGATTCACCCTTGGTGTGAGTGGCACCAATCAATAGGCTTGTAGGCTTGTAGGAAAAGAGGAAAGACTGGGCAGAAGGAAAGGAGGAGAGGAAAAAGGGTTGAGTATGCACTGACTTAGGGAAAATGATGTAAAAATCAGGAAGAAAATTGAGTATACATACTAACATCAGATCAGTAGTATTATTAGAAAATTATATTTAATCTTATGTTTTATTGAATGACATCTTCTAAATCTAATTATATTAATTCTATCATGTGCAATTCTATAATTGATAAAATAATTTTGGTAGATTTTTCCAGCAAATTGTCTAGTATTAATTCCAGGAATTAAGCCAACCTATTCAATTCCACCTCATTGTTCTGGGCTCTCCAGGCAAAAAAAGAAATTTTTTTCATTAAACTGCAATATATCTTATTACCTTGATATAATAAAGGCATTACATATCTAAGTATTAAAGGAGCTGTAGTAAAACAAAACACACTTCTCCTTTTCAGAAAATGTTACCAAAACAAAGCTGATAGAGCAAATCCATGGAGAAGCTCAGGTGAAACAGTAAAACAATATGAACAATACTGCTGTGCAGGCTTATGATGCTGCTCAAGGAAGTTTCTTTCAGAATATTACATAGCTATCAGTAATGCTACACTTTTTCACATTTAAGTAGCTTTACTGTGTGACACACAGACAGTATATGTTTTGATGCTTTGCTATCACTAAGGCATCTTGTTTCTCCCCTTAAGTTAAAACACACAAATCATGTTATTGCTTCATGATTATACAACTTTGCAATTTCCTAATGGTTAAGTATATCTTCTTTTTTACCACTAATATATTTTGTTTTATACTGATGTTAATATGATTAGTCAATACTCTTTTTCTACTGTTAACAACATTTGCAAAATCCAAGGTAAGGAAGCCATTTTCAAGGCACTTCTGCACCATAATGCTGGCAGATTTTTATTAATTAGATTTATAATTTGTTAGTGAGAATTAACATGAGATGCAATTAAAATGTTTGAAGAAAACACTTGAGTTCAGTCTATATAAATGTGTTGATTTATACTCAGTGACTTACAGAAAAGCAAGAAAGCAGAGACTGGCAGGGTAGAAATAGGTGATAAGAAAAGCAGCAGAAAACTGACAGACTAAAGTGACAATCAGGGATTTTTAATGTTTAAGTCAGTCTTTTTCCTTGTAAACATTCCCTTTTGCACTAGGAAGTGGAAGAAATGAAAGAGGGAAGATATTTACCAGCTGTCAAGTGTTCCAAACAAGAGGAAAAGAAGGCTTCTTTTCTTTGCCACTGGAGTAGAAATGCTATCTACTAATATAGCACTGAAGTTAAACCTTGAGGTCCACCTTAATGAGCATTCTTCTGAATGGCTATGAACATGTGTTATTATTTAAATAATTCTTACTTCTTTCATTCTTTTAGAGTGGTCTACTAGAGTCTTATGGAGAAGCTCAAGTGTTTATGAGAACTCAACGCAATTGTTTTCTTTTTCTTTTCCTTTTTTGTGGAGAAGCAAGTAATTGGTGTTGGTGGAAAGTAGACAATAACTGATAATTAGTAATACTGAATGACTAATGACTACAGCAGGTGTAGAGTTACATTTTGTTATGTTTGAATCAAAAATGTCCCCCAAAAGGTGCATGTATTCACAGATGGTGGTTTGGCAGATGCCTGTATTATGAAGACTCCAACTTTATCAATGGATTAATAATTTGATGACCTTATTGAGAGGTGATGGAAACTAGGAAAATGGGGCCTAGGTAAAAGGAATGGGTCACAAGGGTATGACGTTGGGAACTACATCTTGTCCCAAGGCCCTCCCTCTTTGGCTCTTTCCCCCTTTCTCTGTTTCTTGGGTGGCATGAGGTGAACAGCTTTCCTCTGTCATGTCCTTCTGCCATGATGTGAGTTTTCAATATTTCAGACTTTAACAGCATTTAACTGGACAAAATATATATGGTTCAAATGACAGTAAAGTTACTTTTCTTTGAGCTTATTAACTCATCAATTATTCAGTCCCTCAACAGCTATTTACTGTTCACATATATTTCAGATAATGGTGCCTGAAGTAAAATGAATTTTCAAACTTCCTAAAAAACATGAATTTTAGGTCCCTTGCTTTTTTGCAAGGAGAATAATTAAGAATAAAAATCTTCACACTTAAAATTATGAAAAACATTTAAGGATGGATGAACACTATAATAAAAGAATACTTATAGAACTCAAAAATACATTTTAAAACTTTGAATTTAAAATTTTACTTTGGAAATAAAGTAGAGATGTATTCCTACAAGATAGCATTTTCATTATGGAAAATGCCACTCCTGAGAGATATCAAAGTCACTTACATATCTCATTAATGATTTTACAAATCTATAGCTGTCAGTAACCAAAAAATTTTTCCTGAGGTAATTTTTTTAAATAAAATACATTTCTAATATTATGTGAGAAAATATTAACTGGAGAAATAGCTGAAAGTATTGGAATTCCTCACCAATATTCTATGTAAGATTTTAAAATGGAAACTATATCAGTGGAAATTTGGAACAATATATACACAGAAAAAAATACCAATACCTTCACTGTAAAAATTACATAATAAAGTATGAAAACAATTACTATAAAAATTACAAACCACATCATTCTTTGGCACCTGGGGTCTTCATACTTCAAAGGAAATACTTCAGTAATTTTTAGTTGCTATTTGACTGTATTGAAGGCATCTATTATAAGATACCTAGCTGACTCACTGAGTTTCAATGGTCTCTACACTGTATTTAGAATTATTTGTTTATATTTGATATAAAAGCATTATTAGTTGATAATTGATACCAGGAGATATTTTGGAGAAATCACACAATAAATAATATGGTAAATATATTTAGCCTCTTTTTCACTTGGGTCATTTCCTCCAAATTAAAATTCTGTATTCTTCTTATTGCCTTAGTGAGAACACATACACACAAACACACACACACACAAACACACACACACACAGAAACACGGTTACTTTTCTTGTTGCTGAGACAAAATACCCAACACCCATAAGTTAAAGGAGTAAATGTTTATTTCAGCTCATAGTTTGTAAAGGTTTCAGTTCATAGTTGACTGGTTCCAAAGTAGGGTGGCATGGCAGAAGGCCATTGCAGAGGACAAATAGTACATGGAAAGCAGACAGGAGATAGCAAAGCAGCAAGCAGCAGCAAGCCTTCCTTCTTTTTGTCCCTTTATATTCCATCCTGGTGACAAACCTATTGATTGGTGCCTCCCATACACAAGGTGGGTCTTCAGTTATCCACATCCTTAATCCTGGTATCTCACCCTTAAACCACACTCACACCCCCTAATCCAGCCACCTTTGAAACCCCCTACCTATGACTGCATGAGGCTTTGAGGAGATATTGAGATAAAAGCCAAAACACACAAATTCATAAAAGAAAAGGAGATAGGTGCAACACATCTTTTCTAAAAAGAAAAATAAAGTATACTTGAAATGAAAAAACTTGCATTAAACATGTTATAAAGAATACAAGATATAGCTTTTTTAGAAACATAAAACTATAATGAATAGAGACTGTTGTAATTTAGATTTATAATACTCCCCCAAAGCCTCAAGTGTTCAGAGGTGTGGGTTGTGGAAGGTGATTGGATCATGGGGAGTACTATACTCATCACTGGATTCTACTAATGAGTTTAATAGCTGAATGTGCTGTTACAAGATGAAGGCTGATTGTAGTCACTGGGGTTATGACCTGGAAGGCTATATCTTCCTCCTTGGCTGCTCCCTTTGCCCTCTTCTTTCTGGACACCATGATGTGAGCAGCTTTCCTCCACCAGGCCCTTTCATCATGCCCTTCCTAAGCTGGAGCTACCCAACTGTGGAATGAATCCTGTAAAAACTATGAACCATAATAAGTTGTGGGCAATGGGTATGTTGTCCCAGTGATAAAGAAAGTGACTAAGACAAAGCTTAAAAGGATCTCTGAAGATTTGTAATAGAAATTATATAAACTTCACAAAACTAACATGGGACATAAGTTGAGAAACCCAGAGAACAGCTAAAATTTGGAAATCATAGGAATGAACATGGTATTGGCAAGTAAAAGACAATATCTTTACAAGTACCAGGATAAGTTTTATTACAATTTCTTGATGAAAAAGGAATCTACAAACCTACTTTTGCACATAATTATGTTCCCACTTGATTACACAGAAAAATGTATATAGTTCTCATTCTTTAGTGACTTCAATGGTTTGTAGCATAAAGTCTTCATAGAGTCCTGACAAAGGATCTTTCTGGGAATATTCACAGAGACCTCTATATAATTATTGTAGCCAAAATTCTAGCCAGGAATAAGAAAAATAAAGTAAGTAGAACTTTTTCACAATGATTGTTTTTCTAAGGCTCATTTTTGTTTCAGTGCTCTGCTTAATACATATCTGTATCTGATGTCTTGTGAAACTAAAGACATACAAATGTCAAAATTAGAATTTTCCATTAGACAACAGCTAACAATTTAAACAAATTATGTCTTTTGACTGGTTTATTTGGCAAGGCAAAATCTGTTCAAAGTTCTCTGTATGTTATTTACTTTTGTAATTATGACTCAAAATACTGCTGCCAAATATTACATGAGTTCTCAAAAATGTTTCAATAAAAATAGGTTGGTTAATGGCATAGGTGTTATTAAGGAAAAAGTTCAAGAAAATTTAAAAGCCAGTAGGGAAAATCTATTTCCATTTAGATCACTAATTCTTAATAATGAAAATAATAAAAGTAATTGGCAATATATTAGGTACTTAACATTAGCTGAGGAAAAATGATTAAGCAGTAAATACATACAAAATAGTGATAGGAAGGTGATGAACTATGTTAGTTAACTGTTGCAGCAACTTGAATAAGAAATGCCCAGCTGACTGGCTTAACATAGTTCTGTGTGTAACTGAATGAAGGACTTTCTGAAGAGGGACAACACAGCCTAGATGTGGGTAGTACCAACAAATAGGCTTGTAGCCTGGATGGAAAAGAGAAAAGAAGGAAGTCTCATTTCTACTTCTTGGAGGAACTTTGGGCTTCACCATCACTTTTGAACATTTATCTCCAGGCTTCCAGTGCAGACTCGTCACCCTTCCAGCATAGACTCTTCAACCTTCCAACACAGACCCTTCAGCTTTCCAAGGCAGTGAGCTCCAGGTCTTCCACCTTTGACTGGGCTGTTTAACTATCCATTATACAGATTGACCTTTTGTAGTCTTCCACACCTGACTCTACAAGTGGCCATTGTAAGTAGGTTTTTTTAAAAAGAATATATCTATATATATCTAGATATATTCATATATATATATATCTATAAATAAAAGAATATATAAAAGTACATATATTCTTGTATATATCTATAAATAAAAGAATATATACTATATATATATATTCTATATGTATTCTATATATATATTCTGTTATTCTAGTGAACCCTGATACATGAGCCCATTCCAAGTAGAAAGTTGAACAGGAATAAACTGCACTGGTAGAAGAATAAACCAGAAAAGGCTGAAGTACAAGCACTGCAGAAACTTGGCAGCATGTCTAAAATTGCATTCCCTTGCAGAAGCCATCAGTATCCCGTTAAATAGGTATCCTACCAAACACTCTGTCCCATACACTGTAGGTCACTGATCAGCTGAACAGAAGGATAAACTTGTGTGAAATTAATCCAGCAACTCTGCAGGTCACAATTCTCATTTATTTTTTCAAATATCTGATAGCATTCTCTACCTCCTTTAGATTAAGGAACAAAGAGCATGTTGCTATTATCATTTTATATCAGCTCTTTAAAATTACTGACAATTTTGCCTCTTGGTTTCTAGGATTCATTCTGTATCTATTTTGTTTTAATTTTCTACATATACATATGACTATTTTCTCTCTTAAGTCTCTATGTCCCACTGAATTTTTAACAAGTCAGAAAATAATAGCTATTATGAAAGAAATTTTAGGATAGATGACATACAATCTTTTAATAACATTTACTATATCAATGAGATGTAAATATTTCATCAAAATTATTTATGACCAAATTAGTCTAGGAAAAAATGGATTTATTTAGATACAATGCCAAAGCCTCATTTATTACTCATCTCATTATTCAGATTTCCTTTTCATAAAAGTAATTTATTTCAAGTTTATAGTATACAATATTAACACTTATTATAAAACCGATGTCATTCCTCTGTTTCATGGAGGAGCACTGTGGATATAGTGTAATAAATGATAAAAATATATAGACACAAGAAAGCACATTAAAGTTGTAACAGGTACTATAGGTCCCAAGAGGCAATGGATACAAAATCCATTGAAAATGAAGTGGGGAAATGAGATCAGAAAACAAGTCAAAGAGGCTAGGGAACACAAGCCATGCAAAGATAATCTTTGTGTTCAACGGGAATTTAGAAGCCAACTTTGAAAATTAATGAGAATTAGAAGATATGTCCAAATAGACCACTGAAAAAATGAATTGGGTTTGTAACAACCTTATTGTCTGAGGAAACAGACAATAGAATATAGAACTTCAGGTTACTCACCTGGTAGGCTATATTAGAAGACAAATAATTTACGTTTGAAAGTGATATATGCTGACTCAATAATACTGCTGCTTATTTCAGGACAGAAGTCTTTAGGACAAAGCACAGTTTACAGGTGAAAAGCACAGGCCCAAAGCACAATTAATTAATTACAGATTTAAGTGTGAAATTTATATTCAAAAATTTATATTAGTACATGTTTCCAGTATATGATTATATTCATTGGAGGAATTGGCATATGTGCATAACACATCTAAATTCTTTTTTCCCCCGTACCTTCGACCCTCATTTTTCCCTCTCTCTCTCTCTCTTTGCTTTTTTTTGGCCAATACCAGATAGATTTATTTATTTCATAAGTCTTTTATCAATTTAATCATTATAAACACAGAGCACAATTTATAAGCTTATTATGTTTCGAAAACCCTGAGGATTTGGGGTGGGTGGGTGTTGTTCCTGGAAGGAAACAAGGCTTGAGTAACTTTTGTGTCCTGAAACTAGTTTTTGCTTAAATTTAGAATTTTAAAACTACGGTTTTCCTAGTCTTTCAGTATATCTTTACTTTTTTTCTATTCTCCCTCATACCCACTCTTCCTTTCTCCCTTACTTTTCCCAGCCTCTGGTCACTACTCTATTCTCAGCTTCTATGAGATGAACATTTTTATGAATGAGGTCAGGTGATACTTGTCTTTCTGCTCTTGGCTTATATCATGAAATGTCCTCCAGAATCACTCACCTGTGACAAATGACAGGATTTACATTTATCCCTGTGTTTGCTCTATATATACTTTGTACTTTATTTATTGACCTGTCTCCAGCTTACAGATTTCTTTCTGTGCTGTATCTAATTTGGTGATAATTCTATCAAGTCAATTTTTCTTGTTCAGTATTTTATTTCTAACGTTTCCATTTGTTTTTCTAACAGCTCCCATTTCTTTACTAAAATACCTTATCTAGTTATGCACATCTTTCACTTTTTTACAGATCCTGTGAGATATTCATCAGTGATAATGTCTTTCAGAAAATACCAAATCTGGACCATTTCTGTGATTCTTCCATTAACTGTTTTCTCCTTTGACTATGGGCCACATTTTCTTGCTTCTTTATATGTCTCACCATTTTTGTTGCATGTTAAATAAGAAATATAAGAACACAGTAAGAAATAATGAAAAGGAAATAATTTTTTATGTAGCTAAAGTCAAGAGTTGCTAACAGGGAAAGATGATTTCCCTCTAACATGCCTGGATCTGCCTGGGCCCAGCTCCCTCAAACATCTCAGGAATTTTTTGTTCTACCTCCCTGCCATATGCAGATAAGGTGAAACCCAATTCACTGTGTTAACCAATGAACCCACTATATGTGAAACTCTGGTTGCTGGGCCCATATGTAAATGAAGCACTGAAACTTGCAACTTTGTAACCAATGAAATGATGTTCCTGTAACACCCTCCCTTTCCCTAAGTGTATAACAACCCTGCTCTGGCTGAGTTATTCAGTCAGTCTCTTTGTGGAGAAATCCCAGACTGACCTAGTGGGGTTAACAATAAAGCTGTATACTTGCCTCCATGATTCCTGGGTGCATCTTCCATTCTCCTGGACTACCTACATTGACCTGTATGCTCTGGAGCTGTAACACTTGGAGTTGCAAGCTCTGGAGCTTTATATACCGGCTGGCTGGCCCTTTGCTGATAAATTTTGGGGGCTCATCTGGGATGAATCCACTGCGCTGATCACTTAATCACTGGTCAAAGCCCTTGCAGGTGGAGCAGGGTTCTTGCCCGGCCCCTCAGACTCCATTCTCTGAGCCTCTCCAGAGGACCAAGGACAACAACTCGCCACTCTGCAGCTCTCTGAACCCAAAGGGAGTAAGGATGTACTGTCTGGTGTGGTTGTTGGAGGTAAGACCCCAGGTACCCTCACTAGTTTGCTTGGTTAGACCTGCCCCAGTTTGGGGTGGAAGAAGGGTTCGGCCAACCCTCTATGAGAATGAAAGTTTCTTGGTTGTTTTTGGTCTTGGAGAACAAAAGTTTCCCATGTGCTTTGTTCTGATCTTGGAAAGCAAAAGCTTCTCACCTGTTTTGATTTGGTCTTGGTCTTAGTTTGCCACTTTGAGGGACTCCTGGGAGAAAGGGGCTGGAATGCTTTAACCTCTGAATGTTTCATGAATGTATGCATGAGTGAAACAGACAGTAAAAGCCATAGAACATTCCATCTGTGATCCATAGAAAATGAGAAGATTTCCTCTTAGCTGAAGACCAGTGTGCATATTGTAAAGAATTTGGACATTCAAAAGATAAATGCCCACTCCTCCAAGGGAAAAGGAAACAGCCAGGCTGACTCTCCAACATAGCCTAAAGCTCACAATCTTGACCCACTCTTCGCTTTACCAAGCCTAACTAAATAGGACAGACCAGGCTCTGTTAAACTGGGCCCCCAAGAGCCCATGGTCATTGCAAAAGCTGGGGGCAAACCTATGACTTTTATGGTAGACAGTTCAGTGGAGCTGAACACTCAGTAATAACTCAGCTCATTGCACCATTAGGACCTCAATGTGTTCAAGTAGTCAGAGCCTCTGGAGTTCCAGCTGAATGGAAGTTTTATCAGAGCTGATCTTTTGAGATTGGGGGCCAACTGGTCAAACAAATTCCTATACATGCCTGAATGTCCCATCCCACTCTTAGGGCATGACCTCCTCTTCAAACTGGGAGCCACTATCTCCATAGCACCAAATCAACCAACCTCACTCAGTTTGAACCCCACATGAAATATGATCCTGACTCTGATTGTACCCCAGGAAGATGAATGGTGCCGCCATCAGACGGAACTACCGGATGGCCAAAACCCTGAAATTTTAAAAACACTTTTTCCAGAAGTCTGGGCTAAAGACATCCCTCCAGGACTTGCCAAAAACCATCCCCTATTGATAACTGAACTCCATTCAATAGCCACCCTGGTCACTATCCAAAGTCACGAGAGGCTCAAGTTGGCATCCCACCTCATATTTCTCACCTGAAACAATCTGGAATATTGATAGACTGTCAATCACCTTGGAATACCCCTCTCCTTCCAGTGAAAAAACCCAACAGAGACTATAGGCCTGTACAAGACCTCCACACCATCAATGACGCCATCATCACTCTACATTCTGCTATTCCAAACTCCTATAACTTACTATGACTGCTTCCCCTTGATGCCACCTGGTTTATCTGCTTGGATTTAAAAGATGCTTTCTTCTGCTTGCAAATAGCACCAGCCAGTCAGCCCCTTTTTGCCTTTGAATGGGAAGATCCTGAAACAGGGAGAAAGGGCCAACTCATCTGGACTCATCTACTGCAAGGATTTAAAACTTCTCCTAATCATTTTGGGGAAGCACTGGCTGCCAATTTGGCAAGGTTCTCTCAGACTAATTACAACTGTTCCCTTCTACAGTATGTAGATGATTTGTTACTTTGTAGCCCTGAACAATCAGACTTCTGGAAAGGAACTCAAGCTCTCCTCCACCATCTACTGGCCACAGGTTATAAAGTCTCCTGGAAAAAGGCCCAAATATGTAAATCCAAGGTATGATATCTGGGCTTTGACTTAGAAAAGGGACTCTGATGATTAGGCCCTGAGAGAAAAGAGGTCATCTGCTCCATTCTGAGACCAGAAAACAATCAACAGCTCTGGGAATTTTGGGGAGTTGCAGGATTCTGCCGGATCTGGATCCTAGGGTTTGCTGACAAGGCAAAACTATGAGATGATGTCAGGAGACACAAATGAGCAAGCAACATTTGAATGAAATACGGAACAAGCTAACTCTTTCCAGACCCTAAAACAGGTGCTTTCTACTGCTCCTGCTTTCAGCACACCTGATGTAACCAGACCCTTCAACTTATTTGTAGACAAAAGGAGACATGTGGCTTCAGGTGTCTTGACCTAACAAATGGGACTCTGGGAGAGGCCCACTGGATATCTGTCAAAGAATTTAGATCCTGTAGCAAAAGGTTGGCCTCCCTGTTTACAACAATCCTCCTGATTAAAGAAGCTGATAAACTAACTCTGGGGAAAAATTTAACTGTTCAAGTGCCACATGCTGTTTTGGAGCTTCTCAACAGCCGGGGACACCACTGGCTTTCAAATAGCCGGGTCACTTAGTACTAAGGATTGCTCTGTGAGAATCCCCAACTTACCTCCCAATTGACAAAACCTCTACACCCAGCCACCTGCTTGCCCAATGAGTTTGGCCCTCCAGACCATGATTGCAGACCAGACCTACAGATGGAACCTTTGCCTGATGCTGAGTACACCCTGTTCACAGATGGAAGTAGCTCAGTCAAGAATGATATCTGTCAAGCTGGATTTGCCATTGTCACAATGGAAGAGGTGCAACTAACTGGACCTCTCCCACTGGGCTGGTCTGCCCAGAGAGAGGAGCTATATACCTTGATCCAAGCACTTAGGTGGTCAAAAAGGAAGAAGGTAAACATCTACACTGACTCCAGATATCCCTTTGCCACCACTGATGTACATGAAATAATCTACAAGGAGCGGGGGCTCCTGATAGCAGAGGGAAAACAAATCAAAAACAAAGATGAAATCTCTCAACTTCTGATTGAGATCTGGAAGCTGAAAAAGGTTGCTATTATGCACTATGAGAGAAACAAAAAAATAAAGGATGCTGTTACCCTTGGAAACTACAGGGCAGGTGAGGCTGCTAAGATGGCCTCCAAGAGTCCTGGAAACTAGATGACCAAATAAAAAGCCCAAAGCCCTGCCAGAGGCTCCTCTGACAAAATCCTTGCCCTACAAGGTAGGCCCCACTATTAAACAAAAAAAGGAAAATCTTTGGGCAAGACAAGGAGGAGGACACCAAGGATTGGAGGGCTTATGGATCCTGCTAGATAATAAGTTGTCATCCCAGAAAAGCTTGCCTACTCATGGGTGAAACAACAAGAAGACATCACCCATGGAGGAAAGACTGCCATGAGTCAACTCCTAAGTTGATATTATTATATACCCAAACTAGTCTCAATTTGTGCATCTATCAGCCAACAATGCCAGACATGTGCCAAGGTTGAACCAACTCAGGGGCCTCAACCCCCATCCAGCATCCAACATAGTGGACTCTCTCCTTCTGAAGAAATACAAATGGATTTCACTGAAATAAAACCCTTCAGGGGTTACAAGCATCTCATGGTGCTTGTCTGCACATACACGAGATGGCCAGAAGCATTTTCCACTAGAACAGAAAAGGCAGTCAAGGTCTGCAAGACCCTGTTAGGAGAGATTATTCCAAGATATGGATTTTCCCTGTCTATAGGTAGCAACAATGGGCCTGCATTTGTGGCAGAAGTAACCCAAACATTGGCATGGATGTTAAGAGTCAGATAGAACCTACACACAACCTATAGATCTCAGAGCCCTGGAAAAGTTGAAAGGATGAATAGGATGCAAAGGTCAATTTTATCTAAATATTATCAAGAAACCCAGGTACCATGGGTAGATTTACTCCCCATGGCCTTACTCAAGATCTGAAGCTCATCAGGACCCACTGGATACACACTCTTTGAGATCTTATATGGAAGACTACTACCCATAATAAAAGTCCTCCAAGGAGACTTGTGTCAATTAAGCAACATGTGTTTAAGTGAACATCTCATACAATTAGGAAAAACATTTTCCCAGCTACATAAAAATATAGCTGAAAGACCTGCCATACCCTTGGATCCAGGTGCACACCTACACAATCCTGAGGACATGGTATGGGTGAAAGATTGGAAAAAAGAACCCCTACAACCTACATGGAAAGGGCCTTTTATGATGATTTAATGACACCCAGAGCTGTTAAAGTTTCAGAGGTTCAGCTGTGGATTCGTCACTCTCGGATCAAGAAAGCCCACTACAAGAACTCCTGGGAGGCCCACACCAATAAGACAACTCCCTTAAAAATAACTCTGAAGAGACAACATGCTCAAAGCCCTGCTCCTGTCACTCTGGACACTGACAGATTGATGAACAGCTGAAGACCTCAAACCATATACCTTTTCTACGATTTCTGGACTTGGTCTTTCCCTGACATCTTGCCTACCTCATAGTGATTACTTTTCTTCTTGGAATAGGCTTAGTGACTGTTACTTCAGAGGACTGGAACACTTCACAAAATTTTTTTTTCTTAGCCATATGTTGGGGTTTTATGCTGGCACTTGCTAACTTATCTTGTTTAGATTGACTCTGGGAAACCCTGTTGACTATTCAGGACATTGGGAATTTCAGGTCCAAATATATGAGAGTAGTGCCCCAGTTGCCATAAATCAGACTCATTGGGAGCTCTTACAATCTCAAATTAAACTTTACTTTGATGCCTGCCCCAAAGAACCTAAAGGCCACTTTGGTCATCAGGCTGTACGAATGTTGGCTGGGAGCGGGAGTACCAAGCTGATAGAAAATACTTCTCTCCACAATGGAAACAACCTGTGAGAGAAGGGCCTAAGTACTCTAGTGATCCTGATGGCAAATATCCCTACCCTAAAGGAATGCCCAAGATGGAAAGCTGTGATTCCCCAAGGGTTGGTTTTGTGGCCATAGTAGGTGTAAGATAAAATTCCAAGGAGAATAGGACTCCTGCTTGTTTGCATATTCACCACCACCAAATTGTTGGCTTGAGACATGTAATCCTGTGACCTGTCTCATCCAAGATCTTCACAATCAAAACTGGATCAATGGCTGAAATGGTGTCATCTGTATTTATGGGAAGAGAAAAGACCTAGGACAATTGCTAACTTTCAAAAAGGTTTGGATTCTTCATCCTCTCATTAAACCACCTCAACCAAAACCTCAACTAGTTCCTTTGGCTCAGGACCTGAAAACAATTCTACTAACTGATCTCTGATGAGCACCTGGCTGACATTTGACCTTATACATATGATAAACACCACCCATAGAATCCTTCAGATTGTCAATCCCCAATTAAATGATTTCTGGTTGTGTGTACCACTCTCCAAACTCTACTACAGAGCAGTGGGCCTAACATTAGGAGGGACTAAGTTAAATTCCAGAAATTCTTCAGGACAATTGCTCCAGTCTCATACAATTAGGGTCTTGGGAAATTCTTCATGTCTGATGGGCACATACAAAAAAGCCAATGTCACAGCAATGTGCTCAGACATCCATTTAGCCAATTCCGGGTCCGTAATAGCTCCTCCAGGAGCTTTCTTTATTTGCTCTGATGGGATATATCAGGTTTTCACAAGTTCAGAGATGAGCCTCAGTGCTCTGTCTTACCTCTTACCTGACCTCTATGTTAACCCAGGGCAAAGGAGGCCTCCTCATCTCCACCCATATCGTCAAAAATGAGAACAATCATATTACCAATAATAGCTGGGATAGCTATAGCAGGAAGTGTTGTTTTAAGTGCCACATCCTTGAGGCTTAATCAGAAACAATTCTCAAAGTTGAGGTTCTAAATACCTACTGAACTAGATGCCATCCAACAAGATTTTGACACACTCCAAAATCAAATAGACTCATTAGCAGTGGTCATCCTTCAGAACAGGAGAGCTATAGACCTCACTGCACACCAAGGGGGAACCTGTATGTTTCTGAGAGGAATGCTGCTACTATGCAAATCAATCCAGTGTCCTTAAAGAGATAACCCTCCAGATCAGAGGGAACAATATAAAAACCCTGACAATTAGTGGAGTGCCCTAGGTGACTGGAAGACATGGATAGGTTATTTATTAGTACCTCTCTTTGGTATCCTCAGGTTACTAACAATCAGTCCATGCTTTATAAACTGGTTAATATGCTTTGTCTCCCAACACCTCAATTCTATAAAGATCCAAGAGTCTTACCAGCTTATGGTGCCCACAAAATCAGACAATTACATGTATACCTGCCAAAATATAAACAGCCCAGAAAGCTGAAGAATCAGTTAGTATCAAAAAGCTAGGAAATAATTTTCTCCGTAGCTAAAGCATATTTCCCTCTAACATGCCAGGTCCTGCCTGAGCCCAGCTCCCTCAAACATCTCAAGAATTTCCTTTGTTCTACCTCCCTGCCATATGCAGATAAGATGAAACTCAGTGCACTGTTGTTAACCAATGAACACCGTATGTGAAACTCTGGTTGTTGGCCCTGTATGTAAATGAAGCACTGAAACCTGCAACTTTGTAACCAATGAAATGATGTTCCTGTAACCCCCCCCCCCCCCAAGTGTATAACAGCCCTGCTCTGGCTGAGTTATTCAGTCAGTCTCTGTAGAGAAATCTCAGACTTACCTGCCAGGGTTAAGAATAAAGCTGTACACTTGCCTCCAAGATTCCTGGGTGTGTCTTCCATTCTCCTGGACTACCTACATTGAGCTGTAGGCTCTGGAGCTGTAACACTAGAGCTGTATATATTGGCTGGCTGGCCCTTCGCTGGTACAATATGTATCTTTAAAAATATATTGCCATTCTTCCTATCAGGATTCTTTATTTTTTGGAAGCTGAATCAATCAATTTTTAGATTTGCTGAGTCTTGCTTTTCTTAAAGTTCTAATTAGATTAGGTTTTCTGTTTCTTTCAAATTTTCATGGGTTCCTAGAACTGTCAAAATTTGAAGATCACTTTGTACCTTATAGCTCATTCCACTATACTTTCTTAGATCAAAAGCACAGTTTACAGCCTGTACATGGAATATTGTTTTAGTTTACAGTGTTGCTTATCTCTCTCCTTAGAACTTTTTCCACCTGCTACCCTGCCTCCAGCCCTCAGAAAACTGCTGGAGTATGCTTGATGAAGGCCTGGGACTGGCAAAAGTAGTTTTCTAAGTCAGTAGTGGCAAACCTATGACATGTGTTATTTGTTTTTCTTTTAAGACAAAAGATGTTAATGTGTAAGTTATCTTTTCTAAACTAAAACCGCAGTATTCAGGTTTAAGTGCAGTGTTGGTACTTTGTGATAAATAAGTGGGTCTGGGGTTGTAATTTGGGCACTCATCTCTAAAACGCTCACTATCACTGCTCTAAGCCATGCTTCCCTACCCCTGATTTTAATATATTACAGTTGAGCACTTCCTGATAAAAAACTTTTGAAGGTGGGTGGGTATAAACTCACTCTATGACTAGAATTCCATGAAATTATAATCTACCATTCCAGTACACACATAGCCAGTAAACATTTGGCTGGTCTCACATTGCTCGTACTCATGTTACACTCTTCCTTTTCCCACTATTTTTTAAGAGATGAAAGTAACTATAATTCTTTCATTCTGTGCATTACTTTTTGAATTGCTTTATTTAAATTGCTTGTATATTCATCTCTCTGATAATTTTTTAACTTAATAAAAAATAGCTTTTCTAGTTTGTCATAGGCAGAAAGTTAGTCATCAGCAGGCTTGGAGACAGGAGGCTGTGCCCCACTTACATAGCAAAGAGAATTTTTTTCCCTTTTCAAGAAGGATAAATTTGACTCACTTGTAGGAAAAAAGATGTACTTTGAAACCATACTGTTAAGTGAGATAAATCACACATACAAATTTAAATATCAATATTAAATTTCTCTTATATGGGAAACTCAAAATATAAAGAGTACAATAAAAGATATAAAATAGTATTGTAGCTTAGTTATGAGTAGGCAGAGCAATCTAGAGATAAGGTCAGATAAAACAGCTAATTAAAGCAGCCATTTATTCAACAGCCAGTTAAGCTCAGATATGTAAAAGAAAATACAAGAACATATGGTTGGAATTTCAATTGGCATTGCATTGAATCTATATAGTAGTTTTGGAAGTATGGCCATTTTCACTATATTGGTTCTTCCTACCCAGGAGCAAGGGATGTCT
>NW_004624827.1:7013813-7056219 GCF_000247695.1 Heterocephalus glaber | reverse complement strand
AAAAAAATAAGAACCAAGATATATCATGTACAGGTACAAACACCCAATGATAAATGTAAACGAATTGTATACCTAAAATGTATCAATAAAAGAACTAAAGAAAAAAAAAAAGAAAGAAAATACAAGAACAAAGGATAAAAATTTGTGATAAGAATAGAATGATAAGGACTCTTCCTGCAGGAAGAAGACCTTTATCCAGAGTATACTAAATTAGTTAACAGCTTTAACAGCTCTTCCCTATCTCCAGACCCAGATTTCAACTGGAACTGGAGAAAACAGAAATGCAAGGTAACCAGTTTTGTTTTGAATGCATTTCCTGTGATAGAAGCCCTCTTTCCACACTCTGCTTATGCATATAAAATAAAGACAGGAATGAATCCCCTTTCAATAAACATCTATCACCAGCTTTTGGGGGGGGGGGTACCAGGGATTGAACTCAGGACCTTGTGCTTGTAAGGCTGGCACGGTGCCACTGAGCTAAATCCCAGGACTTTATTCTTAATTTTCATTAAACTCTCATGTCTTCTCCTTTGGTATGTGCCTTCACTCTTCGTCATTTATGGAACCATGAGCTTGGTTTGTACAGAAATGTTATATTTATTGGCAGTCCCACAAGATCTGAGATTATTAGGAAGTAAATCTCAAATTGGAGTTTTATTCTTTTCCTCTTGCAGTATGTTCATGCTAAATGATGATTCCAAAGATTTGCACTTTCAGTGCACTTTACTAGATAGCGTTATAGCCTAATGTCTCTTTCCGTTTACCTGGTGGCTGGGTAGATTTGGGAAACAATGTGCATTATATAAAAACACAGGACTCCCTCAGCCACTTAAAGTTCACTAGGGTGGCTGCTGCTCTGAAATCTGGAAGGACAGGTTTCACTGGGACAGTCTTGCCTGGTCTCCCTCCCACATATGTAGATGGGAATGTCTAACCAGCTCTGTTTTCTTTCTGGTTTGATCCTCACTGGTGAGGAAGCAATTTCAGCTCTTGGTGCCTTGCTCTGTCTTCCTGAAACCAATGAGAATGACAGCTCTTGGGAGAATTACTGTTAACAGAGCACATCTTTCAGATCTAAGGACTCTTACTCCAACTTTCTCCCCACTCTATTTCTATTCTCTCTCCTTTTTTTGGAGGCATATTTTACTGAAGATCAGAGAGACTCACACGAGAAAGTTTTTAGTCCTGATTTGTCTCTTTCTGCCTTAGGGCAGGTCTGGGAATAGGAACTAGCACTCTCCACTCCCTACACAACCCCCATGCCACTTGGGCAGTGCTAATTGACTGGTTCTCAAAATGGGGTTATCTCAGCACAGATTATTATGTTACTAGAGCCGAAAGCACTTTGTAAAGATCTATATGGATTGACCGCAGTTTTAGGTAAAATGTACATCAAAGAGTGTCTTGCCACAGTTTTTCTCTGGAGCACCTCACCAGGCCAAGAAATGCTAACTCCAGGCTGGATGTTTCACCACCATTAGCATGGACCAAGGGAATAAGGGACATGTGAATGTCCCACAAGAGTAGGCATTCCAGCCCTAGTCACTTTCTTAAAACAACTCCAGTGGCTGCTGCTGGCCCTAAAGGGTTCTAAGCAGGGGGATGCCCCAACACTAGTGGCTGAAACAGACAGGTGAAAGGGACATGCCTCTCTGTTTTTCAGAATGGGAAATAAGAACTTAGCGGCCTCCCATACTTTTTGGAATGCATATTAAAACAATGGTACTCAAGCCAGGTGTGGTAGTGAACACCTGTAAACCCAGCATTGGAGGCTGTGGCAGAAGAATTTCTGTGAGTTCAAGGCCAGCCTGAATTACATAGGGAGACACTGTCTCAAACAAACCCAAAACAAAACACTGGTACTCCTTTTGTTACAGGAAATAATACAGCAGATGAAATATGAAATATTATATCTCCTAACCTGTTAACTGTATGATACACTGATTTCTTGTTCTCCAGACACTGAAGAATGAGTACTAGGAACAACAGAGGTTAAGAGTGGAAAGATATTGATAGGAAAGTGCCTGAGGGGCAGGCAGGGTCCAAGTGGATAGTCTAGGGACTCCACTTTACAAACGAGTTTTATAAGGTGAAACCCATGTGGGTACAATGTGGGCCATAGCCATGAACATCCAATAAGGATACAAATATAGTCATTTAGGTAATGGTCGCCCAATTGGGAAACAAGTCACATAATAAGCATGGATGGAAAAAATAAAGATTCTCCTAGGAAGCGGTGGGTCCAGAGGTCTCTGGTCACCCAGGGGGTGGCTGATGTCTATCTAGACTTCATTAGGCCCAGTGTTTGTTCTCTGAGGAAATACATGGGTGTGGTCATCTTATCTTTATTTTGAGGAGTGGTTTTTCAGCCAATGTGTCTCCAGTCTCTGCTATGGTGTGTTTTACCTTTCTCCTGACTCTCTCAAGGACCTAGCCCTATCTGATTGCCTATAATATTTCTACCTCACTAATGTACCTATAATACTCTGACCCTCAGACTTTAGTGAAATATCATGTAATCTTGTTCTGCATGAACACGTAGCCTGGGCACAGCCTGGAGAATAAGAGGTGGTTGTCACAGGGAAGTATAAATTATGAAACCATCCTTCAATTGGGTCAGTTTTATAAGAGAGAGGGAAAATGGTCAGCATTTCCCTACATCCAGGCATGCTTTAAGAAACAACCCCAAATTGCTCCAAAAATGCAGGCTGGAGCCCAGATTATTTGTGGTATCACAAGGCCCTGCTGAGACTTTGGAAGCTCCATCAAAGCCTTCTAGTCCGCTCCCAAAACTGAAGCTGCCATATAGACTACAAGAAGTCTCCACAAGGGGAATATATCCTCTTTAGAAAGTGAAGGGATAGAATTTGGTGTTCTCCGAATCTGTGTGCCCTTTTCCTTGACAGACTTAAGACAGATCAAAGCAGGATTTAGGAAAGTTTTATGATGACCCTGATCAGTACACAGAAGCACTTTGAGGATCAGCTCAATCTTTCAATCTACCATGGAAGGATATTATACTGTTTATTATTATTATTATTATTATTATTATTATCATTATTATTCTCTTTTAAAATCAAACACTAACCCCTAGTAAAAAGCAAGTGGCATTACAGGTGGAAGAGGTCTTTGGATATGAATAACACATAATTTATTATAGAAGGCCTGAGGAACTACAGCCAGGGAAAAGATCACATCCCACAAGGACTATCCCAGAAAAGAATCCCAACTGGGACCTTGACAGTAGTGAGGATGACAAGGAACATAAACATTTCCAGGTCTGCATCATGGAAGGATAGCAAAGGACTTATTCTAATTCTCTTAGTTATTCCTATCATCCATTGATCCTAGCAGAAAGAAGAATGCCTCAGCCTTTTTACAAAGACCTGAGGAAGCTTTAACTAAATAAACCCTCCTGTCTTCAGACTCTGTAGAAGGGCAGGTGATCCTTAAGGTTAAATGTCTACCCCAATCTGCCTTGAAGATAAGGAGAAAATTGCAAAAGAAGGTATTTAGCCTTGATAGCTCTTTAGGCTCTAGTGAAAATACCCGTTGAGGTCTTTCATAACGGAGATTGAGAGGAGGCCAAAGAGGAGGAAAAGTGAGATCAGAGAAACGCAGCTGCACTAGTGGTAACCTCCAGGTTTGGGGGAGGCAATCAAATTCCTAGGGCTCCAAAGAGATTCATGGCTATAGAAATCCAGAACATCTCCATAGGGACTGTGATAATGATTTTAGCTACCAGAAGGGCAAGGAGCCACCTGTTCCCTGCCTAGTCTGCAAAGAGAAACACTGGAAATGAGTTTGGCCTTAAGTGAAGGTCTCTGGAATTAAACCCAGCTTTTTAGTTTGTCCAACAAGATGACAGAGGGGGTCTGGGGCACACTCCACAAGCTCTCATAAATTGGACGGTCATCACTGTTCAGGAGCTCTGGGTGGCTCTAACTATGGAGGAGAGAAATTAATTTTTTCCTTTGATCCAGGAGATGCTATCTCTGCTGTACTCTCCTCCAATCCTGGACTGTCTCCTAGGTCAGTATGACCATCAGAGATATAACTGGAAAACTTATAGTTAGATATTTTTCACAGTCCCTTTAGCTGTAGTTGGGATGATTTTTTTATTCTCTCATGTCTTTGAATTATGCCAGAAAGTCCAACCCCCCTGCTCGGACTGATATCTTATCAGCCTAACCATCAGCATTTATAGGCATCCCAAATCAGCACTTTGCCTTCCCCTAATAGAGACAGAAGTTAATCTAAAAGTCTGTGCTGTTCAAGGAAGAATAGGTAAGCAGTACAGGCAACGCGTGTACTCAATCATTTAAAGGATCTCACGTTTTGTCCACCAAAAATAATATCCACTGAAGACAGGGGGGTAAAAAAGGATTACTACCTATAATCAACAACTTACAGGCCCAAGACCTTCTCAAACTTTGTAATAACCCTTGTAATACTCCCATTTGGGGTGTACAAAATTCCAGTGGACAGTGGAAACTAGTTCAAAATCTCCAACTAGTAAATGAGGTAGTATTGCTTTACAAAACGTAGTGCCTCAATGACACACTTTCATCCCAGATTCCTGAAGATGCAGGATGGTTTACAGTTTTAGATTTGAAAGATGTATTTTTTGTATTCTTCTCCATGCTGATTCATAATTTCTTATTACCATTTCAAGATCCCTCTGAACAAGATACTCAGTTAATGTTGACTATACTGCCCCAGGGACTTAGAGACAGTCCTCACTTATTTGGACTAGCTCTCTCTTGAGACTTGTCCCATTTTAATTATCCCCAGACTAGAGTCTTACAATATCTGAATGATATCCTCTTATGTGTCCCTTTGGAGGAACACTAAAGGCAAGGCATCCAAGCCCTACTGAACTTTTCAGCTAAGAAAGGATACCAAGTTTCTTGATCTAAGGCACAACTCTGTAGTCCCTCTCTAAAATACCTTGGCCTAATCCTCTGTAAGGGAACCTGAAGGTTAGTGAAAGAGTGCATTAAGCCAATTACTTCCTACTTCCTGCTCAGGACCTTAAAACAACTTAGGGAATTTTTAGACATCACCAGCTTTTGTCATCTCTGGATTCTAGGTTCTGGTGAGAGAAGCCCATTCAATTAATCAAAAAAATTCTAAAATATAATACTCATATCTTAATTTGGGATCCAAGTTCTCAGCAGACTTTTCAAAAACTAAAACAGCACTGCTACATGCTCCTCCATTAAGTCTCCCCATAGGACAGTATTTAACTTGCAAGTTTCTGAGAATGGTCCTGGGAGTCTTAATCCCAAGATCAAGGGTCTGCAAAAGCACCAGTAGGATATTTAAGCTGAGAAGAGGATGTAGTAGCCAAGCAATGGCCAGCATGCCTTTGAGTAGTGCCTGCAGTGCTCCTTCAGTTTTTTAAGCCTTTAACCTTGGGAGAGGATTTTATTCTTTTTACTCCTCATAACGTGGCCAGATCTCTAGCAACCATCTTCTTAAATATTAGGCATTCCTTTCAGAAGGTCTGGCTGTCCAACTAAGACCTGTTCCTCTTTCAAACATGCTACTTTCCTTCTAGAAGGAAATAAGACTTCAGACCATGACTAAACAAACACTGTAATCCTCCACACCTATACAGCTAAAGAAGATTTCTAAGATACTCCTATAGCTAACTCCAACATGATCCTTCCCTAGGAGCCTTCAGAATGATAATGGACCCTCCTTTAAAGCTGTTGTCACACAGGAACTTTCCAAGGCCCTAAGATTTCAGTAGCACCTCTGTTGTGCCTAGAGGCCTCTATCATCAGGTAAAGTTGAAAAGAAAAATGAGACTTTACAGAGACATCTCAGAAAGCTCACCTAGGAAACTCATTTCCCCTCGCTTCTCCACTTTGCTTCCTTTAGTACTGATATAAGTAAGGAACTCATCTTAGACACTAGGACTAAGTCCTTCTGAAATGCTATCTGGGTGGACTTTCCTCACCAATGATTTCCTCATTGATCAGTGTGGTGGATTAACTAATGGTCAACTTAGAACACCCAGCTGAACTGAATCAGTGTGGTCTATTCTCTTCAGGGGAGCGCTGATCTTCACTATGAGCATCACTTCCTGGCTCGAGCATAGATCCCCCAGCCTGGTGACAAAAATCCTTCCACTCACTGGTGCAGGCTTTCTGGGTTCCACCACTGGCCTTTGGGCCTTCCAGGTGCAGATCTTCAATACAGACAAGCATGAGACATTGCCATGGGCTCTAGGCCACTGGCTGGACTCTTGGAGGACATTGCCTTGAACTTCAGACTTTCAGCTGTACTTGTGCAGGACCTTGCTGTGGGATGCAGGCTGTTGGCTGGATTCTTTGGGTCTCTGGTGTGGGTCTCTTACACTCCTCTGCATTTGAAGTTTGGGGTGAATATTATAAAACAATCCTATAAATTATGTGCCCTATATTAAATCTATTCCTTTGAAAACCCTGACTACAACAATCTGGAAACTGCTGCCAAAATTAGGGACAATACAGTCCTAGTCAAGTTTCAATAGACTCTCCTACAGTTATCTGACGCATGCCCTAGAGAAACTGGGCCTCCTCTCTTTAGTCAGGAGACCAGTTGCTGATGAAGTCCTTCCCCTCACTTTCTCACTCCCTAGAGCCCACATGGGAAGGACCACCTATGGTGATCCTGTTCACTCTATTCACTGTCAGGGTAGCTGGGAATGAGTCCTAGATATACCACTCCTAACTTAAGCCCTGGAATTCAGATGTACCACTGGAAAATGAGGCAACAGGTTAGAGGGCTTAAAACTTTTCAAGAAAATATCATCAGGGCCTCAGGAGATAAGAGATAATATATAGGGCCGGGGATTTAGCTCAGTGGTTCCGCTGCCTGCCTTGCAAGCACAAGGACCTGAGTTCAAACCCCAGTACCAAAAAAAAAAAAAAGAGAGAGATAATATATAAAGTGGTTTAACTCCTGTTATATCTAGTTCTGTTCTTGAGAATTTTCATTTTATCCCTTTTTATGATAACTTAGTATGCGTGCTCCCTAAAGGGTAAAATTATTGTAGTGCGAAGGGATCTTCAATTATGAGAGGCATTACCTTCTCTCTTATACTCCCAACCCTTCTCCTCCTCTCCCATTCCACCCAATCTGGTGCCTTTCAACATCCCCTAGCTCCAGCAATTTCTTTTATTGCACTGCAAGCAAGTTATTCTAATTGCTGGATATGCCCACAAGGGAGAGTTGACCCTGACATCACATTGGTAGCTTTGCTTCTGTCCTTGGAACATATAGCTACTGATGGGACTTCGGATCAATTTTTATTCTTATACAGGATGATGACAAACCCACACAGGGTTCTCTTGGGAGATAAAACAAAAACTAGGGTGGGACAAGCAGTTGAGTTGATTGCTTCCCTCTGCAATCACATAAAGGATCCTCTTAAGTAGTATGGTTATTGCTTAAATTCTGTAACATTACCTTATATTATCAAGACAGCATTTGGCTGTGCCAGAAAGAAAATAGAAACTTTCATGGAAGAGCTGCCTGGGGGGACTCTGCATTGGCCCCTGATATATGGCAAATCTGATAATTAAGAAGCCAGTGGATGGAGTTCAGGGACTTAAAGCCCAATTGCCAGGGATTAACTAACTGCATGGTTATGTAACATATGCTTAAGTGCTACTTTAATTTTTCCCTTCTTAGATGCCAATATACCAGGATTGTCATAACTCAGGATATTTGTAACCAGTCCCTCTATGTTCCTCACCTAGTAAATATTCTTTCAAAGCTCTTCCAATGCTCAGTTTGCTCTTAGAACCCTAACCACTTTGTTTGCAAACACTTTGCTTCAATGGATTTGTCCCATGGAAATATTTACATAGAGACCAATTGTGGTTATCAAAAGAGCTCTTTCCTGTGATTGTTCTTTTATATAGTATGTAGCTCTGAGAAACTGGCCGCAAATGAAGCATTCTATCCTATCCCCTGGGAATGCTCAGGGCCTCTCCCTTGAAGAAACTGGATTTCTTATGTAGGACAGACTTATACCTAGTGCTACCCTATAAATGGAAAGGTGCCTGTACTGTAGTTGCAGCTATTCCAAAGATTAAGGTACTAAGAGATGGCTTCTTCAGGCCAGGTCCTCAATTTAGGGTTCTCCTTAGAATGGTCTCTGTAATCACAGCATAAAAGAGACATATCTAATATGCTCTCTTATACAAGACTGAAAAAATGTGATTGGGGAAGACATTCACTTAATAACCCCACACTATAGAGACCAGGTATAGGACATACAATTGCCAGATGATTCTTTTGGTTTACAAGCACTCTATTAGAAAGATCAGTCCTAAACCACAGTATTTCAGTTCAACAAGGTTTCAACCCACAGTTGAAACCTATAGAATCTAAGCAAGAGTCATTAAATTTCTTAGCTGAAATACTCCTTTAAAACTGCAGAGCTTGGGCTGGGGATTTAGCTCAGTGATTTCACCACCTGCCTTGCAAGCGCAAGGACTTGAGTTTGATCTCCGGTACCAAAAAAAAAAAACAAAAAACTGCAGAGCTCTCAATCTTATGGTCGAAATTGGGTGGAATTGCACACTAGTAAATGAAACTTGTTGTCTTTAATAAATAACTCACATCTGGTGGAGGAAGACCCTAAAACCATAAAAGTAAACGTCAGACTTAAAACAGGTTACCTCTGTAAGCAGGCAGATCTAGGACCCAATGGATTACAACTCCTACTCCAATGCCTTAAGAACAGTGTCTGGACCCGATTCCTTCCTCTAATCACACCCATTTGTCTTTTCATTCTGGTCCTTACATTTGTGTTGTGCATTCTAAATCTCTTAGTAAAATTTCTTTCTTCTTGGTTAGAATCTGTCCAACTTCAAATGGTCTTGTAGAAGGAAACAATAATGAATGTGTCAGACTCCTTTCACCAAGGTCTGTTAGATGGACCCTCTGAAGAGTGACCTCTGCTGCTGAATTCCAAACTGACCTTTGTTGAGGTCTCATCCTTCTCAGCTTGAAGCAGCCAGAGTAGTCTTAACCCCTTCTCCTCTAATGACAGTTAGGGACCACTTCTTCAGAGTGCATGGAGAGGGGGTGATGATGACGACGATGATGATGTAGGAGTTTAGTTACTATGAGTAGCCAGTTAGAACAGCCTAATGAAAAAATTAAAGCAGTCATTTAATTAAGTAGCCAGTTGTTACAGCTTGTGTCTAAATGTACTCCCAAAGCCTCATGCAGTCAGAGATGGGGCTTTTTCAGAGATGGCTGGATATAGAGTGTGTAAATGCTGAGATTAATTCATGGTGCAATGCTAGATCAAGGCACTAGGATAAAGGGTGTGACTGCTACCTGCCCTAAGGAGCCTGAATAATATATATGGGATAAAAGAATTGTGCTTGTCCTTTATTGCATTGCTATCTTCTGCCCTCCTCTTCCATGGCTGTCTGCATACCACCCTGCCTTGGAGCCAGTCTATTATGGACTGAAACCTCTATAAACTGTGAGCTAAATAAATCTTTCACCATTTAACTTTGGGTGTCGATTATTTTGTCTCAGCAACAAGAGCAAAGTAAATACAACACCAGTTAAGCTTAGAAAAATAAATTAAAACCCAAAAAACAAAGGATAAAAGGTTAGGATGAAAACAGACAGGTAAAGACCCTTCCCTTCAAGAAGACTCTGTCGAGCATGTGCTAAATTAGCTAGGAGCTTCAACAGCTCCTTCTGACCTCCAGACTCAAATTTCAACAAGACTTGAAGAAAACAAATACAATTAACCAGTTTTCTTTTGAACGCATATCCTTTGAAACAAACCCCCTTCTCGTGCTCTACTTATGCATATAAGATTAGGACAAAGGTGGATTTCTGTTCAAAATCCCCTTACAATAAACATTCAGCACAAGTTTTCTCTTATTATTTCCAATAAAACTCTCATCGCTTTCTTCTTTGGTTCACAATTTAATTTTGTCATTCATGGAACCACAAGCTCATTTTGTACAGAAATAGTCGTTACAATACGAAGTAGTGAGATCTTTTTCAAATGGGAAGGAGATCAAGAGATGGAAGAGCGAGGAGTGAGAAATGTACTGAAAAAAAGAATTGTTACGTACCGTTACGAATTCCCCAGAAGGAATATAATGATATAAGGCAAGCAGGTATTAATAAAAAAATGAAAAAAAAGAAACTATTCAATGATAAGGAAATCTTGCTGATTTTATCTCCCAATTATTCTTAGGCATTTATGTTCTGTCCTTTAGTCAACCTTTCTTTTGCCCTGGATTCTCATCACATTTATTTTCTGATGTCTCAATCTTCAATTTCCCTTCCACCCAACCTATTAATGCAATGATTCTAGAATATTATTTTTGAAATGCATGTATGACCATAATAATTAGCATTAAGTCATATCTTCCTAACTTAAAGCACAGGATCCTTTATGACTACTTTGTTTTCAAGTTTCCAACCTATATTCATTTTTTATTACACCCGCACACACAGTTATGCTCATTATACAGAAGTACATATATAAATATACCATACTCCTTCACACAGCAAGGTGTGTATGCATGTTCTCTTTCTGCCTGCAACTCCATTTCTGGCTTTACTCAGCTTGTAACTCCTCAAATATCTTCTTCCCAAAAGCCCTTTGTAATCCCTAAGTCTGAATCATACAACATTTCTCTATGCATCCTGGTACAAATCCCTATCACAGTCCCTATCACACTGTACCATAATCATAGATTCATGTCACAGTGGCTAGCCGTTTAGACTTTACAATCATAATATCTGAGTTTTAGTTCTATCATTTGCTAGTTGCATGGCCATGGTCCAGTGATAGTACCCTGAATCCTCTATTTAAAAAAAGGATGTGAGATAGTAATAGAATCTCATCTATGGCATTTCTATAAAAATTAAATGAGACGATATAAAACATTTCATACAATGCCTGATACAATAGTATACATTCATTCAATAAACATCAAACTCTTACAATTATTCTCATTACAAATTACTATTATGACATAGATTCTATAAAAGATGAAAATCAAGTAACTACTTAGTTTCAAATTCATATTTAGGAAAGGAAATTTTAGCACATGAAGAGAGAAGTTTAGTTCTCTGTAGGTGTGAAACATGGATTAGACTAGAGAGATATAAACAATTCTGCCTCAAGAGTTCAAAGACATAAAAATCAAGAGGTTCAGAGAGTTGAATTATTTGCAGAATTTAATATGAGCCATAGTTTTTATAGTTTTTAAAAGATAAGGAATGGCAGTTGTGTCAACAGAACAAGAACTTTACTACCACTGAATGTAGGCCAAGTTGTTGCAGGAAATAGTTTGCTACCTAGGGACTTAGCTCTGAAATCCAGATAGAAAAACTCATCCTTTTAAGTCCCAGTTTTCTAATATACCCTAACCAGCCTGAAAGTGAAAGGGGGTGGGCTGTGATTTACTTATCAATAACTGATAAATTGGGTACTTCAGATTAATTAAGGGAGCAGAATAATTACAAATTACTTGTCTCTTGACAGTTTTTAACAGCAAATTTCTAAGTAAGACACTTTTGCAAAACAGCTGGTTGCTGTCAGCATTCAGATGTATTTGTTATTATACTACCTTTTAATGCTAAACTCTCCAAAGGTATAGTTGTCCTTGATGGTTACTACCAGTGTCTTACTGAACCTTCGAAATAAGTGTTATTGTTTTCTAAAAGAGAAATCCTAGGCTTGGCGAAGTTGGAACAGTAACCCCAATTCATAAGGCTGAGTTGAAGCACTGGGATTTGGGCTGGGGTCTCGGTTACACTTCTTGTAAATTAATGGAGGTGGGAAGGACGGCATGTGTAGAAATAAAACTAAAACCAAACCAAACCAAACCAAAAGCAGGGGTCCTACTCACTTGTGGTTTCCTCTTACTGGGTAAGCTTTTCTAAATTAAAATACATGGAACGCTTTGACTGCCAGAGGAGGGAATACCTACCAGTTTATCATTCTCCCGGGAGGCGGGGCGGGGGGAGGGCGGTCAGCGACTACTCGAAGAAGACTGGCGAGGAGACTGCTCAGTGAAAAGCTCAGTCAGAAGGAGCACATTTTCCCGTTTGGCACAAGCAAACACCCCCCTGGCGGGGAAAGGGGTATCTATTAAGCCACCTAAACCTGGAGCGGCCAAACTTTAAGGTTTAGGGCCACGAAAATGACAGAACCTGTACAGTCCTCATTACCCGCAGCAGCGCTTCTGGGCCCAGGCGGCCGGTCTTAGGGATCAGGCGTCACCGCGATCCCCGGCAACCACCCTTCCCAGGAGACCGTCAGCCCCTCGCGCTCCGGGCAGGCGCAGGCGCAGGCGCAGTTGCAGCGGCACCCGGGCTCAGCTGATACCATCTTCGCCTTGCCCCTCCCCCGCCAGAGTCCGCGGCTGCCCTGCGATCTGCGCCGCTGCCTCAAGCCCCTGCCCCCGGGACCGCGGCCTCCGTGACCCTGAAGCCCGGGACTGCGAAGCGCCCCGCGTGCCGGTGAGCGACCCCGGCGAGGAGCCCCCGGGTCCCCCTGCGGAGTAGGGCTGAGCGGTGGCGCCTCGGGCCAGGCGAGGAGGTGGAGGAGGGGAAGCCGCCGGGGAGCAGGGCCTTGGGCCCGGCGCTAAGCAAGGCCCGGGCTGGAACTGTTCTTTCGCCTGCTCTCGACCTACCCCATCCCGCTGTCTCCAGCTTCATTCAAGCCCAAGGCTCCGGGTCCATTCTAGGCCCCTACGCCTTGAGCAGCCAGGTGGCCCTTGTTGCTTGTTTTTGTTATTGAATTTTCTTGCACGGTTGACGGGAACTCATTTTTAACCTTCACTGAGTGGTCTGTGTGTTGGATTTTGTTTATTGCGATTTTTGATAGGTGTTCGTTTCCTTCGTTCTCAAGCACTTTCAGAACGAAGCCAGTATCTGCACAGAAAGATCTCGGCCCATTTAAATTGGTCGGAATGCTGTATTTATACCCCGCTCCCTAAGGAATGTGAGAATCTTTCTGGAAATTAAGAAACCGCGATAATCGAGGAGAAAGGGATCTAGTATTCTTTTAAAAATAGTATGCCTCCAAACATAAAAGTGCTTAAACTTGTCAGTGGTCTGAGGAAAATCTAGTGGGAAATTTGGAGATTCCCAGTGCTGTACCTGGCTAAATCTGGCCCATCTTCAATCTGCCTAAAACAGAATCAGCTAAGCTAGCTGTTAGACTAGAAAACCAGCCAGGAGCTAGAGCCCCTTAGGTTTCTCTCTAAGGTTTCCAAGAAGGATGCACCTGCCATCGCTGTTGTGTTGTTCCCCGTCCCAGGACTGTAACCCTGCTGCTGAGGCCCTGTGATCCACATAAACTCCCAGATGACAATTTGTGGGGAGGGTGATGATTAACATTCACCTCAGAAACACCTGTGGCTGGCAAGTGTTGGTTTGGCTTGGATTAACAGCCACAGGACGAAACTAAAATAATGCCTTTTTAGATATTACAAATCATGTATGTTTTTGAACTTATGTGGACAATGTGTACATTGAAAAAATGTTTTATTCCTCTTTCTACAATTTTAAGTTTGAATACTGGTATAGTTTTTTTTTTTTAATCTTGCTGTTTACACTGTATTTGAGTCCTCTTTCATTATTCTTTTCTCAATATTAGGTTGGATAACATGAGTTTTAAGTTCTTTTCTATTTTGAAATTGTACCTACTTACAGAGGTTTGGTTTTGTTTTAAACAGGAACCAAATTATTTATTTTTACTTGGGTTTTAAATTTATATTTAACTTCCCCTGTGTTATTTTTATAGTTTTCCCAAAGTTTTAAGTTAATGTTCTAAATTTGCTCCTTTGTATTGCTAAATTATATTTTATATTTGGGGGTATTTGCCTTATAATTTTAATTGCCACCCGCTGAACCAAAAGAAAAATTTATATGATTTGGCATTTTTGAGGTTTTTGCTGCAAATGTTAAAATGTTTGAAGCAAGCTATCAAAAGAAGGAAGTGATGACTTTCCTCAAAAGCATGTGAATTTTAAATGACTGGAAAGTACCAGTTTAAAATTACCTAATATTACACATAATATCTAGTTGTAATCTATCCAAAGCACCTTTTGCCTTTAGTGCCAACCAGTTCAAAGATATAATGTGTCTTTGTTCTATTCTAACAAAAATGAAGCCTGTATTCTTGGTAGGAAACCTGAAGATGTAGCCTTTTGTCAAATGTTAGCATTTGAAAGCCCATTCTCATCATAAGTCTCATAAGATGTCCTGTCATAATATTTTGTTAGAAATACACTTCTGGACTCTAATAAATTGTGTCCTTCTTTCAGACAGTATTTGATTGAATTTAATTTTAATCCCAAAAGTAGTTTAAACACGTTCTTGAAGTTTTAAATGAATTAGATTTATATAAGTATACTATAAGGTTTTTGAGTATAGTTTTTCCTTGAAGTTTACTGTAAGATTTTCCTTCTTCATTAGACATGGGAAAGTCTCTTTCTCATTTGCCTTTGCATCCAAATAAAGAAGATACTTATGATGGAGTCACATCAACCGAAAATATGAGGACTGGATTGGTTAATAATGAAGTCCATAATGAAGATGGAAGAAATGGAGATGTCTCTCAGTTTCCATATGTGGAATTTACAGGAAGAGATAGTGTCACTTGCCCCACTTGTCAAGGAACAGGAAGAATTCCTAGGGGTATGTGTTATTGCTTTGTTTTTTTCCTTTAAAGAATGAGTCCACACATTTGTTCAAATACCAGTAATGTAAAACCTATGTGTCTAAGCAACTGTTTTAAATGACTGTTAGAATAAAAGTTAAAACTCTACATCAATTACCTTTAGTCAAAAGACAGAAACATATTAATTAAGGTGCCTAAAGCACAAATGAAAATGACTCCCCTGCATCCACTATTTTCTCCTTTCCTGCCTGCTGTTATCGATAATGTGCACCATCATTTGGAAACTTGATCCTATTTGGCATCTGTAGAGATCATTTCCCAGTTGCTTCTCGAGTATGCTATTAGAAGCAACTGAAATAATTTGGTCATTTTAACATTTTTAATTCATTATTTTAAAAAGAAATGTATTTATATAAAACAGAATACTATAATGAAATATAAGCCTGAGGCATTCATAGGTAAATGGATGTACCTCTAGACCATAATGTTAAGTGAAATAAATCAGACATGTAAGCTTAAATAACACAGTTTCTCTTATATGAGAAACCTAAAATATAAATAAAGAGCAAAATAAAAGATAGATAATAGGAAGTAAGATGTTTTTCATATAGGAATGGGAACAAGAGATGGAGGGAGAAGGAGGGGAGAGAGATGAAAAAAGAGTTGAAGGAGAAACATAAGGAACTAGAGCATTTGTAAATAGGTGAGGGGACCATGAGTTGGAAGGAGCAGGGAGGGATGAGAGGATTAGGGGAGGAAAAAGAAAATTAAATTGTGTTATGTACATGTGCCATCTTCCCACAATAAGTGTAATCATTATGTACTGCAAATATGTACTAATCAAAGAAAAAAAGAATTAAGTTGTTCATGCTCTAATTGGTTATTTCTGAAAGGAACTCCATGGTATATGAAAATATGCCAAATAGAGAAAAAACATGAGGATGTGGTACACCATTGGGGAAGTGAGAAGGAAATAATCTCCTACGTGCTGTTTGTGAACTACTTTAGTTGCAACGGTAATATGTAGAGGCAGTAAAGGCACCTTATGCTGTTTTCATTCTTTGCTTGGTAAAAGTTGTTAGTTGCTATGGAGAGACTATGAAGGATGGACAGAATAACAGTATACCAGGACCTCTGAGAAATGCCTTGGGTTAGAGGTAGGGAAGGTTACATTTGCATTGGCTGTTAAATGTGATGGTTTTATCTTTGCAGGGAAAGTAGCTGTTTGAGAATAAAAGGATTATTAGAGTTGAAGAAATCAATGCAATAGGCTGAGGGGGATGGGAGTAGATCTGTTTTAGCAATCTATATTTTAGAGATGTGACCAACAAACTTTAAGCAGGATGGAGATGGATTGTGAAAAGTAGGAATAAAGGAGAGCTGGAGATTTAACTCAGTGGCACCACTCCTGCCTTGCAAACACAAGTTCCTGAGTTCAATCCCCGGTACCAAAAAAAAAAAAAGTAGGAATAAAGGATAACTCAAAGGTTTTTATTTGAGCACCTGAAAAAATGGAGTAGCAATTTATTAAAATGGAGAAAAAGGATTTGAGTTTGTGTTTCAGGGGAGAAATCAGGAGCTCAGTTTTAGGCGTATATGATTGGAAATGAATATTTGATATTGAAGTAGACACTTCCAAAAAGCAGTCCTTTATTATAAGTCTGAAATTCAAGTATAAGGCTTAGTCTGGAGTCATCAGTGTAAAAATGATATTTAAAATGAAGATAAATGAGAATGCCAAGCTGTCAGTGTGGCTGGAGAAAAAAAAGAGACCCTGGCACTGAACTCTGGGGTACTACAGCATTTCGGGGTCAGTGGCATGAGAAAATACTTGTGAAGGACACCACAAAAGAGCAGCTAGAGTAAGAGGAGAAAATCCCTGTATATGTAGTGCCTTGTAAAATAAGTGAAGAAAGCATAACTAGGAGGAAAGAATGATCAACTGTTAATGCTACTGAGCAATCAGGTAATGCTAAAAGTGACCATCAGATATGATGACGTGTAGGCCATTGGAGATTGTTAAAAGTGCAGTTTTTGTAGTTTGCAAGGAAGCATGTATAGCACCTGTGTAACACATCTAGAGTAGGATCAAGGAGATAGACATAAAATAGGGTTGGTTTTTTTTGAGACATTTGGTGTATGAAAAGGAGAGTAGAGAGGTGATAGCAGGAGGGCACTGTGAGGTCTGAGTAGGGATCTTTTTTTAATGGAATGAATAATGTTTGTATATTGACAAACTGATCTATAGAGAAAACATTGGTAATGTAGGAGATGGGAGAAGTATTGGAGGACTGTCTTGGAATAGATGAAAGGGGATAAGATCTAATGGACAAGTATAGAAGGCTACCCACAGAAGAATACAGGAAACTTATCTTTAGTAATAATAGAGAAGGTGGAGAAGGTGGAGTGTTTGGACATAGAAGCAGGTAGATAGATATTGTTAAATCAAAATTTAGACTAAGTGGTCTGTGAAATAAAGGGTTTATTGAGCTGTTAGATTCTAACGAAAGCTAAAAGGACCAGATTTCCTAAACTGTCAGTGGCATGCCAGATAGCAGTTGAAAAAATGTTCACTGGACCTCAAGGACCAAGGTTATTTATAAAGAAATTTGGGGAGAAAAGTATAAGTCATTTACATTAAACCTATATTGAGTGTAGATAAGGGTGTAAGACAACACGAAGGGGAAAAGTCCTGGGATGGGATGACCATCTATATAGAGAAGTTTTTGCTACTTCTAGGTTGGTTCCAAAAGCAGAATGCAGTATTACCTTGATAGATAATCTTCAGGATACAGGAAAAGAATGTGGTGCAGGTTTTTCTTTTTCTTTGTTGATTTACTTTGATGTTATGAATTAAAATGAACTTCTTACTCCTTCTTCTGTCCATTCTCTGACTTGTGACTTAATTTAGGACATACCAGAATTCTTTTTATCACTATGGTAGTAGGGACTAATGGAAGATCTCTTCTGTTTACCACATCATGAACTAAGAATGAGGATAAAAGAGAAGATACTGAGGTTTGAAGAGAGTTGAATTTATGAAAATGTGGTCTTAGAGAGTTAAATTGAGTATATGAAATAGGAAAATATGCTGTGACTGTTGGCATCAGAAAGGTCAACTTGAAATTAGTGATCTCAAACAAGACCAGTGAGTTCTTGAAGCTTAAGACTTAGAATATACCAGTTTTGGTTTTCTGAAGGGGTAGTGTTAGAATCTCAGCAATGATAGAAGTTTCAGGAAAGAGAGCCAGCAGTGTGTTTCTTCTGTTATTCTGACAACCAAATCAGAATGTTAATGGAAAATAGTAGAGTTGAAGGAAGGCTTAGTAAATTCAGATCTTCTGAAAAGTGGGACTTGTTAGTTTTTTTTCAGTGGTTTAAAGAGTAATGCAGCCTTCTTTCTACTATTTTTGATTAACTAAACATGTAGATATAAAAAGTTACAGTGTCTTCTCTAGAACTCAATTTCCGCTAGATAATTTTTGAAGAATTGGAGAGGAATTTTCTAAGAGAATGAGATGAGAGCCAGATGGATTTCTGAGGTATCTAAAGTATATTATGATAGGGTACAACTGTATTTTTATTTAATCATTTTAATAAGTATTTAAACCTCCTGCTTTTACTTTTAGGACAAGAAAACCAACTGGTGGCATTGATTCCATATAGTGATCAGAGATTAAGGCCAAGAAGAACGTAAGTGATTTATAAGAAAATAATAAAGTTGTCTGGTTTGGTTTTTATATCTTTTTTCATTGCAAATTATAGGACCAGGGATTTAGCTCAGTGGTGCCACTGCCCGCCTCACAAGCGCAAGGTCCCAAGTTCAATCCCGGTACCCCCCCCAAAAATCAGATTATATAGCAATAATTACTCTAGTTAAAAGGAAAATTACAGTTCAAGGCCAGCCTGAACTACATAGACCCTTCCTCACAAAACACACATACTGCCTCACAAGCACAAGGTCCCGAGTTCAATCCCTGGTACCAAACACACATACACAAACACACACACACACACACACACACAGGAAAATTGCTATCAGGTTGTTAAGATACACCATTATATGCTTTGTATCATTACATGAAAAGGATTTCTGGTTGGGGTGAGGTCTTGAAAACAGTATGATGTCTTTGTCTTCTCACATCTTATTAAAATAGATCTAGAATAACAGTAGGGAACACACATGTGCTGTTTTCATTAGAAACGAGTGATGAGGTATTCCAATTCATGCCAAGATAATGGGTATTCAAACCATGATGGCAGGAGGGACTCAAATGTATATGTATGTTATTGAAGCCCCTGAAGAAAAAAATCAAAAGAATAGAACAGAACAAATAGTAAACATTTAATTCAAGAACACAACCATGAAATAAAAAATGATGTGATACTACATATTAAAAATGCACACCGCCGACTTGATAAAAACAAAAAACAAACTAAAACAAGAAAATCCATTCTAGTGAGAGTCCTGAATTTTGAAGTCTTAAACCTTTGAACATACAAGCAAATGGATTAATTCAATTTATAAGGGGTAGAATAACAGATTGACATGCTACTTCTTAACCACAGTGCTTCAAACTAGTAAGCTGTAGAGCAGCATATCTAGTAATCATTGAGATAAAATGAACTGAGGGTTATATAGACATTCTGACTCTTTACTGTAAAATGTTTATGAAAAACAAAATGAACTGAGGTTTATATAAAAGTTCTGAGCCACTGTTATAAAATGTATAGAAATATACCAAGATGAAAAAAATTAGGGTTAAAGACTCTTATAACATCAAAGTGAGAAGATGTTTCCAACTGTGATTTAGAAACTAGCAGTGATGAAAGAAAAGTGAAATGAATTTGACATAGTATAAATAAACTTTTACAGGTTGAAAACAAAACCTTAATTTAAGTACAGTTACAAATGGCAGACTAGGAAGTAATGTCTGAAAATCATATCATGTCCAGAGGGCCAATACGCTTACTCTACAGAGCTTAAAATTTTAAGAAAACTGAAACTACCCAAAGGAAAAAAATAGAAATTATGAACACCTAGTGTATGTACACACACACACACACAATGCCATTGATCTTGAACACATTAAAAGATGTTTAATGTTGCACATTAAGAAATAGAAAAGAAAACTGCACTGAGATACCATTCCTATCAGACTGGCTGAAATCCAAAATTTTGCTAGCATATTGGCACTAAAAAGAAGTACGCACATGCCTTGCTAGTGAATGGCAATTTGGCATTATCTAGCAAAATTATGAATTTGCTCTTGGTTCAGGAACTCTACTTTGAAAAATTTATTTTAAGGATAGTTGTCAGAGTAACTAGCATTTGTACATATTACTCATGTGCCAATGTTTGTAGTAGCAAAAATCTAACATAATGTAAATAACAAATAATAGAGGACTGGTAGATTAATGCTTTGTGTACCTGATGGTAAAATGAAATGAGATGGAACTGTATCTTACTACAGGGTGATATTCAGAGCACATTTTTATTTGAAAACACATTCTACATGCACACATTTATACATACCCACAAAAAATGAAAACAAGCCAATAACTAATAAAATTAGTTGCTCTCAGAGTTTGAGAGGGAACAGGTAAGCAAGTAAGACTGGGCTTTACAACCATTATCTTTTTACCTAACGTAAGAGATGAAATCAAATATTAAAAAAAGTAGCTCCTAAAATTGAAATAAAAAGAAACAAATGATTCTAGTTATATTGAGTTGATGAATAAATACAGCCGACTTAAAGTGACTTAAAATTATTGTATTTTGACAGATTGTCAAAATCTAATGAGATGTTCTAAATGGCAAGCAGAACCACAACAAATTTTAAGTTGTACTCAGTAGATGCATTGTTAGTATTCTTGGAGTAATTTTCAAATTTTTATACATAAAGCAAATAAGTAGATAAATGCTATTAAGGAACAAAATTTTCAGCATAGATGGAAAGAGATACAAGATGAAATATATTGGATTTGAAGATGGAAGTAATAGACACTGGGTTTACCCTCCAATCCAAAATAATTAAGAAACTTGACAAATACACGAAATATTTTCAGACAGTGAATCTCAGGCTGCATAGGAAGACATCACTGAAGACAAAATGAGTTAAACCACACTGTTGCTCTGCTTACTATCTGGAAACAGGTTGCAGATTATACCAAAAGGAAGGAAATGTAGGCAGAACTTAGCTGCCTCCCTGAAGTAAGGAAGTTGACCTGAGGGTCCAAGAGGCCAACAGGCCTAGAGTTAGCGTAGAGCACAGCAGAAGGTTAGAGAGCTACAGAGGGTGCTGTTAGCCTGCAACTGTGTCCTGAGCAGCATAGTGTATGACAAAGTACCTGAGATTGGGGAAATACTACCCTGAGGGAGCAGAGGGAACAGTCTGCAATGCTCACACAGGCCAGAAAGAGTTGTTTCTCAATCTGTAGTAAAAATTAAATATTATTTTAGGAAGAACTCAGAAGCTTTTATTTTTTTACAAGTTGAGAGGGTTACAGTGAGATATTTACAAAAATTATTTATTAATTGCTTTGTATACTTTAGCTATGTCATGTAGCACTAAAATCTATACAATTTAAAGAATTAAATTACCTTAAAGAGTGCAAATAGAAAATAGCAATAGAATTCTAACTTGACACCACATATACTACACAAGCTTTGTAACTTTATCAGTACTATTTATCTCCCATGATTCAGTTGCTGGCCCTAGGATCGTAACAAAATCTATTACCATTGAATGTTGTAAAAAAAAAAATGCACATACTTTGTTGTGAACTTGCCATTTTTTCAATTTGAAGTGAATTCTACATGGAATGTTATTTTATGGTCCTATTGGGTTCAGTAATATTTACTATAGCTATAAATAATGTGAATAGTAATTGAGATTTATATATTTACAACTAGAACTGAATTACAGGCCCTAAGCTCTGATTTGAAAATGGTAGACTCACTCACCCAAAAGTAATTGAAAAACAAAACACTGAATATATAGAAAAATCTGCCAAACCTCAGTTTTTTATTACGTTTTTAAATATTTTTGTACCCTTTTTATATGTTTGGGTAGATTGTAGATTCTACGAACAGGTATTTAAATGACTTACTACTAACCCTGTAGTGATTTCTATCTGAGCAGGTTGAGAAAGTACAAAGTGAGTGTGAATTGGTTTGCTTAATACAATAGCATTGGCTTAAGAGTAGCAATTTAGCAAAGTTTTGTTTACTTTGGGTTTTTTTTTTTTGATAAACCATTTGCTCTCTTTTTCCTCACTTAGGCATATTAGAATATTCAGATGAAATAATGAAACATTCTTAGGAGGCTATTTAATCACTGTTGTGAGGCATGCAATGATTAACTTCATAAAGGCATAGAAAATTGGCTGGAAGGAGAATATGGAAGAAAGAATGAAAAAGTTTTTTTGTATAATCATACTATCAGAAAGATATATCAGACTTAGAATGAAAAGGCCTTTCAGAAAAGGGCTATGTATTGGAGAGATTAGGAAATTCGAAACCAGCTTTGAGAATATCTTTAAGAAAAGAGGAAATTGTTCTTTATAGAGATTAAAAAGACAATAGCGTAAAGAAAGGGGATATATATTGCCAGGGAGTTAGAAGGATAGTCAAGGCATGTTGAGTTCTTTTTTTCCTATAACTGCAAATATTTTCTCTTTAATTGATTAAAAAACTGTAACAACTTCAAACCCAAGTTGATCGAGGTAAACAGTGTTTTTTATACTAAGTACGTAAGTATTTGGGGCTGACAAGACTCAAAAAAAGACTAATCCTAGCATTGAGAGTGATGAAACATGTCATTATGTCATTATTTTAAAGAGCTTCCCAGGTGATTCTGATGAGCGATCACTTTAGGAGACCATGTCATGGTGAAACTCACATGTAAAAACTCTGCTTCAGTGAATTCAGAAGGAAACTTTGAAATCTGTGTCTGTATAGAGCTCCTAGGCTTGAAGCTACTGTGAAATCTGGTTTGGGAATTACTTCAGTAAACAGTCATTATAAATCTGGAATCCCATTCTCCACACAAGTGAATTCATCTTCCAAGGAGAACATCTTAATGCTTAGTAGAATCAGACAAAATATTAGCTAGTACTTTCAGAGTGTGACTGTCTAGTGAAATTATATATGTCTTCTTGCTGGTATGATATATTAGAAAAATATTCAGATTGAAAATATCTTCTCTAAATGTATCATTATGTAATTTTTTTGTCTTTTGGGGGATCAAACTCAGGACCTTGCACTTGTGAGGCAGGCACAGCATCACTGAGCTAAATCCCTGGCCCTCATTATGTAATTTTTGATGCAAATATACTTTAGTACTCCTTTTCCTTTTCAGGAAGCTGTACGTGATGGCATCTGTGTTTTTCTGTCTGCTCCTTTCTGGATTGGCTGTGTTTTTCCTTTTCCCTCGATCCATTGATGTGAAGTACATTGGTGTAAAATCAGCATATGTCAGTTATGATGATCAAAAGCGAACAATATATTTAAATATCACAGTAAGTACAAATTTATATTGAAAATGTTTTATTTTTACTTCATCCTTTATCCTATTAAGCAGCACCTTTATCCCAGTTGAGAGAATGTTTGTTGAATATAACAATTCCTGGTTTACTTTCTATATGTCTTTGTTGTATTGATCCTTCTTTGCCATTCTAGTTTTGCTGAAAGTGGCAAATAATAAATACTGGAAATTCTGTGTATACAAAATTATTTAACATCTGAAGATGCTTTTAGGAAGATAAAATAAACTAAACATTTTATTATTTGGAAAAGAAAAAGTCTTACAATCAATTAACTCTTCAACATTTGACTCTGAATAGCTCCTAGCAAGGTGTGCTCATATGTGATTCAATAGAAGTTATAAATATTACATATCACTTCCTTGCATTTTGTGAAATATAGTTTTTGCCATGTATAACAGGCTAGTCCTTTATTGTATTTAAAGATGAAGTAAAAATGATTGTTTGATTTTTCTCTTGTAAATAGGTAGGTATGAAAATGTCCTCCGTGTTCCCTAGAATAGCATTTTTTAAAAAGATGAAACCTCTCATTTCCTAAAAACAACAAATAAAACCTCAGAGAATGAGTTCTACTGTTGGTATTTTTGTTTTGTTTTGTTTTGTTTTGTTTTTGCATGCTAGTACTTTTAAGAGTATGGTTTCCAAAAATTGCATCAGGAAAACAGGATAACAATAACCGTGTATATATATGTGTGTGTGTGTGTGTGTGTGTGTGTGTGTGTGTGTATGTATGCGCATGCTGTTATGGCTTACATCTAGATGTTCCCCTAAAGCCCCATGTGCTCATACATAGGGAGTTTTGAAGGTGGCTAGATTAGGATATGATACTTCGATTAAGGGTATAATGCTGGGATTAAAGGGTGAATAAGGGAAGGTCTACCCTGGGTGTGGTTAGCACCACCCAGAAAGCTGGGAGCCTGGATGGGATAAAAGAGAGAGGCAGGCTTCCTACTGCTTGTTGCTTTGGTTGCTTGCTGACTTCCTGCCTACCACATCATTGAATGTTTTTCCTCTTTGATGCCCCTCTGCCATGACACCCTGCTTGGAAAACAACCAACTATAGAATGAAACCTCTACAAACTGTGATCTGAATAAACCTTTCCTCCTTTAACTTTTGGGTATCAGATATTTTGTCTCAGCAACAAGAAAAGTAACTAAGACATGGGTCATACCACTCAGAGTCATGTGTGGCTTCAAGCCCAAGGAATGTCTTATGGGAGTAATCTGTTTGGAAGAATGATAATGGACTAGTTGGTTTTCTTTGCATAGGTGAATGGTTAAAGAAGAGGTAGGAATTCCTGTGGTGGTAGTTGGGCGCAAATAGCTTTGAAGGGATGGAGAGTGAAATGGAAGACTAGGATAAAGCAAGATAACTACTTAATTACAGAAGAAAAGAACTTTATGACTCCATTTACCCTTGTTGCTTACCTTGCTTCAGTTGATAACGTAAAGGCTTAAAAAAACTGTAGAAACTTATTCACAATAGAATTGTGAATAAAACATAGCAATGTTGATTGTAGCATTGTGAATAAGACATCATAATATCATACTGATTTTAAATAATTTCATATGACCAGGGAATTATTTTTTAGTATTTTCCCATTTTAACAGCTCCATAGAACAAGGAAGATGTTTTCATTTTTGTTTGATGTTTACAGCAATGGCCAGATTTTTTTGGACTGTTTGAAAATTTGCTGTAGTGTCAAATACTATAAATATGTAATAATAACTAATGAAAAGATGTGAAGTTTCCTTTTAAATCCAGTGCATGTAAATATGAATTTCAAACTTTATTTTAAACAGTTATGCAGGAATTCTTACATCTTGTTAGTTGCCTTCTCATTCTGAGACACATTAATACTCAACATGTACAACTTAAAGGAGGAGCAATTTCTTTTGTTTTATACTTATAGTCTGTGGTGTGCAGGCTTCCAAGCAGGACCGTGTGGCAAAGGGATTTGGCACAGGAGACCTGCTTGAAGCAGGCTGGATGGGTAACAGTCAAAGGAGGAGCCCAGAAGGGAGATACAAACTTCCTGGGTCACACACTCAGTGATCCTTCTCCAATCAGTCTGTACCCCACAGTATCACATTTAGCTATAGATTCATCAGTGGACTAATCCATTAATAAGTATCATACCCCCATGATCCATTCATCCCCCCAAAATCCCCACCTATGAATGTGTGAGGTTTTGAGGAGACATCTAGATATAAAACATACATTCTGCCCCTGACCCCCCCCAAAGACTCGTGACCATCCCTTTGTCCAAAATGCGTTTTAGTTCATCTCTAACATTTTCCAGACTCCTAACAACCCTAAATCTAGTCGTCTTTGAGACTTAAGGCAAACTCTCAGCAAAATACATTTAGTTCATCTCTAAGAGTCATCAAAGTCTCCTAACAGTTTCAGCATTGCTGAGAAGTCCAAAGTCATCTTCTCTGAGACATAAGGCAAACTCTTAGCTGTGAGCCTCTGTAAAAATAAGTTCAACAATGCTGACATATAATGGCAAAAGGTGAACACACCCATTCTGAAAGGGAGGAGTTGAGGAATAGAAACCAATGGGACCACAGCAAAATCAAAACCTAGCAGGGCAAACATTAAATTCAAGAGTTCTGTGTCCAGCACCAGGGCAATTTGGGACAGTGAGATCCAAAGTCTAACTTGTGCCATTGAGATTCAGCCTAGAGTGGCCCCACCTCTAAAGCATTGCCTATGGTTGTAGCCCTTATGATTTCTCTTTTGGACTAGCTTTACTCATTCCGTGTGACTTTCCTGAGACAATCCACATTCCTGGCTTTTCCAAGTTTCTGGAATCTCCACTACGTTTTTGGCTTTACTCTCACAGCTTCATGCACTGCCCTCTCAGGCACACTGTCTGACTCCCAGACCTTCTGAAATCTGGATGGAAGCTTCCATGGCCCCATAACTCCTACATTCTGCATGCAAATAAACTAGCACCTCCTGGATGACTCCAAGGTCTACTAACATATGGAGCAACTGCTAGCCCCTTTCTGATGACTGACCGTAATGAACTGAATCCTGGGAAATCAGTTTCCTAGGCTGCCTTTCTCCAACAGAGTGCCCTGGGATCCTCTTAAAGCAAAATGTTTCACTTTTGCAAGCAAAAGAGTGGGGTCTTGCTCTTTGCAGACATGCCCTCAAGCCATCTTTCCTGTTGTTCTAATCCAAAGTACATGGCTTTTTCTTCATTCAAATCTTTCCAACAGCCAGTTTATCCTGTGCTACAAGTTTATAGGCTCCAACTTTACTAGAGTGTCCTTTCTGGCCAAACTCAAAACTTTTTTTTTTTTTAAATTCTTTTATTGGTAAATTTTAGGTATACAATACATTTATCATTGGGCGTTTGTATCTGTACATGATGTATCTTGGTTCTTATTTTTTCCCCATTCCCAGCCCTCCCTTCACCCTCTCCACCCTTCCCTATTTACAAAGACTTTGTTTCCATTTTTTCCATTTCTCATAATTTTTCCTTTCCCTTCTTTCCTTTCCTCTGCCCCTCCCACTTCCCCTACCCCTGTGGACCTTTTCTTCCTATTTCACATTATCAATTATTCATTCTAATCATTGGTACATTTTAGGTATACAGTACCATGACATTCATCATTGGAAATTTGCATCTTTACATAGTCTCCCTTGGTTCTTATTTGTCCCCCTTCCCCTGCCCTCCCTTCAATCCCTCTATCCCTCCCTATTTACAATGACTTTGTTTCCATTTTTCCATTTTCCTATATTAATTCCATTCCCTTCATTCCTTTCCCCTACCCCTCCCACTTTCCCTTCCCCTATGTCAAAACTTTTTAAATGACTCAGATGTTCCATTTGCTCTTGATGCTCAGTGTAGATCTGAGGCTAAAAGCCCCCAACAGCACCCAAGGCACAGCCTTAACATTAGGCTCCATTGGAAGTTACTCAGCCATAGTTTGTCACTCTTAATCTCAAACTCCCACAAAGTCTCTGAACATGAGCAAAATATAGACACAGATTCTCCCAGAGCATAACACACATCGTCTGGAGTTCAACTACCATTGAGGTCTTTGTTCCCAAAGAAAACCTCCTGAGTCTGGTCTTTACCATCTGCATTTCTGTTAGCATTCTGATCTTCTAAGCTCTGTCCAGAATCTTCTATCAAGCTTGACTTAGAACATTCTAGGGCTTCTCTAGCCAGTATCTCCAAACCTTCCCAAACTCCTCCCATGAACCAGTTCCAAAGGCTTCTAAACCACCTGGTCAGATAGCATCACAGCAGTGATCCTATGCTGGGTACCAAAGCAGTCACTTTCTTGTCAGTTTGACACAATGCCCAACACCCACAACTTAAAAGAAAAGAGGTTTATTTTGGCTCACAGTAGAAGTTCATATCCAAGGACAGCATGACGCAGGAGCGTGGCAGAGGAGAAGCTGTTCATGGCATAGTGAACAGAGCAGCAGAGGAAGTCAAGGAAGAAAACAGGAAGGGAGATATAACCTTCCAGGTCCAGTGACCCACCTTTTCCATCCAGCCTCCAGTTTCTCTAATAGCAAGTCAGATATAATTGAATCACCTTCTGAAGTTCCCACCTGTGATCCAGCAAGGCTTTAGGGGGACGTCTGGATGTAATCATAACATCCTATATTTCCAGATATTACCTCATGATAATAACTAAGCATTAAATAATAGGATTGTTATTTTGATGAACATTAGACTTCACTAGAGGGTGTTGAGATAAGAGGCTAGTAAGATCATAGATTAAATGTTGATAGGGTCTCTAACAATATTTTGAAAAATAGAATAATACTGTTCTTGTTTCTTAAAATAACTAGTACACGTTAACGCTACTTTTCCTGTTTTAATAAATTAGAAAAGAGAGAAAAAATTTTCTCCTACTTCACACAAATAGCACAGATGACTTCTGTGATTGCACAGAATCCTATGTAAGGATTTCTCTCCAGCAGCAAACAGGCAGTTGGTTCTGTAAGGTACTCCAGCTAGGTGACCTCTACTTCAATTCATTTCTGATATTATTCCTGGAGATAGCATCATATCTTACAAATTGTATGTTTATTCCCACCAGACTGCTCCATTTCGGTTGGGGGCAAGTTCCAAACTGAGAAATTGTCAATTGAGATTCCCACACCCTCTTCCTTAAAATTTCCTGGGGCAACTCACAGAATTCAGGAAAACAAAATACTTAAATTTATTGGTTTATTATGAAGGATGTTTTAAAAGATGCAAATAGCTACACATGTAATTCTAGCTACTTGGGAAGGTAAGGCAAGAGAAGTTTGAGTTCTAGGCCAGCCTAGGCAACTTAGTAAAACCCTGTCTCAAAAACAAACCAACAAACAACAAAGAATGTAAAATAGCAAGATGAAGAGATATATAGGGTGAGATCTCGGGGGTGGGGGGTGGTTAGCACAGAAACTTCCATCCTCTGGAGTTGGGGTTTACCACCCTCTGGTACTTGAATGATTTCTTGTTTACCTTTCTGGCTCTTCAGTAGCACCCTAAACCAGTTCTTTCAGACTTTTATGCAGACTTTATTGCAAAAGCATGGTGGAAGCATATATAACTGGCTGAACACAAAGAGGGTATGACCTAGTGAAAATAAACTAAGTATGGAAACTCAATTTTGAAAGTAAATTTGTCTATTCAAGATCATAGTCTAAGGCCTTTTATAATCATTTTAAAGCTTATGATTGTGTTCACTTTTTGTTTTTATAAATTAAATGGACTCTTACTGGTTTTTCCAACAAAAGTCAGTCTTTTAGAACTAAATTTCCTTTTTTCCTGTCTTGTTTTTTTGTTTTTGTTAATGTTTATCTCCATTTTTTATTCAATATATTTTTTTCTAATTCTCATAAGTATTTTTTCTCGGTCTGTTTAGCATCATTGTTCCCTTTAATATTCTAATGAAAATTATGGATAATTTTTTAAAAAGCCATGAGCCAACATTCTTTTGTGTGTAGAGAGGGTTCCAAGATTCTAAGCTCCATGCCTTGTTCTGCATTGAAAGATCCATTTATCTCAAATTGTTAACCACTTTCCTATTGTGTCTAGAAATGAAATCAAGATGATTAATGTCCCAATAAGTAAAATATATATTAAGCAAAGACAATTTCTGCTGTCATAGAATTTTTTAAATGTCTGTGTGTTTATAATTATAAATCAGTGTATACATGTAATCATGATTGCTGCTTTCTAGTACATTCTTTTTTGTTAAAACTTTTTTCTCTACTTGTCCCATATTGAATCTTCTGTATCTTTCTCTATATTCATATTTAACTATAGAGATACATTTGCATGTTAAATTTTTTAAAAATAATTATTTTCTTTATTTGTATTTATTTTTATTACTACATGTTTACAATACATAATGATTGCATTTATTGTGGAGAGTTGGTACATGTAACACATCTTTATTCATCCTCTAACTCTCCCTTCTCTCCCTGCTCCTTCCATCTCTTGGTACCCTTCCCATTAGAAAAAGATTTCCCTGCTTCCTATTATTTACCTATTATTTTGCTCTTTATATTTTGAGTTACTCATAGAAAAGAAACCATGCAATAATTAAGCTTTCATGTCTCATTAATTTCACTTATCATTATGGTCTGGAGGTACATCCATTTACCTGTGAATGCCTCAAGTTTATCCTTGTTTATGGCAGAGTAGTACCCCATTGTGTATAAATACTATATTTCTTTTATCCATTCATCTACTGATAGACATATAGGACATTTCAGTATTTAGCTTTTATAAATTGTGCTGCTATAAACATGGGTATGCATGTATCATTGTAATATGATGACTTTACCTCTTTCAAGAAGTTACCTAAAATGGAAATAGTTGAGTCAAATGGTATTTCTATTTTCATTTTTTTGAGGAATCTCCATACTGAATTCCATAGTGGTTGTACTGGTTGACCTTCCTATCAACAATGTAGAAGGATTTCTTTTCCCCTGTAGCCTTGCCAGCATTTGTTATTATTTGATTTCTTGATGATGCCATTGTTTCTTGGGTAAGATGGAATCTCAGTGCTGTTTTAATTTGTATTTCTCTAATGGCTAGAGATGTTGAACATTTTTTCATGTATTTATTTGCACTTCTTCTGAGAAGTATCTGTTCCTTTTACTTGCCCATTTTTCATTGGGTCTTTTATTATTGAGGAGGATCTAGTTTTTTGCATTCTTTATATGTTCTAGATATTAGTCTTGTCCAAGGAACTCTGTTCACTCTGGTGTTCCTATTGCTGTGCAGAAGCTTTTGAATTTGATATGACCCTATTTGTTGATTTTAGTACCATTTCTTGTGCCATTGGCATTTTGTTCAGAAAGTCCTTGTCTATACTATGTCTTCAAGAGTTTTACTTATTTTATCTTCTAGCAGATTAACTGTTTCTGATTTAACATTTAGATCTTTGATCTATTCTGATTTTAGTTCAGAACATAGTGAGATATATGGGTCTAGACTCAATCTTCTACTTGTGGATATCTAGTTTTCCCGGCACCATTTATTAAAGAGGCTTTCTTTCCTCCAGTGTGTATGGCCCTGGGGTTCTTTCTGCTCCCTCTGTTCTGTTCCGTTGAGCCACATGTCTGTTTTTACCCGCTATGGTTAACATTTTACAGTGATTGCTTTATTGCACATCTATTTATCCTTTTAAAAAATTTTATTGGTACATTTTACGTATACAATATAATGACATTCATCATTGGGAATTTGCCTCTACATAAATAATCTATCTTGGTTCTTATTTTTCCCCCATTCCCCTGCCCTCCCTTCAACCCCTCCAACCCTCCCTCTTTACATAGACTTTGTTTCCATTTTTTTCATTTTCTCCTATAAATTTGTAAATACTGAGTAGTTTCTCTGGTGTGAAACTGAAAGTGTAAATAAGGACTAAAAAGTATAATAAATAATGTGAAATGGGAAGAAAAGGGGCTAAAGGGAAGGGAAAGTAGGAGGGGTAAGGGAAAGGAAAGGAGGGAATGGAATTCACATGTCTGTTTTTGTGCCAGCACCATGCTGTTTTTATCACTGTAGCTCTGTATCGCAGCTTCAAATCTGGGAGTGTGATGCCCCTTGCTTTGCTTTGGTTGCTCAGGATCGTTGTTTTTTGCTATATGGGTCACTTCTCATTTGATATGAATTTCAGGACTGTTTTCTCTAATTCTGTTAATATTGGTCTTAGTATTTTGATTGGGACTGTATTAAATCTATATACTATATAGGAAGTACATTGTAGCCAATTTGAATGTACTGGTTCTGCCAAATGGAACAGGATTTTCTGATGTCCTCTTCAATGTCCTTTTTCAGAGTGGTATAATTTTTGTGGTAGAGATCCTTCACTTTCTTAGTTTGGGTAATTCCCAAGTATTTAATTTTTCTTGATGATATTGTGAATGGTATTGTTTGCCTAATTTTTTTTTCTTAGTGACCCCATAATTAGTGTATAGGGGGAACACTATTGATTTTTACATGTAGATTTTGTATCCTGCTACACTATATTGAGTTTGGTTAGTTCTTGGAGTCTTTTAGTGGAAGATTTTAGGTCTTGTATATAGACAAGCATGTCATCTGCAAATTATGGTAACTTCACTTCGACTTCTTCCTTTCCTATAGATATCCTTTTTCTTTCCCTTGCCTGATTGCTCTGGTTAATGTTTTAAGGACTGTGTTGAACAGGAGTGGTGAGAGTGGACAACCATGTCTAGTTCCTGATTTTATGGGGAAAACTTTCATTTTTTCCCCATTTAATATGATGTTGGCCATTGGTTTGTCATGAATGGCTTCTTGGGGGGGGGATGAATGGCTTTTATCAGATTGAGATAAGGTCCTTCTCTACCTATTGTCTTCAGGGTTTTTTTCATGAATGGATGTTGGATTTTGTCAAAGGCTTTTTCTGTGTCTGTTGAGAGAATCATGTTAGTAAAAAATTAGATGAAATTTTTATAATACTTGTATTGAACTTTTGTTGATTAAGGTCATAAATGTATTGGCTAATATTCATTATTTTCTTCCTGTACTGTATATTTTCTGAATCTATTTTTTAATTTTGAATTGTGTTTCTTTTTATTTTTAAAAACTACACAAAGTAATCTTAAATTTTATTACATATTTTTTTGGTGATGCTGGACTTCATTCCATGGCCTTGTGCATGCTAGGCAACCGACTAACTACCACTGAGCTACAGCACTAGCCCTATGTGATAAAATTTATTTTAAAGGTCTACTTTAACAAAACTGAGGACAAATATTCCAGGCTAGAGTCTAGATTCCACATAAGAGATCCTACTCTCCGATGACACTACCTATCTAATTATAGAAATGTTTACTTGCTGATAAAAATATTCACCAATGTCACATTCATGACATTTTATTCTTTGAAGAACAGTTCTAAAACATCACACTGAGGTTGAAAAACAAAGTTTGAGGCAAGCAGATTTATGAGGATGAGTTATAATACATGTAATGCTTGTTCATTCTAAGGAATCCTGATGTTGGAGCCTATGATTACCAGTTGGCAGTAGCACCCATGTTTCCCAGAGTCGTTCATTATTTTTCTTCTGTTGGCATAGACTTCTCATTAGCTGCCTTATGCTTTTGTTGCATGATCTCAAAGTCCCTCTGCTTTCTTTGAGAAGTAGTCAAGCCATCTTCTTTTCTTTTTCTCTTGCTAATTTCTTGGGTTTTCTTCATATTCTTCTGGTGGGCAAGTTCTCGTTGATTGCCACGGGCCACGCGGACCAACCAGCAGAGGACTCAGACAAGCAGTGGCTCTCTTGCACTCCAGTGGCCACCGCCACCTATCAAGCTGGAAGGCCTAGCTGCGCAGGCCCTGGGCGGAGCAATACCTCCTCTCCCACAGCCTTCAGCCCCTCGAATTGTGTGTTTAAGCGTAGCATTAATGCATAAGACCAAATTATCAGTTTATTTAATGTTCTTTGACATTTTTGGAAATATTTTTCTTAATAAATGAAACAGCCACAGCTGAAGTAATTTTATTAATCTTGAATATACAATATATTTGTATGCTTACTCACAGATAACTTGCACATTTCCTGTCTTCTTTCTCTTGCAGAATACACTAAATATAACAAACAATAACTACTATTCTGTTGAAGTTGAAAACATCACTGCTCAAGTTCAGTTTTCAAAAACAGTTATTGGAAAGGCACGCTTAAACAACATAACTAGTATAGGTCCACTCGATATGAAACAGGTAGGTCTGTCATGAAATATTTTGGATGAGTTAAACAGATCTAAACATTTCAGTTTTGTATATCATATAACTTGAGGGAGGTGAGCTTTTCTCAAAATTTGATTTTGAAATGTGACCCATATATGTGTAAGGTGAAATCTTAGAATCAAGATTCTAAAAGGAGAGATATCCAATTCTTTTCATTTTGTGGTACAACTGAAATATTTGATGTTTTGATTCTATAACTTTTTTTTGAATTTCAGATTGATTATACAGTACCTACTGTCATAGCAGAGGAAATGAGTTATATGTTGTAAGTTCTGATTTTATTAACTTTATCATTAATAATACTGTGTAAAGAATGTTTTTCCCTTTTTAAATTTTTGCAGTCTTACTAGTTAAAAAGACCACTGTTTAGAATATTCATTCTGGCTTCTGATCTGGTTTTTTTCTTCTCTTTCTCAACATTTGTATCATTTAGATGCATGTATCCAAATTTTCTTTTATTTTTCAGAATTAGGATTATATATACCATATCACATTTTTACTTACTATGTTACAAGAAGCATATATTCTTATGTTCTTGATTTTTTATTGTAGGAGGACTAAAACTGCTAATAATGTATAATACTTTATTATTGACTTAAGTTCTGAAGCTTTAAAATTAGGTATAAATGATTAGCTGTTTTCGGGGCCGGGGATTTAGCTCAGTGGTTTCGCTGCCTGCTGCGTAAGCACAAAGACCCGAGTTTGATCCCCGGTACCAAAAAAAACCAAAAAACAAAAAATGATTAGCTCTTAATAATTATAAATTTTCATCATCTTCTGTCAAAATATATATATGGAATTTTTATTTCTAAGCCTGGATATAGAATTCCTAGGTAAACAACACGGTGTTAGCCAAAATTTTAAAAGATAAGCAAAATATAAAAGTAATTTGTAGCACGCTTTAAAACAATTCTATATCTGCAGTGATATGAATGCATAAATATTTTTAGAATAAGAATTCACGAATATATCCATCATTAGTTCAAGGATAGAAAATGCTCAGCCAACAAATGCTTCCTTATAGAATCTATAAGCTTTGACATAGAAAAATTTTAAATGTATAATGTAATAACTTGTACTTACATTTTCATTTCTTTAACAGTGATTTTTGTACACTGATATCCATTAAAGTACATAACATAGTACTCATGATGCAGTAAGTATTTTTTTGAAAAATATTTCATGTTAAAATTTCAGATTTATAATATTGGCTTATAATATACACAGCATTTTTACAAATACTACTTCAGTTGGACTTTAAGCCTTACAAGAATGCTATAAACTGAGTAAATATTATCCCATTTAACAAACTAGAAAATGGATGCTCAGAGTAGTACAATCTTAACAAGAATAAGGAGAATTGGCTTATAAAGGGTGTATTATTTAAGCCAATAAAAGATTGTTTGTTACAAATGTGGTATTTTGCCCATTAGAGTTTACATCTGATTAACCCTTTTCATGATGAGGGAAGTATATGATTTATTTTTAAGCATGTAATGATTTTTAAAATTTTTAAACTAAAGATAACTCTTTAAATTACATTTATTGTTTATAATTATTTGGATAGACCTTACTGAATTAGCATTTTTCTGTGTGGTGAAGATCTATCCCCTAAGCCCCATGTCCACAATATTAAGTTATCATTAATCAATCTCTCCCTGGAGAGAATTTTTATGTGTAAAAGTATTCTCACAGTAGAAAAACTTTTCACATAAGGATTAAACATTTCTGTCCATTCATTTCATTTTTAGAGTTACTGTCACTACAACATACTTTGGCCACTCTGAACAGATATCCCAGGAGAGGTACCAATATGTAGACTGTGGAAGAAACACAACTTACCAGTTGGGGCAGTCTGAATATCTAAATGTCCTTCAGCCACAACAGTAAAAATTGAAGGAGATGTAACTAGAAAAGATGAAATACATATAAATACTGTTTGAACTCTTGAGGTACTTCCTTGTAGGAGATTTTAAATTGAACAAACCTAAAGTTTACACTTTTAATTTAAGAGTTTGGTTTAAAGTATGTGGACTTGAAATTATTGCAACTTTCCATTCTGTGTTACTACTGTATTTGTACCAGGATCTTTTGCTCGAATGTAAATTTACTGATTGGTTTTCTTTTTCCCATTACATCCTCCAAAGGAAAAACTGAGACTTCTCCAATAGTATAATAAATAATTATTTAAAAGATACAGCTTCAATCCATAGCTCAATTGACAACATAACTGTAATGACATAGTCTGATTAACTTAATTTATAAATGTTTTTATAGACAATTACTGAAAGCCTATTCATGGAAGACTTTCGAAAACTAATCTTTTTTTCTGTTTTATAAATTCCCAGTATTATATTTCAACTATGTAATGTTTTAGCTTTTAGCTAAGTGTTTTTAGCTGTTAATTTGTTGAAATTCTCATTTGCATATTTTTGTCTTATTTCAAGCTATTAATTGCATAAAACTTAACAACCAGAATAATCTTCACAAAATTCCATACCTGAAAAAAATTTAAAGCTCTAAATATAATGTTTCATGTATATTTCCATAATACTTACAATTTTGTGAAATTTTTGTGTGATCTTGAAACATAACCCTTTAATGTACAATATTGTAAATAAACTGCATGGCTTTTATACAGCTATGATAAATGTCAAAGTAGTACAGATTCAAAATTAAAGCAAGTAGTTCATCAAAACAAATAAAAATGGAAAATGAAATTCAGAAACAGATTGCGAATAGGTTATTGTTTTATGCTGGACCTGGCATCAAATAGATTGGAAATGAAACATTTTTATGCTTCACTTTTTTCATGTTGCTTTCATATTAAAAATTGTTTTGACATTTTTCACAACTGTTACATGCTCAATCAGTTTTATGAATGTTTTAGGAGAAAATTATTTCTTTGATAGAAATTATACAGAAATTCCCACTATTAAATCATGGTGACTGTATTTTTAAAACCTATATTGTGCTTTTAAAAATTTAATCACGTTGTATATCACATAACTATGATGTCTGTAGCAGTTAAATTTTTAAAGGTTTCTACTTTTGGTTTTATTTAAAATTATTCTCAAATGTAAGTTACTGACTCACTCAATTTTCAACCATTGTTCTCCAGTTGATCTTTTTGCCTTTCCACTTAACAAATTCTAAGAACCTTTTACATACATACTACTAAGCATAGGACCTAAGTGTGATACCAAAAAAAAAAGTGGATCGAGGTTAATTTCTTTCTGTTCCCAGGTGACAGAAATCTGGTCTCCCTTCCTCTACCCCTAAGTGCCTGACTTAGTCAAACATAGCCTGTTCTCTCAATTGTAAAACATAAATTTTAATGGTTTAATTTTGATATTTAAACACTCAGGTATCCAATTAATTTTCGTACCATTTTTTCCAAATTTTCCTGAGTGAAAATTACAAATGAATGGAATGTGCTCTTTTTAAATTGCTTAATTTTTCCTTAACCCATGGCCAATTTGGCCATCCTTACCATTAAATCCAGATCTCTCCTTTAAATTCATTAGGATGTGCTAATCACACCCAATATTTGTTTTCAGCTTTCTTCTGCCATGTTTTCTGATTACTCCTATTCTTCCTGCAACTGCACACTTCTTTGATATGTTATGTATTTTTCAAATAGATTTCATTTTTCCTCATTCCCTCATTTTGATATGAATTACATGTATGAATAATTTAAGTCCCCCTTTTTCTCAAAATTTCTAAACCTGTGACTTAAAAATTGTTTTTTAAATTTTTATTAGTACCTATTCACAGTACATAATGATTGCAGTCATGTAGGAAGTTGGTAGATGCATATAACACATCTTAATTCTTTTTACTTTCTCTTACTCTCCTCTCCCTCCATCTCTGGTCCTCTTCCCATTTGCAAAAGATCTATCTCCCTGTTTCCTATTATCTTTTATTTCACTTTTTCAATTATATGTACTTAGGGTTCCTATGACTTAATCACTAATATCTACAAGTATCTACAGTAGAGCTTTCAAATCTATTTCTCCATACCTGACACTTACCTGTGTATTTTCATGTTTATAAATGGGAGATGCAGTATTTCAGTAACTCTCTATGTGAAAAGCCAAAAATACTAAAGAAATTTTATTCTGTTTGATTCCTCCCTTTACTTCATGTCCCATTAACATCAAAATAGCATTTTTTCAGAATCATCCTTTACATAAGCCTCATATGATAATCAGTACTTATTTTCCTGCTTTGTGCAGTTTACTCTTGGCAGATTACATAGTGTAAATTGAAAAGTTTTCTGATGGATTGTGGCCTGTATGTCCTTTTACAGTACATGCATGCATAGTATCTCCTAAAGAAGCAGGAAACACTTGTCTTTAGTGACTTAGTCTCTCTTTATCATTCTTTAAAATGAAAACTTTGTTACATCTAGTTTCAAAAAGTTTGAGTCAGAAAAAACTAGAATTTTGAACAAGTAAAAGACCAACGAAAAGAAATAAAGATTTTCTGTGACTACTTTCAGAGGTAATTAAGTAACTACCAGAATAAGCCTAGAACAAAACAGGCTATAATTAATAAAACTATAAAAACACATTTTGGAGAAGTAAATGTACAGCCAAAAAAATCTGGAAAGAATAAATGAAGTTTTTCTTATGTGTCCAGTGTGGTTTCGTACATGAGACTAGGATAGGTATTTATTTTTATAGCTAATATTAGATCTTATCCAGGGACATAATAACAATATTACAATATTTTTCTGATGCTTTCATCTTTTTTTTTTTTGGTAGCGGGAGATCAAACTTGGGTCCTTGTGCTTGCGAAGCAGGCAGCGGAACCACTGAGCTAAATCCCTGGCCCCTGATGTTTTCGTCTTAATAGCCTGGTCATTCTAACAAAATTCAACACTTTAACAAGCCTCTGTGTGTTGTTATTATTTATATAGCAAATTGGCCATTTTATAGCTCTTTCACATGTTTTTCTTACATTATTTCTCAAAGAAAGGGTTGTAGGATCCTCATCTTCTAGGAGCAGAGGGAGAGGCATAGTGACACATAGTGACATAGTGATATGCCTTAAGATCACATATTTAGTAAACAGTTTTAATTGAGGTCCAGAACTAGTTCCTCTGTCTCTCACATCTCTTCTGTCACTTAAAATATTCATTGGAAAGTCCTCCTGACTCATGTTGGTGTGATTAAAACTTAGAGGAAAAGTTCACATAGTTAATAGTGATATCAAAACAATACTGTTGGATTCATACTTTGGTAGCTTTGAGCTGCTATTTGAAATATTTCAGATAGGGGAACATACATTTGTAGAATACTTTGCACTATAACCTACAGCTTAATTTTTCATTAAGATTTAGTACTCTGATTATTTCAATAGAGAGAAATTAATGTCAGTAAATTATAAGCAATAGAGATTATCTTGGAGATTTGAAATAACAGTATGAAATTATTAGGTACTACATAAATTCCTTGAAATTGGTAAGTGTCCCTCTTTAATTGGTATGTAACATTCAAATGACTAGTTTTATTTGTGTGGAGTTTTTCTATGTCTTTTTTGTTTGCTCAGGCAAATGAGGTAATGTTTTCTCAAAAAATTCACTAGAAGGAAGTATTCAGATCTTCTGATTTGTGGTTTGGAAGTGACAATGTAGTATAACAAAGGTAGGAGATAACTATCAAAACAAAATAGAAGTAACATATTAGGAGATTTGCATCTTTATCCTAATGAATACTATGTGGTTCTAAGCCTTGCTTTCTACAGCATGTTGTTGACTTTCCCCCATTTTGTTTGTTTTTAAAGTGCTTAGACTAAACACGATTCTAATAATAATGATCATTTCTTATTCAAGAAAGTTCTTTCAATTAAATAGTTGTTAAAAGCTGTTTTAAAATTTTTGAATGTGTCATTCTTTTTTCATATGCAATATGAATTGAATTTCAAGTTAATAGTTTATAAGTAAAAGTTTACTTACCATAATGTCATCAGGTAATGACTTTTAGCTCACAATGTCTAGAAGCAGCTACTACTAAGAATAATTCATTTTACTTCTCTTTTTTGTAAGATCAGATTTTAAATGAGATGTTTATCTTAAACTATTTTATTTTAAGGAAAAATTATGTTTTTGAGTTGGGGTAAAAAGACTGTTAAACATTATTCTTAAAATTCTTATTTTTACATTATAACAAAATATATTTGTGATGCACTTGTATCAAAAATGTAACTTCTACATACCAGATCTAATATCAAAGTAAAACTTTTCACTTGTCAGCTGAAATTTCTAATTAGAATTTCCATTTGTGTGTATTTCTGTGTCTGCTTAGAAAACCAATTTCATACTGGATTTTTAAAATTCTTAATTTGGATATAGTGGAGTGATTCAAAGTTACTATAGGGATAAAAATGATACTTTCCATGTTTTTAAATGTTTATAGTTCTTTTTTAAACATATTTAGCACAGACTAAATTGAATAACATAATATAGTCTTATATTTGACCTAACAATCTCATATGTTAATTTAACAGATATATGGCACGTTTTTCATAGCTAAATCTAACTCTTCTTAGAAGGACCATGTTGCCTTCTGTTTAATTACATTAATTGAAATGTGTTTAAGAGATGTTTTCAGCATATTTTGTATACTAAAAAAAAGGATTAGTATTGGGCCAGTGGCCCAAAAGGTAATATTGCTACCATGTAGACTGTTACAGTTCAAATTGTCCCACCTCCCTCCAGGATTTTTGAAATTAGAAATCTGGGAGATGCTGTATCAGCTGTAGTTGGGTGACTAAATGCTGTAAGTATTGTTCATCTTTTAATTGTTGTATGAGGCGAAACAAACACCATATTGCAAAAGATACAGAATTTCATTATGTAATGGTTGGTTGTAGACATAACAGCAAGCCATGTCTGTGTATTTTGTCTTATATTTTCTTTTAGCTCTAAACTAAAAAAAGATTTTGGAAAATTATTTGGAGCCAGGTGTGGTGGCACATGCTTGTAATCCCAGCACTTGGGAAGCTGAGGCAAGATTATGAGTTTGAGGCCAGCCTGGGCTACATATAAAGTTCAGAGTCAGCCTGGAGTACACAGCAAGTCCCTGTCTCAAAAAGAAAAAAAGATTTGGAGTGCTTGCTAATTGACATAACCCACTTGATGAGATATTTGAATAATTGTACTATTACACTCTCACCCTCAAATTATAACTGTGGAATGTAGAATGTGAAAATATATGTGGCATTTAATTTTTTGCTTGTATTATGTAGTGGCCTCCATCATGGCATATTTATTAAATTCACTAATTGAGAAATTCTGTAACTATTATTGCTATTTATATAAAAATATGCTTATGATAATAGCAAATAAATAGAAATGCCCCCAAAAGCTATTTTTTTAATTCAGTTATAACTGTCACTCCTGTATTTGTGTAAGACAAAGTTAAGTTTGTAAATATTTTAGCATGAAAAATAAAATTTGTATCTGTCAAATGTCTTGGTTATGATTTTGAAATTCCCATTACATAAACAAATCAGTGTAGATACTGAGAGTCCTTTAGCTTTAAGTTCTCAAATTGTTTAAATTAGTTTACTTTCCAACTATACAATATTGAAGGAGGCTTTCTCAGCGGGGCACATTTTTATTTTGTTTATCTAGACCTGTAGACAAAACACAGGCAGCAAGCTACTACTTTGAATTTTTTACAAACTACCAAAGTTTTAAACAGTTTTATAGGATTCAAGTTGAGCTGCAGAAACACTTAGCCAAGCCAGTTGATTGTATCCAGAATTAATTGGAACCTAGACTAGTGCAAATAACAGATGTATTCATCTGTATTTATTTTGCAAGGCTAAGTTACTTGGTGGCTGAAAAGTTGAAACATTAAAAAGCCCTGGTAACCATGTCTGTTTACTTTTTTATGACCAGTAATTAACTATTTTACATCATCATTAATGTAATCATCAGATTGTTTGGGCTTGATATTTAGAGCACTGAACAGTTTAGGATCTCATGACTAAATAAAAAAGAAACTAATGTGCACATCCTCCATGATTCAAATCTATTCATTTTGGATACCTACATCAAATTATTTGAATGGAAATTAACACCTGAACTCACAAAAGAACAAATAAAATGTGACTTTGTTTCCTTGCAGGCTAAAAATTATTAGATTTATATTAGCCATTGGTGAAAAAGTATGGAAATAGTCTTAATTGTGCACCTTGATGGTAGGAAACTATAGCCTCAGAGCAATTTATCATCATCTTTTATACACTCACAAAGACTCAGCAATCCTTTCTCTGGGGGGTTTTCTTTCTCAAATAATTTTATAAATAAATGTAAAGATGTAGATTTTAACAGACTGAAATACACTTCAGTATATGTTTTCCCGAAACTAAATTAATTTAAAAGTAAAAGTAATAGGTGTATAAAAAAGAGGAATTTACAGTAAACTACCAACTAAAGAAATCTCTGTGCAATAGAATAAAAGAAAAATTTGGTGTTAAAGAGAGAACATAGTATCTGCACGTGGGATAATACTATCTTAAGATGGAAGCAAGAGGCCACATGCCTGAAGGGGAAGTCTGGAAGCAGGTGGAACCCAAGGAGAGCTCAAGGTGATCATCCCTGGGTCAAATCATGGGAGCTGTGCCAAATGAAACAACTCCAAAACATAGTGAGCAAACAGTGATGTTTCATATGCATAAATCAATAACTGAGCAAGGTTAGTGAAAGACTGACCTCTCTCTGAAACAAAAAGATCACTCCATTGAAGATTGGAGTAAAAAGTTTAATCATCTTTAATCCGTTATGAATGAAGATACTACACATTTTTTTCAAATACTGAAATTTTATTAAAACATTATATATTAACATTACTATAATACTAATACATACTAGTATAAAGTATATGACTATATACTATTACCTAGGTAAACTCAC